>JAEAOA010001187.1:1767500-2292500 GCA_016746295.1 Potamilus streckersoni
TTTAACTCAACAAATTTGTTTCATCTTTTAAACCTGTTTTATAAAAAAAAAACAACAAAAACGTGCGGCTCATAAATGTACCAGAATTAAAGTCCAATATCATACCATTTTACAAAGTTGTATACAGCTGATGATGTACTTGATTTAATTTTTTAATGTAAAATTTTTGAATGCGAAATTTCGAAACCATATCTAATTGCTAAATCAATACAACTAACTGGAACAAATATTGCCATGGTCACCGATGGATCGGGATGAATATTTGAAATGATTAAAGAAGGTTTCTTCAAACACCAAAATATAACGTACTTCACGGTAGTTTCTATGTCGATCTCTCTCATAAAATTAAAAACAATGCTGTATCAATGTCAGAAACAATGATGACAAAAAATATTTTCAATGGTCAAATTTATATGCAAAACATCCTCAGCGTGATCACTCAGAATTGTAATGTATTTGCCATACAAAGACCAACTAAATTGTTTAGGAAAAACTTTTCCGGTAGCACAAAATCATATACCAAAGTTTGAACAACAAAACAGTATCTCAGTAAATCTTTGCGGACTAGATGAACAAGAAAACGTTTACCCGAGATATATCTCAGGAAATGAAGTGTTTTCGAAGAATTTGTTTAAAATTCTTTGGTATTATATTAGTTTATTTTCCAATATTATCATTTGATAAGACCTATATTATATTGGTTCATATTGGTTCACCACTTATTTCCATGGGCAGAAAGTCATGCAAAGGGATATATGGACTTGCAGAGGTCATCGTTACTGCTCTCGGTCAGCACCTATTTATAAAACTTTCAAATCAAGCAAATAATTATATTGTACTGGCGAGAAAATGACACAGGTGATCATAATATTTGAGAAAAACAACAGCAACATCATCATCCTACCCTCCCCCCCAAAAAAAAACAAATAACGTAAAGTAGATTTCGTAGACGATATTTTTGAGATCACTCTTGTTCGACTTCAGTCAATATAAAGTCTCAAACATACACTGTTAAGGCGAATTACTTGTAAGTGTAAGAGTGCAGAAAACATAAACTGTTGTTATATGAAGCAAAATATAAATTGTTAAAAAACAGATCAATAAACAAAGCATTGGGAATACTGATAGAGTGGTGGGTAATTTAATATCAGATACGAAAACACAGCTCCAAGCATATTGCTATTCAAGACTCTCTTTGCTACTATACACAAACTGCTCTAATTGAGTATGTTTTCTAACTGTTCGTTTTATATCTCACAAAAGAATTTATATTATTATTGTTTTCTACTTCTGTTTAATGTAGGATAGTACCCAAAGGAGATAACTACTATCACTTCAAATCATTTGTCAAAATATGAGTTATTTCCCTTGACATAAAAAATTACCAGAGCAACCAACGGATCTCTACTAGTTACTCATTTTAGTAACGTTGATAGTATAATTAGCAGCAGCAATTGTATTTTGGTAAAATAAAAAGAAAACACAGAAGATTGTCTGATATTTACAAATTTTACAATTGATAAATAGCGAAAGATATCATGCAAATATTTTGAAATTCACGACCATAAATATTACATTTGTAATTAAAGACGAAATTTAGGTTGATGATATAATTAATATGATAAATAAGCATGCAAAATAGCATATTAAATGTGGATTTAATAGAGACACGTCTAGTCTCTAACAGGTCAAAATTAGTGTTACTTTTAACATGAATGTGGAAATTATAACGATTATAGAAAGTGTAAATTGGAAATGTTTGATAATAGATGGTGTTACGACTATATGGTCTTAAGCGAAGTAGAAGAAAGAAATGAAACGAACAACTTTAATAAATTAGCAAATAAATATACTTCTTTAAGTTACAATGTAAAAATATAAGAGGAAGATATAGTGTTGCGAAATCAATCCCAAATATCCTAAAAGTTTTATAATAACTCCAAAAGCAGAGGATGTTCCGAATGAATTTCAGTATTGAATGTGCTGGTGTGTACCGATGTCTTGGTTGGGCTGATATGCTAATAGTCTTTATATATATCACAATTTCCAAAATGTCTTGGAATGAATTCACGATAGTCACAAAATAGTGAATTAGTAAAAAATGTCAATGAGCATTTTGTAATTACTATAAACAATTTATTAATTAATTAATTATCCCTCTCAAGGTATATCTGAAAAGTAGATAATCCAGAGACTGAACGTATAGGCGCCCAACCGCATACATTTAAAAAAAATCATGAAAATTTTAGGGAACTGTTGTCCTCGTCGTAAAAACAAATTATTCTGATCTATAAAGATCTGTCAAACAATTGGATTTTCATAGGTCCTTCTTAAAAAGTTAGTGTTTGGCTCTGTTCAGTGTTCACTTGTTACGAGAATCTGTCACAGGAAGACCGAGAGTCTCTTATTAACTGTACACCATTTTCCGATTCAGTAAAATAGTAACGCTTAACCTACATATTTCTGGTTTACACAGCCAGGAGGTCAACATTGATATTCTAGACAATGTAATTAGCAAAGACTATAAAAACAATATTGGTAAAAGAATTCCTTGATTGACACTAATATTTGATTCAAAAGATCTAATTTTATTTTGTGGTTACAATTAATAAAAGATGTTAGAACTAAACTAATCACGAATATGATTTGACATTGTCCTAAATCAAGTACATGTTGTACCTAACCAGTGACTTTATTTTAGTAAACAATATAATAGATAGATAAAATGAGTGTAGGTAAATATCAAGATGATTACCTTGGTCTGAGTTAAGGACGTTATGTTTACCATGTTCTTTATTATAATTTTAGTAACAAATTTTATCTTGTAAATAACCCAGTGTTCTAGAATGGAAAATTCCACAAAAAGACCAAACAATAGTAATGTTAAAAAATAGGTCAGATAAAGGATTTGTTAATATTGCTAACTTGAGAAATTATTCATTCTTGCTATATCATCTTTAGGCACAATCAGTACTTTTGTGTCCAGTATTTCATTTACGTGGAATTATTTTTTTTTTCTTCAAATTTCTATTCACTGGAAATGCAAAGTGCTCTTATATAATATTCTTGGACAGAAATGTTAATTTGGAATTATGGTAAATTCTGACTTGGACATCTTATATTATATTATTGTAATTAATTGGAAGATTGATAGTACATCATCACACTTTAGGCTACTAGTACATTAGAACATTCAGGATTACAACAAATCAGCACCTTCAGCGTTGGATCTTATTTCGAACACAAATAGAATAATTAGAACTTTATTCATTTGTGGGGAATCGGTTCACAGTGTTGTCAGTTTGTTTTAAATCTTCACTTTGAATTCTAAAAAAAATAAATTATTTGTTGAATTTTGCAAGTCGTGTTTGTTTTTGCTATTCTCTTTCATATTATTTAGTAAAGGACCATAGAGCCATAATATAATCTTATTGCAGTGGTCTAATGAGAATCACTGCACTATTGTAAATATATTTGCATATTTATTTTGTTGTGCACTCCTTAATATCACTTAATTTCCTATTATTATTATTATTATTATTATTATTATTATTATTATTATTATTATTATTATTATTATTATTATTATTATTATTATTATTACAATGTACTAATGAAAACAACTGAATCGAATCACTTTTGAAGAAGAAATAAAGTCAGTCAAACCTTCACCTTCAAATGTAAGTACTGAACCTCAGACTCATTTTCTCCACTGTCTGTAAAACAAACTCCAAGTGTAAACAGATATTGTCGATGCGATCTGCTCTATACAGTCGATTTCCCTTTAATCACATCAAAACAGTTATCATTTGTATTCCTTGATGTATAATTTTCTGTCGCAAGTAACAAATGTATTGACAGTATGTACAACAAACTTGTATATGATTATGCATCCCACGCAGGGCTCACGGTATTAATTCAGTTCCCATAGTAACCTATGCAAACACCATGGTATTAAAAATCAAATAACTTAAAATTTCTGGGTGCTCGTGATCAAACCTAAATGTGTCAGTATAGATGAGCAGTGGCATATAACTCCGTAGAGACCCTTAGTTAGACGGGGCTCGCAAACTATCTCCCAATAAGTTTACCAATCCTAAAAGGCCGCGACATTTTCTAGACTTGGTTGTTTATGAAACACGTGCTTTCAATTCTGCACCAAAGAGTCAGGTGTTAATTTCAGTAATGAATGATCCAAACTCGAGACTGTTAAAGGATTAAAATTCTTTTAATGAAACAATGTTTCTTTTTTTTTTCACTTACAATTAGGATAAGCACTCAAAAGATTCTTTTTTCCTAAAAAAATAACTTACATTATTAACCAATCCTGGCCAGGTAAACCCATATATACTCATATATGTTCACCCATTTCCAGGCTCGTTCCCATTTTACTATACGATTGGTACCGTTTGTTATATATCCACCCTTGATTTTCTTGACAGCAATTAGAATAGTAAGTAGTTCAATATATAAGTAAGCAATGTGCATAGTTCTGCTTGTCAAAAATTATATTAGTGAACATTAAATTATATTGCAAGTTCGTGTTCATTAAAGAGCAATGGTGCATTTCAGACGATCTTTATTTAAGAAAATCAAAACATATTAAAATAAAGATGTCTCATAAGAGTCACCTTTTTAATATAACCATTTATCTCTCTTCAATTTAATACTGAACTATATTGCCAGCCTTGATATATTATGTAATTAATGAGTAAAAGGTTAAGGTGACCATCTATATGTACATGTATTGTTAGAGAAAAAGAAATTATGACCTAACATTCCACTCAGAAGACATATAATTTAAAATTAAAGTAAGGTAGACATAGGTCCATTAAAATACAAAATATGAAGTTTCAAAACATTCACTGAAAGATATTAGTGGGAAACAAAGTCATAAGTGGTCATCCCCATTAAGCATGTTGGAAGAGACCTAAGTAATCATATCTAAAGGATTATGTTCCAAAACAAATAAAAAATATAATATTGCCCATAATTACTCTATAAATGGTAAATGTATAAACTTTATGTATTGCTTAGATATAAATCAAAATGCAAAACACTCCACACAATAGTCAAATCTACACACTGTATCCCCTCCCCCTTCTTAGCAACAGTTGATATATCAGAATATGTATTTAATATCCCACTGAAAGTCACTCTGTGATTTACAAAAGGTATTACTGTTGCTTTTTATCCACAAATAGAATTATATGATTTCATTTATGATAAAGTTAATTACACCTGCATATGTGGAGTCACTGTATTGCTGTAGCTGTCTATAGGATTCATGGCTCTAATTCAGTTCCCATAATAAACCTATGCAAATACAATAAAATTAAAAATTCAATAGCTTAAAATCTCTAAGTGCTCATGATCGAAGCTATATTTAAGTTCACCAATTTCTAGGCTGATTCCCATTTCTCCATGCATTTAGTACCGAGTGTTTTGTAGGTGATAGGAAAAGGCTAAATATAAAATTAAAATTATTCTATGACCAGTTAGAACCAGATATTGCATAAAAAAGAGATTTCATTCTACATTATGAGGTTAATAAGCCAGCAGAAAACAGTCATTTAAACATTCTACACATTACATACAAGGTAATATCTTCATTATTTTTAATTCATACATTTCAGAAGAAATATTTCACTAGTTTAACACGAATTAAAAGTTTTCGGTATCAAAAGGCAATGCCTACTTGATTCTAAACATGTTGTCAAAGACAGTTGTTTAAAGAATAACACTGAGAACAATAAAAGTCTTAATCTGTTGATTTTAAATATCCAATGTTTGTGAAGACGATAGCTTAAATGTTTTGAGAGTCTGCCACTAATGCGGGAGGTCGCGGGTTCGAACTTATAAACATTGGTACTAGCAGTTACCTCACTTGGCGCTCAGCATTAAGAGGTTAGTGTTGGGACTGATGTCAGGATAATGTGACTGGGTGGGACATGATGCGGCATGATGCCCCCATGCAAAACATTACAAAAAAAACTTCCAAATTGCAGACGTAGTAGGAATATGATAAAACTTTTAAAAGCGTCATTACAAATCCAAACATACACACACACACACACACACACACACACATTTGCGCAAAGCGTCAACCCTGAAAGAGAGATTAAGCAGTGAATTTTGATAAAGGCGTAAATTCCTCACTTGATATGGGAACCTATACAAATCTGAACAATTTAAAGTAAAAATTAATATCTCTCAAACTTTATAAACCTTGTCATAACTATTTTTCTTTTTTTGTTAGCTTTTATAACAAAAACAGAACGATATAATTTATAGAGGATAAAATTATTTTTAAAGCAACACAAGTCACAAAATACATAACGTATATAAAGCTGACTATGAAGAATTGCAAAATTTGACATATATCTGAAATCGTTCAGTTTGAAAGAATTGGAGGAATGTTGGATATGGCAGAAAATAAATGTATATTTTGCATACGGTCTTCCTTCTCCCTTAGTCCCAACTGCAAAGATAATTTGTCCGGTATAAATAGTTGTCTCCAAAGGTTTATTTCGTTATAAAAAGACGGACAATGAACAGTACCCAGACGTCTTTATGACGAACCCGAAAGTTCAAATATCAAATTTTGAAGCAGTGCAATGCATGATGACAACACCGAATGGCATTACTGAATGACAACACCTAATGACTTTAGTTTTAAAGCAAACGGTTCCAGTCCTAAACTAATAGACTCTACTACCAATGCCATGGTGCGTCTGGCCATGAATTTTAGATTTAAAAGTACATACATCCATGCTCTTGTCCTTGTCAATACTCTGTCAACTCCTTGAAAGATATCAAAAGTGAAAGAACTGGAAAAATATTGCAGCATATTAAGAAACTCAATTATAGACTTTTAGCTGCTTTAACTCTTTGCATGTTTTGAACGATATACTTTAATTTTATATTAGCGATTTCATTAGTTACTTGGTATAAACCCAATTATACATTATATTTACTATTATTACATGAATATTTTTTTTATGAAGTACAAACCGCAAACCGCTCCGGTGGCCTAAGTGCTAGAGCTTTTGCTACGGATGCAATGCCAATTAGTTTCTAAACATGTTGTCAAAAATAGTTGTTTTAAAGATTAAAGAGGACAATAAAAGTGTTAATTGGTTGGTTTCGAAGATCACAAAGATGTTTGTGAAGACCGCTTCAGTGGTCTAAATGGTTTGAGCGCCCGCCTCGGACGTGGGTTCAAACCCCAGCTGGCCGACCTAATATCAGTCTAATGGAATTGGGTGGGATATGATGATACATGTCTGCGGCATAATGCCCCGGTGCATCACTTTAAACTGTCACGATGCAGACTTCATAGCGATACGACTGAAAAAATCTCTCTCTCTCTCTCTCTCTCTCTCTCTCTCTCTCTCTCTCTCTCTCTCTCTCTCTCTCTCTCTCTCTCTCTCTCTCTCTCTCTCTCTCTCTCTCTCTCTCTCTCTCTCTCTCTCTCTCTCTCTCTCTTTCTCACACACACACACACACACACACACACACACACACACACACACACACACACACAGACACACACACTCTCTCTCACACACACACGCTAAAGAATAAATAAATATTACACTCCTGAAATAAATAATCTCTGTATTAAAGCTAATCATTTAAAAATGTTCCCTTTAATTGATAAAACAAAAAACAAATTTAACATCAAAAGCAATTTTGCTGAACAATTGACAAGTATATTCAGCTTTCAAACTCCTATGCAATCATTGCATTTATTTACGCCTTTACGTACTTTTATGTTATGTGCTCACGAGGGTAAATTACATGTATTGTGCAACTAAACATGATCCCTGGCCTTATTTCTTTCCTCCGATCAAATTTAGAGTAATTGACATAGTGTTTACAGAGCCTTACATATTTTTTTACCTAACAAATGAGCTGTTAATTTTGGCTGAGTATGTGGGGTTTTCTTTGGCTGTTTACTCTGTTTGCGCCATACAATAACTAGGCCAATGTTATCGTATGTAGAAAAGCTTTCTGTGAGTTCTCTCTCTCTCTCTCTCTCTCTCTCTCTCTCTCTCTCTCTCTCTCTCTCTCTCTCTCTCTCTCTCTCTCTCAGCTCAGCGCTCGCCCCAACTGCCATTTCGCATATACAATTTGAGTATCGGGTTCAGCCTATGGGGACATATGAGAAAGCCTGCCAGTGGATTCAAGTGTTACGTTTGAGGTTCTTCCTCCACCATATATAATGTCATCCAAGTAGAGTCTATATGTGCTTTAAAAAAAAGCATTTAACCCAACCCGACTTCACTACTACTACTACTGCTACTACTACACATATGTCAATTGGTTGTCTACCACACCGATGGTAAATTGGTGTCCTTATTATTTTGAGAACTGTAGGCAGTCAGCTGATTCGGTCGCTGTGCATGTTCGCTGTGTACTCTAGGTAATTATTAATGGAAGGTAAAGCTGTGTAGTAAAGGATAACTAGGTCTGTGCATAAGGTTGTCGGAATCAATTGAACTTGAACTTCTATCGAAAGGACAACAAGGTGAAAACAGTCTGATGCTCCTGGCTAAAGTAAGAAAAGTTAGACCAAGGTGAACAGTGGATATTTCCTGCTTCGAGACGGAGAAGAACGAACGGTATAATCTCTCTCTCTCTCTCTCTCTCTCTCTCTCTCTCTCTCTCTCTCTCTCTCTCTCTCTCTCTCTCTCTCTCTCTCTCTCTCTCTCTCTGCATAGCAGTGAATTTCTTACATTACTTGTTTTAAAAAGCATTGATGGAAATGATGTAGGCACCTTTTCTTCCTAAAACGAACGCCTATTAAGTCTTGTACGATTGCCCCTTGTCTTAATAAGCTAATACACATGATTGCCACCAAAATTTTCCAGGTTTAAGACTTTTCATAATATATATATATATATATATATATATATATATATATATATATATATATATATATATATATAGAGAGAGAGAGAGAGAGAGAGAGAGATAGATAGATAGAGATAGATAGATAGATAGATAGATAGATAGATAGATAGATAGATAGATAGATAGATAGATAGATAGATATATTTATTAGTTTGTATTTCAGAAAAAAATGGTGTTTATATATATATATATATATATATATATATATATATATATATATATATATATATATATATATATATATATATATATATATATATATATATATATATATATGCGCATGCTATCATAAACAACTGTCACTTCACAAAGATATTTGTTGACTTGTTTCTGATACAAGATATGGCTTCTACTGTATATAATGAAAATATTAGCAATAAGTAGAATAAATCACCACACGGCAACTTCTTTTCTTCGTCATAGACATTATGTGTCAATAGTTTTGCTTTAACATCATCTTTGTGATTTAGCCAATCAGAAACTACTTTCCGCCTCATCTGTAGAAATTTATTGGCTTAGTTGTTTTCCCATTGGACATTTTTTGATAAATAATTAGAGCCGAAAAACAGAAAATAGGGATCCAGCCATTGTTGCTGAAAGTATGAATGTGCCTGTGTTCGCAGGCATTCATGTGGTTCGTTTCCTTTGGATGTGGGCTGAGATGGTTTTAGACTGAACCCATGCGATATTTAACAAATTACGACATTTTTCGTGAATACAGATTAAAGAAAACGCCAATGGTCAACTTGTTAAAATTGCGTCAATGTGTTTCACTCGTTACTAGTTTATTGCCATGTGATCTGTTTCAAGATACTGTTGTTTCAAACAGGCGCTTTATGATTTCGCTATGAATCTCATTGTTATTTTCCGTATTCATTTCAATCGATTAGTTACAAGTTCAAATATCCCAACAAAAATAAATCTTGTTCACATCGTGGTATTCATTAGTGAAAAAAAATATTTCTGATCGTGCAATCACCTTTGTCAAAGGCCAGCTGTTGGCTGCGTTAAAAGCCATATCAGTCGATCGCTTTAGCTTGACCCATTTACTGAGATAACGCCACTCAACCTGCAATGCCTAGCGCAGCTTGAATACATTTCCATGTTATACATTGTGCATTGAGGAGTCTCTAGCAAATGCATAAGTTTGGGGATATCTGTTCACAAATTACGCCTTTGATTAACCAGAAGTACTCAGCACAAATGAATATACACAAAGGCGAATGAGCTAGATTTATATCAGTAGAGGGCGGAATATAAAAAAAAAATCACCAAAGACTGGCAAGGAGCCTAAGGATCGAGCATTTAAAAACTGATTATTTCGAACTAACATCATCCCTGGCATTCAACCAATCAAACACCTCTATCCGACTAATTCAATTAAGTGATTGACCAGGGTTTTTTATATTCTTTTAGACTATTGTCTTTACTAACGAAGAAAATCTTTCTAACATTATATTTTTGTTTTCAGACGAAAATTGTTTTCCATACCAAATACCATTTTGAAATATATAATTCCTAGATTTTTCCAAGTTCATTTTGAGAACTTCTTTGCTGATGAAATTAGATAGTTGAAAGGCAAGACGAAGGATAATAGTAAACCGCATGTTTCCCCTACCAGAACCGGGTGTCAAGTCTGTTGTAGCGCGTTTGCCAACAATGACGATTGGGAGAGGGGATGGGAGACTAAGATTTGTTTATTTAATATGACGAATAAAAAAAAATTAGTTCCTTTTTGTCAACACATCATACTAAGGTATCTGACAGCCAGACTTTTTAAAATCACACACACGCACGCACACACACACGTTTAGATAAAAATGGCCCGGCTCCTTATATAGGGTCGGATCCAGGGGTTTGGAGGCTGGAATGGGTTAGCGAAAATTTGACAGCAAATGAAGACAGAATGGTGAGGGTGAATCGCTCAACCATTGATAATGTAAAATAAATTCAAACTGTGCGGGATTAGGCGTCTTCCCAATAATCGGCTTCAGGCACAGCTGAGGGTGGAACCGTTACTTATATTACAGGTAGTCTTAGATTTTAAAGCCCATCAGACTCGCTATGGTATATATAATAGTTCTTTTACCCAGACTGCTCTTGCACCAGAGGAGCCTGTGGGATTGTCTGTCGTCTGTCGTCCATCATACGCCTATCCGTTAGCAAGAATCTCTTATCGCTACTTCTCTTAAGCATCTTAGAGGCTTTCCACGAAACATCACACACACACACACACACACACACACACACACACACACACACACACACACACACAGTCACACGCACACCATGGTCACACACACACCATGGTCTACATTGTCCTTCTCGGACATCATAAAATATTGACCGTCCCAGCGACCATCTTAAAAATCTTGTTCTCGCTTTTTCTGCTCAACAGACTATGATATGAACGTGGGATTTTTAGTAATAAAATCTTCTTATGATGTCTAGTTGGTCCTAAATGAAAAATTTGCCGATCTGATGACATCTATTCATCCCAATATATCAAAATGGGGGTTTCATCCATAAACTTGTTATGATATCTAATTGGTTCTAAATGAAACTGTTGCCAGTCTTACTTTCAATATGGCTTTCTCGTTGGCTGTCTTGAAAATCTTGTTGTCACTGTGGCATGGAGGGTCACTGTGGCATGGTAGTTTCATCAAAGACTTATAATAATGTCTACTTTGTCCTGAATGAAAATAGCGCCAATCTGAAATCCATCATGTCCATCACAGAGTTTAATTTGAAAATCTTATTATTGCCGAAAAATATCAGTGATGATTAAACAGAGTTTTAAATGAAGAAAGGGTATGCTGCCGAATTCCTGGAGTTTGTTTTCGGCCAGTACATCGGTAGTTTCCGTCGATAAAAATGTACGAAATTTCCTGAGCAATCTTGTTAGAAATTTAATGCTGTTAACAGTATTTTTTCGTGTTTTATGTAAAACTATTTTTAAAAATTGTTTTTTTATTTTTTAATATTATTAATATAATTATAATAATATAATTTTTAATATCATAATATAATTATATTCATGACCGTGTTACGAATACGAATTACGAATTGACACGTGTTACGAGTATAGTGGCGAAATGGAATGTTGTGAAAATATTCGGTTCAAATCCAAAACTCGAGGAAGTGGTTAGGGATTAAAAAAGAATTTTTTTTTCCGTTTGCTGATGTGTCAAGGACACGTATTTCTTTGTAAGACTGAAAATTGTCACAAAATTTTCAAAAAAGTAGCTGTTTACTATTCAAACTTTACGTAATTTCTCAAGCACACTAAATATTTTCTCATTTGTTGAGTCAGTATGCTTAATGTTTATTGACCATCTCTAATAAATATCGTGCTCGGGTGTTGGTATAAAAAGTAAAAGCTTCCCTGCTCATCGGTAATATAGCTAGTAAATTGTAGGCTTCTGTGTCAACACTTTCTGGTTTTATCAACAAGCTCTCATATGTCAGCAGGGTGTATTTTACATGATGTCAGCTGTAATGTAAGCCAAATCAACTCACTTTAGTTAGTTTTAAGAGTTTAACCTCAACAACAATTAACATGATACTGTCAGTTTAGGTGTTTATGGTTTGTACCGGCTATGTTAAGAAATACTCTGGTACCAACTATTTCATGGTACTCAACGCTGATTTATTCATGATCATGTAAACTATCGGTTTACAGCATTTTAATTCCAAAGTTTTCGCGCTGACCCCTACATGCTAATAATTGTACTTATATTCTTTCAGACTCCCATGAAATAATCAGGCGGACACACGAAGGTCCGCGGCCCACAGGTTTGGAAACTGTTAATATAGACTACTCTGCAAACATATTGTAATTAGTCATACCCATTAGTTCGTTCTATCTTCATTCACTTCTACTTTTCACCTCAACTCGATTTGCACTCTTGTGTTTCTTGACGACGATTACATCAGGACCATAGATTCATGTCCTGGATATGGTCCAAAGTAGGGGAATGGGTATGAGTCAAAATTCACAGTTCTAATAGTTTGTATAATTCTGGTTTTCGAGGTTGTAGTTATCATTGATTTTCCCTTACTTTGTCGCAGTATCTGGTACATATACAATTAAATAGTTTGGATGTAATTTAATATAATTAAGTACTCGGCATGCTATCCCCGAATCTCGCCTCATATTCTCTGGATATGCATTTATGCTAGGGTGAGAGATCTCTACGCCAACGATTTGTGTCGTATTTCTGTATTTAGCTTGTCGCCCGATTAAAGTATTCTGATTCTAAGGTTGTTTTCTGGTCACTAACTGTGTCGCTCTAGTCGTGAGCTATATAAATTTTGTTCTGACGAATACATGCATTTTATGGCCTATTGGGTTGTATCATAAATCGCTGACTGGATATTGCACCAGGTCGCCGAATTTATTGTGTTTTGATTCCTTGACCTTGTTGTAAATTCGTGGATTGGTCGTGTCTGAGTTGCCATTCCTTCCGGTTTGCTATAAATGAACAGACTAATCTTCAGTACAAATCCGTATTTTTATAAAATACCATTTAACAAAATATATCTGCTTTCCTAACGGAATCTCCATGTTCTGTGTGGGGATTGCTATGGTTGGGTGCTCCCAATCTTTTATTTAAACTATTATAGAAGTCCCACACAGGCTCTATTTTGCTGGAAGTTAAATTTAATGAAAGATAGATATAAAGGTTTGAGCCCCCATTCAGCAATGCCAACGGTTAGATGGTTAAGTACATAGAAAGGCTGAAATTCAATAAATACAAATTTGATAACAATGCAATAATCAAATGACTCAAATTTCCAGTTACACTCCTTCCGATCTATCCTTAATAAGCCTAATGCATCACTTAATTAACAGTGTGAGATTGAATTCCATGTCTTTTTATTTCTACTCATCTATTGTACTATTTCTATCTCTTATTTCTTCCACATCCTTCTTCCCTTTTTCCTCGATTTTTCTCCAGATTCCTTCTCCTCCTCCTCTACTTTCTACTCTTTTGTCGACTTGTGCTGTCATACAGCCTCAATTCCGTCTCCAACTCTTGAAGACTCGGGACACAATGAAGCCCGAAGTTATGTGTCTCCTAAAAAGCTTCCTGTTAAAACACAAGAACAGTAAATTATTTTTCCTTAGCCCTATCGTCTCACACTGCACTCGTCCTATCATCAAATAACGGCTATTCAATTTCTTCGGTCACGCATTCGTTCACATCGAGATACCCATACGTTCATGTATGATAAAACAAACGTTATAATACAGCACGGTATTGATTACTTTCTATACATACGTCAATAAATTCCTTCACATCGGTACATATTCCTAATCATGTTATACTAAACAATATCACAATCATCAGACGCATTTCTTTACCTTACAACTCATAATACAAAGTACGCAAATAATCAAATTTATGCTCTGATATATTCATACGTCTATAGTAAATAATCTCACATACTTCAACCATTTACAATTCACATTTCAAGCAAATGTAAATTCTAACATAACGCATTAATAAAAGATCTGGTTTACTGCGAACTAACCTAATAGGGAATTATAAATTAATTCTGACCAGAAGCTAACAATCTACATCTTCATCGCATCTATTCTCTACGTAAGCTCAAGGCCATTACTCAAATACGCATGCAAAATGAAACACTACAAAGGTAATAATACATACTAAACAATCTTACCAATAAAGTACACAAACTACAAATAATTACACTTATATGATGCCATAATATTATGCAAAATCAAGCAAATAGCTTACTAACCTTTTCGAAGTTTTGTCTTTCCATACAATCTATCCCTAAGTTTTGCTGCCAAATTACGAGTGACTTCCTCTCGGAGCAAACCCCGTTGATCCGCAATCTTTTCAGGCGAATGATAAATTTTCTCTTACGAGTCATGAAAGTTATCATTCGGATCTAAATTGTAATCACACCCTCTAGCTCAATTTCGATTGGATGTCGCGGAAAATGTCCTTCTCGCTGTCTTTCAAGGTGGGTATGGATGAGAACACGCCCCGCACGCCGTTCGTGCTTCCCTTTGATCTTTGGATTAATCTGTAACTCATTGTTGTGATAACTACAAGTCTTTTTTATATGGTGTGATCCATCGCCTTTGCTGATTCATGATTCCGGTCATCGACTCGTCATGTAATTTTGCATAAGACTTTAACACTAGCATGTGGCCATCTTTAGACATCAAACACATGGCCCCGGATATATTCCCAAGACATATAGATTATAGCTTATACATGACTTTATACGTGGAGCTTAGCAAATCTGATACTCTGGTCTAGGGGCCCCGAGTGGCCGAGTGGTCTAAAACGCTGTCCGTTACGGATCACTGCCATCTCACCTCTGTCTGCGTGAGTTCGAGTCTAGGATTCGGCGAATGTGGATATGTGAGAAAGCATGCCAGTAGCTTCTCGTAGGTCGGTGGTTCTTTCCGGTGATTTCCCGGTTTCTTCCTCCACTATTAATACTGGCCGCCATGAATAGCCTATCATGTGCTGAAAAATGGCGTTAAGCCCAACAACAACAACAACAACAACAACAATACTCTGGTCTACAAAACAATGGCGTCACTGGGGGTGGGTGGGGTGCTAATAACTCCGGGTGATACAATCAGAGGGGTGACACCAAAATGACTGTAAATCAAATTTTTTAATTTGTGTGCAGGAAGGAGGTCCATTGGGGTGACAATATGAGTTACCGCACTGGGTGACACCAACCCTAGTCACGCCACTGTACAAAAGTCCCATTCCTTTCTCTTTTAAGATTTGTAAATCGGCATTATTCTGCTGGGCATTCTTCGACAAAATTTGACTGTTTCGGCTGGTTGGCTTGAACTACTCCACTTTAAGGTTTAGTTTGTTTCTTTTTATATCTTACTTATTTCATGCCACATCAGTCGACGCCACACCATCACATCTACAGATGGTCCGTATAACGAACATGCTAAATCTTAGGTACAATATGGCGTTGCAAAGCTCGCTTACATTTAAAATCAAAACGTACACATTTATGAAACGAACATTTAGCACCCGAGTGTATTTCTTGACATGACGAACCAAAAACTCAGTTTAAAATGTCTTTGCACTGAAACTGGACAATAAACACACACACGAACACACGACCACAAACATACAGAACAAAATTCCTTTCAAGCAAACTACTTCCGAGGTGGAGATATAGTGTCCATTAAGACGCTACTGTCACCACAACTTAAATTATGCAAAAAGGTTAGTTTATGATTTTACCAATGTTTCAAACAATACACGAAATGTAACAAAGTGTACACATTTTAAGGCATAATGCGGAGGTATATGCATTGTTAATTCTTTATATTTTTGGTGCAACATATAGCGAAAAGGTAGCTTTAAGGTCTACTTAAAACGAGACTTGGCTAAAGTTCAAAAAGCCTATGCAGGAAGTGACGCTATTTAGGAAAAATAATCTAGGCGACAGTCTGCTGTCGAATCCTAAAATACGGAAAGGACCACAACATTCCTATTGCACATGCACGACCTTAGGAAGCTGACTTTAATGGCTCCCGTAATTAGGTCCGCTTCTTATGTCAGTAAGAAAAGTTATGTCACAAGGGGGTGCCTTTCCGACATATAAAACCGGATGAATGAAGAATGTAGCATGTCTTAGTTTATATAAATGAATACTATTAAAGTGACAGAATCCGGCTGCATATGCCATTAATAGATTAGGTAATTCAACAAAAAGGAATATACAAGACAATTTATTTCATATGCTGAATGTTTATTCGTTCATCTATTTGTTAGACCGTTGTACGTTTTCAATTAATTTTATTATGCTTATCAAATAACGGGCAAACATTGTGGTGTTTTGATAGAGATGTTGATAAGTGATAAAAAAAATACAGTAATAGTTGTACATTTTGTATTGAATCGACAAAGCGACTTTGATGAAATATGAATTGCATATACATACTAATATCGTATGAATGTCGAAATAATTACAGAATAATCGGTAAGAGATTTTATAAATTTTCACTAGTTTATTAGCAAAATAATTGTGAAAGGAATTTACTGCTTGGTGATATAACATGATTTTTACATGCTCTCTTTCTTCCCTTTACATGACAATTGCGACAAGTCTAGTTCATTAGGTTCCTAGACTGGTTTGTCAGAAGAGTAGACAAGTTGCCAGAATACTATCTTCTGCAGATATTATTAGGCTAGATGTCTTGGTGGTCGCCTTATAGTTTTTAGTGTGTATTCGCTGAAAAAGCCGACATTTTGCGCAGAATACGACATAAAGGTTTCGTAGCAAAGATTACCGCAGGTTCCTGTAATATCCATTATCTATGGGCATCGTAGCATTTTATTTTATAACCATATATCCATGACTATTTCGTTAACCTGGCGAACCTACAGAAGCATAACTGATTATATTCTGAAAAATAAAGACCTGCTTGCAGTACATGACATCAGTGTTGTTGACTTCACGGGCTAGCCACGTAATATATTTGATGCCATTGATGCTATCGCAGGCAGATGTCCAGACAAAAAAGTTGGTCGTGGTCTTGCAGTGCTAAGTATTAAAATCACTGATAATTACGTCACCAGGCACTGGCAGAAAATAATTCAGAATTCGGTATGAAAACTAAGACATCTTGGATTAGCAGTAACACAACTTTGACTCATGACGAATAATTGATGCATTCATAACTGCAGATGCCTTTTAGGATTTTTTTTTAGGAAGCTGATATTTAGAAGACGACATCGACATAATATATGTTATCAGAACTGTTAACGATTCGTACAGAATTGTTAGAAACGTTATCAAGGTGATTTACCTTGTGTCACAATAAATTCCATAGTTTTTATGCAAACATCGCCTATTAGTTCGAAGATAGCCGATACATGCTAGGAAAAGAATACCACACACGTGACACATGTAGCCACAAGAAATCTGTCTACAACTTGATGGCGGTTTAACCGACTGGACTATGACACTGATCATCGCTTATCCAGATTGAATGGCCTGATTAATGCTACGTAGTTTTCATGATTTGATGTGCTGCCAAAAGTAGATTTGGTGGTGGCAATCTTTAACTATATGCATGCAGAGACATTCATGGCCGTCTGCGAAGAAGCTCCTTGTGCTTATTTTCCACCAGAACTCAACTTTTATAACTTCAGAAAACCAATAACTGAACTGCTCTTACTAATCTATGAGATACATCATTAACATCTCCTGGAAATCTTAATTATAAAATGATTAGATATTTTGTACTGATGCGCTAAAATAACTATCGAGTTAAAACGAGTTCTTATTGTTTTTGTAGGAAGAACACGAGAGCTTAGTAGCTGTGTGCTGTTTACTAATTTTTTATCACTAGCGTTATCGTCCTCTGTGTTTTGATTCTTATAATTTTTGCATACATTTTCTCGTATCGGGAAAATATATTGGGACTATGATATTGTTTGTCATTTACAGTCCCCTAACAAGGATATCATTGCAGAACGTGGTTCCGCGCAAACAAGCTGTAATCTGATTACGAATTTTCCTGTATATCATGTAAACATACCTGCACATAGACTTTTTGATCTGTTTTAATATTGTTTAGATTTTTTTAAAAAAAACTAACCAGTAGAATAGACTTCGTTATTGTGAATACAAATGGAAATACTGCCACACAAAAATAACACGGTTTGAAACAATTAGCTCTTTTGTAATAATGCTGGTAAAACGAAATACGTTTATGCCTCTATGGCTTCTAATTTTTACTAATGTGATCAAAATATATAATATCTTCCATCATAAACGAAAGGATTATCATATCGTCTTCTCTTCTTGCCGTGATTGATCTAGCAGCAGCTTTATCCATTATTGTCTTGTAAATCTGCTGAACATTTTTAAAAGAGACAGGATTATTATCTCACATCAGATATGTCTATACCCTAAGGTCTGCCTGTTGTTCTTTTTTATGCTATCTAACTTAGCAATGTAGTCAGTTTGCATTTTTAGTTTTAGCTTCTAATCTTTAAGTGTCATGTCTAAAGCATCAGCAATTAAACTGTTGCCAAAAGAACATTTGCGATATATTTTCAAATTTTACACGACTGGCTATAAGGCCAAAGTTCTTTACTAGCCATTACATTTCTAATTTATGTATGTTAGGATAAGCAGAGCGCTTGTAGTTTCATATAAATACCCTTCATGTATCGTCATATCAAACAGGCGATTGATAGTTGTTGTTGTTGTTGTTGTTGGGCTTAACGCCATTTTTCAGCACACGATAGGCTATTCATGGCGGCCAGTATTAATGGTGGAGGAAGAAACCGGGAAATCACCGGAAAGAACCAACGACCTACGAGAAGCTACTGGCAAGCTGTCTCACATATCCACATTCGCCGAATCCTAGACTCGAACCCACGCAGACAGAGGTGAGATGGCAGTGATCCGTTATTAATGGATTCCTCAGGTACTTTATCAAGCTTATCGCTAAACGAAGCAAGACCTTATCTTGTCTTTGACTGTTAAAGTAAAAGTAACAGCATCTCCAAGTTTGTTTATAAGATAGATATCAGTTATGATGCTTGTATTTTAAAATGAAACTGTATACTACAGTTGGTTTGTTTGTTTTAACATGGCCTGATATATCATCTGCTTGAGCTTTCTCTGGTTGCGATTGCATTGGCTAATTATCTACTTTTTTTGGAAGAACAAGTACCTGCAATATCGCGTTTGCAGCATGAAGATGCAAGCCAAATACGTTTTAAAATTTAAGTTGTTTTCATTTTATTTTATATTGACCCATTGTCTTTGAAATTTCTTTTTCTTAGCATTATAATCCTTACATATCTAGACAGCACTGCAATTTCCAAGCGATTCAACTGTCTTAAATTGTGCTTCATTTGATTTGGTTTAACTTAATAAATGCATCAACAGTAGACGGAATCATAATCGATAATACTGTTTGCCACCACCTCTGGATGTTTTCATTAGGCGCGTCTGAGCCCTTCTCATTTCTCAAATTTCTGACGACTTCATACTTGTCAATTTCTGATTTTAGCTGTTCTGCTTGCATACTGGCAATTGAACAATAATTGTTTTGAAGTTTCGTCTAATGCAGCACTAGCCAGATCAGCCTTAAAAATCCAATCAAAATATCTTATTTGAACAAAGTGTTCATGTTATGCTTTCTCCATTACGTGTTTTGGCGGGTCCTCTTGCTTTTTGTCAATGATCATCTTATAATGATAGTAGAAATGTTTTTGACCATTCTGATAATCTCTGATATATATGAAGAGGAAGCCCATATAAATTATGTTAGTGCATATTGTATGCTTCGGGAAGCTATGAAAAAACCAAGATGTTGATACAGTTCTTGTATCTCAAGATGTGGCAGAAGCCTCTAGATCATAATTTGATGACACGGAAAAGGTTAGAAGCGGCAGATAACTGCGATGCAGAAAACTCTTTTCTGAGCAGTTAACAAAGACATGTCGTATAAGGAAGTTCCAACGGCTACCCAATGTTGATACAGCTAACATGAAAATAGTTATCATTAGGCGTTGACAATCTCATGTTGAATTTCAATACTACAGCATGACATGATGTAAAATAAAGCCCAGCAGGGAAATGTGTTGTATTTGATTAGTCTGCAGCGCAGCTAAACTCTGGAGCTTCTTGTCCAGCTTTTTTGGTCGCCATATGGAGTGTGTGTGTGTGTGTGTGTGTGTGTGTGTGTGTGTGTGAGAGATAGAGAGAGAGTGTGTGTGTGTGTGTGTGTGTGTGAGAGAGAGAGAGAGGGAGAGAGAGAGAGAGAGAGAGAGAGAGAGAGAGAGAGAGAGAGAGAGAGAGAGAGAGAGAGAGAGAGAGAGAGAGAGAGAGAGAGAGAGAGAGAGAGAGAATTCTAGAATCTGGACCAAAGTGCAGCTAATTTATATGCAACAGGAATGAGGAATGCTTCGTCTTAAGCATTGAAAATTATTTTGACGGTATTGGAATCGTTAGCCAAGTAAGTAGCGATGCTGTACAATTATTTCTCTTGTTTGGCCAGGGACTATGCGAGGTCTTCAAAAATATATATTTGGTGGAAAGCGCGGTTGTGTTTATAATTCAATGTAATAAGCATGTTTGGTTCATGTTGCGGTCTTTACTGCATTTTATCAGATCACGCTGTAAATTAAAACTCACATTGACGTCGTACTAAACTTTGACTCTTATCTAACTCTAGACAATCACAAGCTGGTTTCGAAACAAGTTTTGCGTAAACATCAAATATATTGACAGCTTCTTGGTGCTTGTCATGCAAATTGATTACCGATTGACTTGAAGAAACCCAGTCTCAAACAAACAAATGGACGTCCTGTAATAAAGTCGCTATGATGTTTGAAGCACATACAAAATAATCTAGGTTTGTTCAGAGTTCCTGAGGCGACTGCATAAAAACCTATAATAAAGAGGCGGTTGTTTTCTTACAGGCATACTCTGTTGGCACAAATGCCAAAATAGCTGTTATGTTTGCTAAATACATGTGCATGCTTGTTCTGACGATAGATATTTATTGTATTGACTGCATACGTTGTAAAATCAGTGGTGTAACCTATGACCTCTTAAGTTGCTTGTATAACTTCCAACGCCAAAAGGTGGCTGGGCTTTGCCAAGACACAAGCATACAGGTGCTAATAATAC
Organism: Potamilus streckersoni; assembly: GCA_016746295.1. NCBI lineage: Eukaryota > Metazoa > Mollusca > Bivalvia > Unionida > Unionidae > Potamilus > Potamilus streckersoni. The sequence continues at coordinate 1,789,101 of JAEAOA010001187.1, forward strand.
TTAGCATAAGCAATGTAATGCAATGTTGAAGGGCTGCCCGGTCAAGAAACTTATTATCAAGTTTATGCTACATCTACATTTGCTAAACCGACTTTCCAGAGGAAAAACGCCTGACGAAGATTATGCTAATGAGTTATCAGCGATTATAAGCCAAAGGAGTTACAGAATGCATGAGAAGAGCTTCTATCTGAGTTTGTATTAGGTGCAAGTACAAGCTTGGTGTTTTTGTTAAACCCATCTGCGTCACCCTCTGTTGACCACAGCAAACTTGATGAAGAATTCTATAAGCCAGCAAGAACTATTCCACGAAGATAGTTGATACCAAAGGTGTTGATGGCATCTGTTCTGCAGATCTCAAAGATACGAAAGAATATTCCAGAAATAATGGCGGCCTCAAATATTTGTTTAAGACAATGTTTTTGGCAAGTACGCATTTAGCTTGCTGCTAAACAATGAAATGGTAATGGCTATCAGATACGTCTTTGCATCGTTGCTATGCCAGCTAGCAAAATCTCTGGGTTTATCCTAGCAGAGAATTGTACATTATCAAGGTTTAAAACTGAACGGAACAAAATAAAATTCATAAATATTCTTTTTTCAATTAGGGTAAAGCCGTTGTCAATAAAATACTCAGTCACACGCTAACAAACGAGATGTGAAATACTTTAGAAAATTCAGCTGGGTAAGTACCTAGACTTGTTGAAATCGCTTGTGGACAAATACAAAAATATGAAGCACGGAGGTATTGGAATTACTCCAGCGCAGTCTAAACTCAAGTAAAATCGTAATAGCGATGCGTAAAATTTACTCTTGAGATGAAAGGTTCAATGTAGGCGACAAGGTCAGAATTCATGTCGTCTCTTGGATAAGGCAACATACACTACACTCCTAGCGATGGCTGGAACAAGAGATTAAATATATGGATTGTTATATAGTATGAACGTAATCACGAGGTTCACTTAAGACAAACAAGTTTTCTTTGGTAATGGCAAAAAAATGTTTATGGCAAATCTTTAACAAGTTACTAGCCCTTGGAAGTTGAGGGTGAAAGAGCCTGAAAAAAATAAAAACAATTTCTGTTTTAACTATGGCATTTTATTCAAAGATAACTTGCTCAGAACCAAAATTTCACTTTACTAGTAAGCCCTGGAAAAGGTTAAAAAGTAGACATCAAAGGCTTGTCTGAATTCCGTTGAAAATGATGTAGATATATTTTCACGGGTTCTGGCTGGAAATACTTTTCATTTCAAGATGCACCATAAGCCGTCCAATTAGAATCTACTTCCTGGGCATTCTTTTTTAGGTTTTCCAGAGAGAATTAAAAATAATAAAAATGGTGTTAATATCATAAAGAACGAAAGTGTTTTATTTAGGCGGTGTGCAGTTTTTTTGCGGTAAGGATGCTAATCAAATAACTAAAATGTTGCATGTCATGGCCACTTAGATTCTATTGGAGTCAGTTTTCCTGTTCAGATCAATCACATGCCAAGGTCCGAAAAACTAAATGAGATTTCAGTTAATGTTTTTGTGTTTCTGGTTTGGATAATGGTAAAATAATCCCGCTGCATTTTTTCTCAGTGGCTAGTGAAAACAATGGCGACTTCTTTTACATTCATAATGAGAACAGATATGGCCAATATTGCTGGATCAAAATTGTTAATGCGCTTGTGAGTGGCCAATACAGTAAACACATTAGCAAATGCTTCTACAGCGGAAACTGTTTTCATGGCTTTACATTTCATATATATTTTACTTGGCATCGCTCCGCCAATTTTTTTTATATGGCAGAGAACAGAAACGATATAATAAATTAAAAATTGTGCTGAATTTGTGAGGAGCCATTTAATTGCGACATAGTGAACGATCGTTGTTAATCTAAGGAAAATACAGCGGTGGAGCCCACAACAGCTACAATCGTAGGATGGCAATGTATGATTTTAATCCGGTGGTGCTGCATAATCAGCGTGTATATGACTAGCATTTGATTGAAAATCATTTTGGATTTTACTAGGAAATCACTTAATATTTCAAATAAAATGGAATGATATATCTTTTACTTGGCTGTCAACGTTTTATATACAGCCTTCAATTTATCAAGACCTTGTTAAACGAATTGGTCAAAATACAAAAGCGTTTCAATGTACCTTGAAGAAATAAGTAGACCATCTTTATATGCTCACGCGCAGAGGAATTTACCCGTACGATTTTATATCATCGTATCGTAGGACAAATTAGATGAAACCAGTTTTTCATAGAAATTTTTTTGTTGTCAGCTTAATAGTAAAGACATTTATTTTGCTTACTTTGTACATACTTGCAAGGCATGGAACAAATTCATCAGCAAGTTCTGCTACGGGTATTTTAAGAGCATTCCCTTTGATACTGCTGTCGAGACGTATAATGTGCAGCTGGAATTGCTTACTTGCATATTTGATTGAGGAAGGACTTTAATATTGATTTTCTGTTGCTGGCCGATACGCATTCTGTCGCCAACAATAAATATCTGCCCAATAACAATTCCGAGCAGGCATAACGTTGCAAAAGTTGCCTGTGGATATCTTTTCCTTGATGTCGCCAGAACAGTTTACCCAGGAAACCTTTGCAGAGCTACATTTTGGAAGTTGAGTATCCTGATAAAATTCATAACTTTCGTAGTGACTATCCATTCTTGTGCGAATATATGAAAGTGGAGCGTTATGTTAATTACATATACGCTGATGCTCAAAGAAAAACTGGGTGTTGGCAATATTGATGTTCTAGAACTGATTCCGAACCTGATGGATATGCCCCGGTGTCATGGGTTTATGCTCTTAAAATAAGTAAGATTAAAGAGTGAGAAGAAACAAGATATGTAAAATTCAACAAATATTTTATTTCTTTAGAATACAAACTGAAGGAAAATTATTTACGGTATTTCGATTTAAATCCCAAACTAAGAAGGTGCTCATATACCTTTGGCTGGCAATTAAATTAGAAACATAGAAGTAGAAACACCTGCTTAAAATTTCAATATAAATTCAAATTTTTGTTTTCAAGAATGGTATCAGAACACTTTTATATTTCCAAAGAGGAAATAAATTTGAATAATTCCATATCAAGAATTGTACACAACAGTCACTTGATTCTGCTAGGATATTAAAGCACGAATGAATAATATTTCCTGTAACAAGATGATACATTCCTCCTCTAGATCTCATATCACAATTAACACTTTAATAAAAAGCAAATTACCTAATGCAAAAAACCTTATAGAAAGTTGTTACTGTTAATAAAATAAAATGTTAGTTATAATGAGAAAGTCTGTTGCCAAAATTATAATATTTAACATGGACTATGTCAGGTACGCCAGGTAGATTATAGGGGAATTCCTATAACCTAAACCCAGACCAAGACTCAAATAAATATGTTTACTTTTTAATAATGATCTTGATATTAAACATTTTTGGCTATGTATTAGTGTTAGTGAATATTTTAGGTATGCCTTAGTTGTTTAGGGAACAAAAAATAAATAATTCAGGCTAAAGATACATACAGATTAAGGAGAAAATAAACTTGATTTTGGACAAGTCCAAGATACAATTTTACATTACAATATCATATAATGAAATTTTAAAAAAATAAACACTATCTAGGAAGCAATGCAAATTAAATACACATAACACCTGGCATTTAATTCACTAAAACTATGAAACAATGTTAAAACTGTGGTTTGCATCATTTTAAAATGCTTGACTTTCATACTAAAAAGAGAAACAATGTTACAAACGACTTGAAAAAAAGTACTTTTTAAGCATATGAATAATTCAGTATTTGGTCAAACGATAGAAATCATTTGGAAGTGAGTCGACCTTGAAGTAGTCAACAAACAAGAATGGTGAGACGAGCTGGTCGCAGATCTGGTTTTATTGCATTGAAAATATTCGATGAAAACATGGTGGTAATTTACAGAAAGAAAACACGTTGGGTTTTCGATAAGCTTGATTCTATAGGATTTGCTATCTTGGAGTAATCAAATTATTTTGCTATAAATATTTTCATCATGCCTGCATCAAAGTATGGCTACAAAAGCCAAGTTGCTTTCAATAGATACAGATTTGCTATGGTCTGATATCGAGACGGATGACGTATGCGAAAATATATTTGTTTCACAATAGCTTTTCGATTTTTATTATTATTATCCTGACGATAATAAATTCTGTGCTTACACAAACACAAAGGTTGTTGACACGTTTAAGAGTGAGGTTTCAACAGTCCATATCATTGATTTTCTTTGCTTAGAGCAAATATGTACAATATTGGCCTTGCTGATAGCAGCGTCAAAAGACGTGTACAAAGGAAAACAAAACGACGTCAAAAACGTGCTCATAGAAGATGATTATATAAAAGCGCTAGATGAAGAAACGCATTATGCAACAATGAACAGATCAATTTATCATGTTCTGAATTCGGTCGTGGTAAATAAAACAGAGCTTTCTGAGTCAACTGAGACGTTTTGGACGAGGGCGTCACCACCAATGGCGATCTCAGGATTCTAACAAATAATAGCTCTGATATTTTTATAGAGTAAAATCTGATTTATACTTAAGAACAACTGCAGAACAATATGAACATCTAACATTATGTCGCCATTTTGAATTGATTGATACAGATTGTAGACAGGAATTGCACAACTGATTGCCAGGTGTTACTTTTGGGACTGGAAAATCATAATACTTGTTCTCAAATTCTCTATTTTACGTGCTACTAGGAAGATGATGAAAATTCTTGTCAAGTCGCTAATTCGTCTACACAGAGCCGTTTTAAGAAGTTTGGGGGCCCTAGGCACAAACTCTAACCTTGAAAGTAACCAGAATTATGTCTCAGTCTCTCAGTCTCAGATACTGAGTATTGCATTACATTTGCATGTCCATGTGTGTCGTTTTGTGAAATTTATTAATATAGTACTAAACTGCTAACACAACCGACACCTAAAGTTTGTTTTTGGACCTCCTCGGGGACCCCTGCTACGTGGGGCTCTAGGCATGTGCCTCGCGTGCTTGTGCCTCAAAACGGCACAGAGTCTACATACTATATTCATTATCTCATATGCATTAGGGTTTAGTTCATGTGAAAAGGTACATGTGGAGAGCATGCATAGCGATGGCTATCTATGACTGAGATGACTTTTATACATCAATGCATGCATCACAAAATCCACCGTCTTAGTTGAATAAGGCCCAATGAACATTCCACATAAAAGTCAGAGAGCCAGGTCACCAAGTTCAGATATAATCCTGGGCAATGTTTCAGTATTTGCTTTTGTATATTTCGCTCATTTCACAGAAGCTTTAACATAGAACGAAGACATCGAAAACCGAGCAACTGTGATATAAATAGGTGAGCACCATATATCATTGACAATCAGCTATGCAGACTTTTACCAGACATCCGCATGACCTTTAACTCTTGGGCTTTTTGTGTTGGTTTTAAAAGCATTCTTAACACATAGTCGTCTGTGTTGTGTCGAGGATATTGAAACTAAATGCCTTTTCCAAGAAACACCACTGGTTTACTAAACTACCTCGTCTCCCACAAGTCACGCCATAGTCTCCTTAAAAAGCCTCCAGCTGGACGGGATAAGATGAGAAACATACGTAAAACACACACACACACACACACACACACAGACTTCAAATCAAACTGATCATGCTCTGGCTCCCAGCAAAGCCCCTATTTCAATCATCTTGAAAATCTTAATCTTGATATCGCTGCTCTTCCTACCTGGGTCATAGGAACATAGAGTTTTCACAGAAAGATTTCTTATGTCTAATTGGTCCTAAATGAGCGTAGTATCGTTCTGATGTCCAATATAGCCGCCGCAGCAGCAATCTTGAAAATCTTATTGTTTCTTCTCCTAGATGGATGTCATCATTAACATAGGCTTTTCACTGAAAGATGTCTAATAATTTCTAGTTGGTCCTGAATGAAAATGGTATCGAACTGATGTTCAATCTGGCCGCCACAGCGACCACAATCAAAATGTCTTTGGTACTATTTCTACAGTATTAGATTTTTTCTTAAAAACTTTTTTTCTAAATATAATTGGTCTTAAATGAAAATTGTACCGATCTGACATCCAGTATGGCCGCCAGGGTAGCAATCTTGAAAATGTTGTCATCGATACTCCTTCTAAAAAAATGATCGTATCAATATAGAATTTTCACTTATGGATTTCATATGATGTTCATCTGGTCTGTAAAGAAAGTTTGCCTCTCTGAATCCTATATGGTTAAAAAGATCAGTATTTTTTCAAGCTTCCGCATTAAGTCCTCTACGCTTCACAAACACTGGACCAAATTCTTTGTGATCTACTTTAGTATTTGCATTAATATGGAAACAAATGCATCATCTGAAGTAGAAAAGGACTGTTTGAGTTTGTACTTGCACCGGACTGCCATAATTCTGAGGTTTAATATTTCAGATTTCGTGTTTCCATTTTCATTAATATTTTTATCATGTTATCTGCACGAGTAAAAATTTCTGTGCAGATGAGCATCATAAGAGTAAACAAACTGCTCGGTCTCCTAGTGAGAATATTTGAATAATATTTTTTTAGTATTAATTGCATTGAAATTTAGTTGCCATTCAGTATAAAATTGATTAATCTGTGGTCTCACTTTAGAACCATAAGAAGACAAAGAAAAACGTGCTGTAAGGGTTATATCTAAGGTAGTTGATAATGTATTTACCTTGCATGCCATTTAGACAGGTATTAAATACAACGGGACTGTATACAGTACTCAGTATGACAACAGTATTAGTGACAGTAATGTTTGATAATCTAGGTTTAGGTTTCACATTATGGGTTACTGTTATACTTATTAGTAACTCTTTTGAAAGCCTGACTATCAGTGATATACTAACGACGATTTCTTAGAAGCGCAGCTCTTATTGGCACCATTTAATCTTCTAAGAACGAAACGGTTTGTATTTGAAAAGACCAGCTTAATAAATAACAGTATATAATTGTATAGAATTCAAACATACAGAAAAACTTTTGCCAGCAATTTGCATTGCAACAATTTATGACTGCTGAATGCCAAGAAAATTAGCTGTATAGTTTTTAAAACATATAACTCTTAGACATCACATGAATGTGAGAAAAAGACGAACAGAGCTAATAATGTTCTCACTGCTTCTTAAAGAAGCCCCTACCCCCAGATTATACAATAATACGCCTTCTAAATCGAACTATGAGAGAGATGTTTAAAAAAACTTACAAGACAATGAACTATTGACCTTATAAAGAACAGACAAGTTGCTTGAAATTTATACACACCTAAGGTTGATTACAGCGAAAGTGACACAACCTGTGAATTTTAATTACATGATTATGGGCTCCACTTATTGATAAACACATTGGAATTGACAATGTATTAAAGTTTAATGAAAGAAAATATATTGTACGTCATGTTTGAAACAACTAAAACCTACAAGCAAATCAAGTTTCGGATTATGACGAATCTGATTGATAGCATTCTTAGCTTACAAAAGTAATTCCCTTTTATATGTATAAGATTTAACAAATGAGGGCAGGTATACCACAAAGATAGTGGATATAATAGACAAAATGGAAATTATAGTAACGTAATGATAATGTATATAATAGGCAAAATGAAGACACGTATAACATAATGATAAAGGATATACTAGACAAAATGAGGATACGTATAACATAATGATGGTGAATATAAGAGACAAAAATAGGATAACAATGACACAATGATAGTGGATATAATAGACAAAATGGGGATACGTATAACATAATGATAGTGGACACAATAGACAAAATGAGGATACGTATATCATAATGATAGTGGACACAATATACAAAATGGGGATACGTATAACATAATGATAGTGGACACAATAGACAAAATGAGGATACGTATAACATAATGATAGTGCATATACTAGACAAAATGAGGATACTTATAATTATAGTGAATATAATAGACAAAAAGAGGATACGTAGAACACAATGATAGTGGATATAATAGACAAAATGAGGATACGTAGAACACAATGATAGTGGATATAATAGACAAAATGAGGATACGTAGAACACAATGATAGTGGATATAATAGACAAAATGGGGATACGTATAACATCTTGATAGCTGATATAATAGACAAAATTAATGATGCTGTGCATGCTGAATATTCTTGGATTTCAATTTAAAAATAAATGACAGAACAGAAAAAGTAACAGGTATGTAGACATTTTATCGAGTCATATAAATGTGGAACTACCCGACTGTGTAAAAACAATATGTGCTGATTTTTTAAAATTTATATGCTTGATTCCACGTATCCCATCAACTTGATATCGTTCCTATCGAGGAAATCATTCATTTCGATAATATGCTTGTTTTGGGGGATTGGGGTGGGGTGCTGTTAGCTTTAATGACACTTATAATACTTTTACAATATTGTCTATATCATGCAAGGATACCTGTTTTCGAACGATGTACTAAGACCGTGACACTTCAACTACTTATAGAAATTTCAATATGGAATATCTTCAATGTCTACCTTGCTATTTATGTAGTATTACTGCCGTTGCATAAAATGGAAAATCCTTAAAACGACGTTTCAAAAACTAAGCAGTTTTTTCTTCAGAATGTTGCATACACTCAGCATCTTTGCACAAAAAATTTCATTGTTTTAACGCCTTTCGAATTCAAATGATTCCGTCAGATGTGGCTGTTATTATGTAGTAGAAATAAACATTCACCTTCAACTTTTATCTCAATAAGATTCTTTTAAATTAATTTGACCAAAATTGGCACAATGAGTTTGGCACTGGGCCTTTTTCATACGAGACAAATCATACTACTGACGTTATAAGACTATAGAAGCTTTGGAACAAATATTTCTATAGCATATGCTATCAGCAGCATTTGAAGAAATTTCTACAGAAACCCATATTTATGGGCCAACTTATCTTGTATTTTGCTATTAGCCAGATGTCGGATAGACAGCGCAGGTGACCTAAGTGTTTAGAGTATCCGCCTCGGTTGCGGGAAGTCGTGGGTTCAAATCCGGGCCGATTTGTACCAAAGACATATCAATGATACTAGCATCTGCCTTGATTGGCGCTCAGCATTAACACTCAGTATTAGGACCTGTCGGCCTTGTGTCAGGAAAATGTAACTTGGTGGGACATAATGCTACATGTCTTTGGCATGATACCCCAGTGCTAGACATCACTATAAACTGCCACACTGCAGATATCGAAACGATATGACTTAATTGCTAAAGCTACGTTAACAAATTCTAAACACCCAAACAGATGTTGGACGGGTGAGCAACTGGAAGTCCATGTTGGGTATAGGAAGAAGAATCTCCAGTTATCACGCAAAAGAGTAGAAATAAGCAGTAAAAGAGATGTGACCAAACAGTTGTGGGACTACATGTTTTAGCATTTAACATCTGAAATAAAAAGAAAAAAGTGATCATCCATTCCAGCACGTTTTGAATTTGTATGGATTTTGAAATGACAAGCGGATTCTTGATCAGTTACATTGAGGTCCCTTAGGGGTCATCAGATGACCTTTTATAAGTTAATAATATTGACTGGCCTAGAAGCTTAAAGTTTATATAATATTCTCAAGAAAGTTTAGTTCTATCGCATTTTTTTTTGAAGCTCATGCCTATGTACAGTCGCCTGCAAGAAAGTGTCCATCTTCGCTTTCAGCATTGTGTTAATCGGACTGCACTCCGCTTTAGTCATGTCTTGTAGGCACCGAGAAAATGCAGGATGCTGACTGATTTAGAAATTTAGTTGGAACTTCTGTTGTGATATATGTCACAAAATTTGCATAACCTCCATAAATTCATTCATATAGCTATGGCGACAATAAACAACTTATTTTTGTTTTGTCATGTCGGTTTAAAGCCAATTTAGTACATGGTATGCTACCCATGGCGGCTATTGTATTCGGTAGAGAAAAGAACCTGTGAATACCCCGTGAAAAATCACCAACCCACTGGAAAATGCTTGCAAGTTGTCTCACATGCCCACGTTGATCGAGCCGAGACTCGATCCCACGCAGACATGCGAGTTCTGTAACGGCGAGAACCTTAGACTATTCTGCCATCCGATGCCCAAGACAGCATATTCTCAACTTACTCCATTTCGTCTATTTTACAAAAAAAATACGCATCACAACTGGCACAGAAAGTGTTATTAGGAAAAGCATGAGAATCTTCTGATATTTGCTCCGTTCAGTTTAAACCCATTACTTACTGATAAATCAGGTAGAAATAGTACATGGATAGGATAGCGTATCAGTAAGGAAACACAGAAGTAGCCTGGTTCTCGTCTTCAGTTATCCTGTCCGTGTTGCTATATCTAGTTATAGATACAGAAAGCCGCAGAATCTAAAGTTTCGTTCAATTAGACCTCTCAGTGGCTTCATGCGATTTTAGTCTACGAGGATATTCGCTTATATCTGCATCACACTTTCGGTGCCCACATGATCGCAAATAATTAACATCCTCCATCTTACTGAACGTACGTAATCTACATGCTTTTTCTCCCATGATGCACCACGCCACTTCGTATTCTCGCTGTCGCGTACTCTGGTAGCTTGTCAAATTAGGCCGCATACCAGCTAAACCAGGTTCGTGCAAAAGTCTAGATAAAACGCTAACAAAGACGCTTATTTAAAAAAAAATGGCAAAGTCGCTGATTGGTTGACAGGTTAATGGCATTGTTGATAGCAGCCATATAACAAAAACACACAATTTTCATATTTTTGGGGACTGACCACATACGTTATGTAAAATTAATACAGGTTTTCGCTTCTGATGAAAATCTTGTTCATTTTCATCCTTTAATATTAACTGCCTCTATTCATACAATGGACTTGACTCTCCCTCTTAGTAGCACTTCAGTTTACACCTTTAAAATGCATTATAAATATTTGTACATTTATCTCTTATGCAAAAGGTATTACTGATTGACCTTTTATATAGAATTTATTATCTGGGACAGAAAAAGAAATAATAAGCGATAGATATCATTAGCGTATATAGGAGTCATTACGCCAGAGAATGGTTGAACGAGAACAGAAACCGTAGCAAAATTAGTAGCTATTCATTAAATATACTGAGTTATATATGTATCTTGTCTATATTATTGCCGTCACCAGATAATTTGTTTTAGACAAATCTACACTCATCCAGCTTCCAATTCAAACGCCGAATAGGCGCGTCAGTTCATAGAATGTGCTTGTTATGATGAGCATTAATTTCGTTATGTACATAAAATTAATTTGATTTGAATGATAGCTTTATGTACAAAGCCAGAGTGCTTTGTTTAAAAGAAATAATAATGTAACAAAACCAAGGGAAACATGCTGACATTGTGGGGCACTACATTTAAATCCATCATTTGTACAGTAACATAGCTATGTATTTACATAGAGGCACCTGCTTACGGTAGACAAATAAAGATACCATGTACGAACTTTATAGTACTATATTAAAAAATTGTCTAACTGCGACCTTCTTGCAAGTAGTTAAAATCAGGAAATATTAAGTAATTGAAAAGGATTAAACTTTGCATATGCATGTCAGATGTTTCACAATATATGTAGCATTTATAGTGACATAAGAGTCCAATCAGGAGTATATAAATCGTGTTCGTGGTATTCTTATGGCTTTTTAACTTTTTCACGCACGATTTAGATAATAGTTTTAATTTTTTTGAGACATAAGTATGGGTCTTTTGTTTCGTGTGTTGCATATGTTACCTAGTCATATTAGACCTACCTCGTCATATTAGACTTGCATCGTCATATTACACATATATCGTCATATTACACCTACATCGTATTATTACACCTATATCGTCATATTATACATATATCGTCATATTACACCTACATGATATTATTACACATACTTCGTCTTATTACACCTATATCGTCATATTACACCTACATCGTATTATTACACCTACCTCGTCATATTACACCTACATGGTATTATTACATCTAACTCATCATATCACACCTACATCGTCACATTACACCTATATCGTCATATTACACCTACATCGTCGTATTACACCTATTTGGTCTTATTACACCTACTTCGTTTTCACTTCTGTAATCAGCACAATCGATTAGTTGTAGTTGAATGTGTGATTCTGTATACATAAATACATGTATGTACGTGCCATCTGTCGCACACTCTTATAGAACAATCTTAGATTGCATATTTGAGGTATTATTTCACAGTTCTTAAGAGCGATACCTTTGCTGGAATTAGTGGTTAAAGTTATCCTTACAGAGGTGATACATTTTCCCTGAATTATGCTGCCTTTCTAAATTTTTAAAATTATACAAGTCTTAATCAAAATATAAGTTAAACATGATTTTACGTTTAGCCAAGAAATTACATTGGTGGTTGAGCCTCATAACAACTACAATTCTTACATAATGTACCAATAACATTTAGTGTTCATACTTGTTTATGAATCCGATATTACCTACATAGTGAGCACATACATCCCCACCCCGGTGCTTGTGCAATGATAACCGTTCATGTTTCATCGTCAGGCAGCTTCGAATTAATTAAATTTTTCTTCGATAGATAATGACTAAGACTGCATGCGTAAGTAATTTGAAACGTTTTCGGTACAACATCTCGACTCGCATTCACAATTTAGGTACTCGTCTCTGCTTTTTACGAAGGCAGTACAGCTGACCTTTTAAACAGCCTGTTCATTAACATCATACTGCCTTATTTCCGTGTATATTTGTATCCTACCGAAAATCCCGTTTATTGGATATTTGCTTTTTGTCTAAATCGAAATCATAAAATATAAGCGGTTTTAGATAATTAAATATATAGCCTAAAATATTTTGAATTTATTTGAATATACATTGACTGACTGAATATTAACATTCAATTTTATGAATCGACTATAGTCTATGTGCTGTGAAATGAATTCAGTGAGCACCTCCTTTCTGATACTTTCTATACAAAGTTGTCTTTTCTAATTCGCAGATAATTAAACCTTCACAATAACTTCATGACTACGTCCATTTTAAGAAACATGATTCCAGAGCCCTGTTGGGTGAATTTCTCTTTATTGTTACCTACCCCCAGGTGTTGGGCGTATTTTTGTATACTCCCTGCTTACTTTAAGAAGGCTCAGGAAAAAGAGGTCTAAATGAAGAAGGTATTTAAATGATGTATGTTTGTAATACGTCCCGTTTGTTTGTAATCCACCCACCATCGCCCAAAATTTTCCACCCCTGTCAATTTTAAACAAAAACCTCGAAGATATGACAAATGCACTAAACGTAGTATTTTCATTCGTCAATTTATAATTTCTACCCTGATTGTCCCCAGGTAGGTCACTCACATTATCAAAATAGACAAAACCAAATTCTGACACTCACTGAACTAAAGTTGAATATTAGAGATTTTAAATTTTATTTCACAATTTACATTTGAAATCCATTAAAGGAAAATGATCAAGCTAGCAATTTCAAAATGGTACACATATGAAGTAAGGCGACGATGTATATTCCATCACCCAAGTTGCACCAGTTAGTCATACACCAATCATATTTGGCCAAGAAATCCATAAAGGAAATCTGTGAAATATTTTTTTAAAACTCTAACAATAAGCACATGACAAAATTCTAGATCGCCAACACAACAAACATTTGAATTACCTCAAAACTGAATAAGACTGACTATGTTTCCTAAACTAAATGCAGATGGACCAATGCTAAAACTTTATAACGACAGGATGGTGTGTGTGTGTGTGTGTGTGTGTGTGTATATATATATATATATATATATATAATAATATATATATGTATATATATATATATATATATATGTATATGTATATATATGTATATGTATGTGTATATATATATATATATATATATATATATATATATATATATATATATATATATATATATATATATATATATATATATGTCAGCGTAATTTTTCTTTTTTATCGTGTGTCATCCTGGTTTGCGAGGTTACCGTCATATTGATTTGCAATGTTTGCAATGGTTTCATGTGCTTCTGGTATTACCGTAATTCCAATCTATCTATCTATCTATCTATCTATCTATCTATCTATCTATCTATCTATCTATCTATCTATCTATCTATCTATCTATCTATCTATCTATCTATCTAGCTAGCTAGCTAGCTAGCATTTACAAAACTTCATGAATAACAAGCTATGTGAGTTATTAGTGTAAATAATTGTTTTATTTCTTCTTATTTGTTTTGCTGCTGTAAAGCACGCACTTGCGCGTGTGAATTTTTGTTACTGATTTGACTTAAAATATCATCTTTTTTTACAGCATGGTCAACAACTTTTTAAAAAACCGTTGTTTTCACGAGTTTGGGTAATTTGTCGCTGTTTTCAAACCAGTGGTCGCGTGCCATCTTTCTAGAAAATATGTACACCTACAACGTATCTGTTCGCCTCATTTTGTCCTATATTGGTACATTGCTGATTTGTTAATTGGGTACATTGCTGATTTGTTAATTGGGTACATCGTGCAGTTCTTTTTCATGTAAATTATTCTTAAAGAGTAAAACAAAGACCGTATATATCTACAGTACCGAAAAGAAAACACATGCGCATATTTCCCAATAATAATCTCAATAATTTCAAAGGAATATTTTCATGAGTTAATGATTAATACGAATTTACTCTAACAGAGATGAAAAAATTGGTTTTCATGTGTTGCTGGCCGAGGTGCGGCGGACGCGATTTCAACACGCACACACACACACAAACACACACACACGCACTTTCCTTTGATTCTATTTTAATCTGTATATTGAAGATCCTGTAACTTCAGATTTCTCCAAGCAAATAATCTGTCTTAAAATATGGTATTCTCGTTGTGATTGCTACTCCCTTGTACTTTCAGATTTCATCTTGGCAAGCTGAAACCATGCTGTGAATTATTGTCTCCATTAAAGTAAGTATGTTTCATATTATATCGATAGCCAGGCCAATTAACTAATCACATTTTCAGCTTGTCCAATTTCATTATGGTATTAGATTGCAAGCCCAGTGAGTAGCATTTTCATTTTAGCCTATTATTGCTAGCTTGACCTATCAGTGAATTAGATTTTCATCACAGGATTAGATTGTTAGACTGACCTGACAAATCATTAAGGCTTGCATTCCATTATTATGTTGCAAGCCTCGCCAGTCAGTGACTCACATTTGCATGCCATTATTTCCTTGCAGGCCTGGCCAATTAGTGAGTCACATTGGCATACTATTATTATCTTGCAGGCTTGGTCAGTCAGTAAATAACATTGGCATGCCATTAAAATTTTGCAAGCCTGGCCAGTCAGTGAGTCGCATTGGCGTGTCATTATTACCTTGCAGGCCTTGCCAATCAGTGAGTCTCATTTGCATGTCATTATTACCTTGCAGGCCTGGCTATTCAGTGAGTCACCTAGACATGCCATTATTTGACTGCAGCCTTGGCCAGTCAATGAGTCACATTGGCATGTCATTATTACCTTGCAGGCCTGGCTAGTCAGGGAGTCACCTTGGCATGCCAGTATTAGACTGCAGTCTTGACCAGTTAGTGAGTAGGATTTGTATTCCAGGACAGTTATAACGACTGTGGATTTAGATTTCGCTTCTCGTACGATATCGCTGGAATTAAAAAAATTAAGATCATGTGTTAAAATCTCTTGAAGGTAAAATATCTTCTTCGGCACTGGCTGTATTCAACAGAAACACAGATACAATCACTATAAAACTCAGGTTTGTATCCTGATATGATAGGATTTCCTGTTTTTCTTTTATTATCTGCATTCATGAAGTCACATTTCTGGTTTTATCTGAAAGATTTTGATCGTCATATATCTTCTACATCATTTTCTGTATTAAAATGAACTAATACTAGAATTACTTTGTGCCTAACGGTGACACATAATTATATTCGGGTTACTATGCGCCTTACGGTGACACAAGTTATGTTAGGGTTAATATGTGCCTAACGGTGACACCCAATTATGTTAGTATTACTGTGTGCCTAACAGTGACATCAAGTTACGTTTGAGTTACTACGTGCCTAACGGTGACATCCAATTATGTTTGGGTACTATGTGCCTAACGGCGACAACAATCACGTTAGGTTTACAATGTGCCTAGTGATGATACCAGTTATGTTAGAGTTACTATCTGCCTACGGTTGGAATCGAGTTTTGTTAGGATTACTATCAGCTATCAGCCTAACGTTGGCCTCCAATTATGTTACGGTTACTATCAGCCTAACGTTGGCATCCAGTCATATTAGGGTTACTATCAGCCTAACGTTGGCATCCAGTTATGTTGGGGTTACTATCAGCCTAACGTTGACATCCAGCTATGTTAGGGTTACTATCAACCTAACGTTGACATCCAGTTATATTAGGGTTACTATCAGCCTAACGTTGGAAAACAGTTATGTTAGGGTTACTATCAGCCTAACGTTGACATCTAGTTATGTTAGGGTTACTATCAGCCTAACGTTGGCATTTAGTTATGTTAGGGTTACTATCAGCCTAACGTTGGCATCCAGTTATGTTAGGGTTACTATCAGCCTAACGTTGGCATCCAGTTATGTTAGGGTTACTATCAGCCTAATCTTGGCATCCAGTTATGCTAGGATTACTATCAGCCTAACGTTGGCATCAAGTTATGTTAGGGTTACTATCAGCCTAACGTTGGCATCTAGTTTTGTTAGGATTACTATCAGCCTAACGTTGGCATCTAGTTATGTTAGGATTACTATCAGCGTAACGTTGACATCCAGTTATGTTAGGGTTACTATCAGCCTAACGTTGGCATCAAGTTATGTTAGGGTTACTATCAGCCTAACGTTGGCATCCAGTTATGTTAGGATTGCTATCAGCCTAACGCTGGCATCTAGTTTTGTTAGGATTACTATCAGCCTAACGTTGGCATCTAGTTATGTTAGGGTTACTATCAGCCTAACGTTGGCATCCAGTTATGATAGGGTTACTATCAGCCTAGCGTTGGAATACAGTTATGTTAGGGTTACTATCAGCCTAACGTTGGCATCCAGTTATGTTAGGGTTACTATCAGCCTAGCGTTGGAATACGGTTATGTCAGGGTTACTATCAGCCTAACGTTGGCATCTAGTTATGTTAGGGTTACTATCAGCCTAACGTTGGAATACGGTTATGTTAGGGTTACTATCAGCCTAACGTTGGCATCCAGTTATGTTAGGGTTACTATCACCCTAACGTTGGCATCCAGTTATGTTAGGGTTACTATCAGCCTAACGTTGGCATCTAGTTTTGTTAGGATTACTATAAGCCTAAATTTGGCACCTAGTTATGTTAGGGTTACTATCAGCCTAAGTTGGCATCCAGTTATGTTAGGATTACTATCAGCCGAACGTTGGAATACAGTTATGTTAGGGTTACTATCAGCCTAACGTTGACATCAAGTTATGTTAGGGTTACTATCAGCCTAACGTTGGCATCCAGATATGTTAGGGTTACTATCAGCCTAACGTTGGCATTTAGTTATGTTAGGGTTACTATCAGCCTAACGTTGGCATCCAGTTATGTTGGGGTTACTATCAGCCTAACGTTGGCATCCAGTTATGCTAGGATTACTATCAGCCTAACGTTGGCATCCAGTTGTGTTAGGGTTACTATCAGCCTAATGTTGACATCCAGTTATGTTATGGTTACTATCAGCCTAACGTTAACATCCAGTTATATTAGGGTTACTATCAGCCTAACGTTGTCATCTAGTTTTGTTAGAATTACTATCAGCCTAACGTTGGTATTCAGTTATGTTAGGGTTACTATCAGCCTAACGTTGGCACCTAGTTTTGTTAGGGTTACTATCAGCCTAACGTTGGCATCCAGTTATGTTAGGGTTACTATCAGCCTAACGTTGGCATACAGTTATGTTAGGGTTACTATCAGCCTAACGTTTGCATCTAGTTATATTAGGGTTACTATCAGCCTAACGTTGGCATCCAGTTATGTTAGGGTTGCTATCAGCCCAACGTTGACAATCAGTTTTGTTAGGGTTACTATCAGCCTAACGCTGGCATCCAGTTATGTTGGGGTTACTATCAGCCTAACGTTGTCATCCAGTTATATTAGGGTTACTATCAGCCTAACGTTGGCATCCAGTTATGTTAGGGTTGCTATCAGCCTAACGTTGACAATCAGTTTTGTTAGGGTTACCATCAGCCTAACGTTGGCATCCAGTTATGTTTGGGGTTACTATCAGCCTAACGTTGGCATCCAGTTATGTTGGGGTTACTATCAGCCTAACGTTGGCATCCAGTTATGTTAGGGTTACTATCAGCCTAACGTTGGCATCCATTTATGTTAGGGTTACTATGAGCCTAACGTTGGAATACAGTTATGTTAGGGTTACTATCAGCCTAACGTTGGCATCCAGTTATGTTGAGGTTACTATCAGCCTAACGTTGACATCCAGTTATGTTAGGGTTACTATCAGCCTAACGTTGGCATCCAGTTATGTTAGGGTTACTATCAGCCTAACGTTGGCATCCAGTTATGTTAGGGTTACTATCAGCCTAACGTTGGAATACAGTTATGTTATGGTTACCATCAGCCTAACGTTGGCATCCAGTTATGTTGGGGTTACTATCAGCCTAACGTTGACATCCAGTTATGTTGGGGTTACTATGAGCCTAACGTTGTAATACAGTTATGTTAGGGTCACTATCACCCTAACGTTGGCATCCAGCTATGTTGGGGTTACTATCAGCCTAACGTTGGCATCCAGTTATGTTGGGGTTACTATCAGCCTAACGTTGGCATCAAGTTATGTTGGGGTTACTATCAGCCTAACGTTGGAATACAGTTAGGTTAGGGTCATTATCAGCCCAACGTTGGCATCTAGTTTTATTAGGTTTACTATGTGCCTGACTTTGATACCCAGTTATGTTAGGGTTACTATGTGCCTGACTTTGATACCCAATTATGTTAGGGTTACTATGTGCCTGACTTTGATACCCAATTATGTTAGGGTTACTATGTGCCTGACTTTGATACCCAATTATGTTAGGGTTTCTATGTGCCTGACTTTGAGACCTAATTATGTTAGGGTTACAATGTGCCTGACTTTGATACCCAATTATGTTAGGGTTAATATGTGCCTGACTTTGATACCCAATTATGTTAGGGTTACTATGTGCCTGACTTTGATACCCAATTATGTTAGGGTTCCTGTCTTTGCTCCTCTATGGCCATTACACATTCATAGGCGATAAAATGCGATCTACTGAATCTCTTTTTTGTTTTATTGTTAGGCTTTTGATGTTGAGATTTGGACCCAACGTCTGTTGTAAATATTTTGTATCTTATCCAAAGGTTTGCAAATAATTAGTTGATATATAGCGAATCAGGTCATAGGCCAGAAGAATTTATAAGATGATCTGTCGTCCGTCCGTCCTTTAGCACATGTTTGTTAGCAAAACTCCTAATAAACTTCTTGTATGATTGCCTTCAAACTTTACACACAACACACATTAATCTCATGGTCTACATGGTCCTAAATGAAATTGATCCTGCACAGACATCTTGAAAATTTTGTTAGCGCTATCTAACGGCCGCTATCTTAAAAATCTAGTTCTCGCTACTCCTCATGCTTGGATGATGATGATGATATATATATATATATATATATATATATATATATATATATATATATATATATATATATATATATATATATATATATATATATATATATATATATATATATATATATATGTAGTTGTTTTCACTAACAGACTTTTTTATGTCTAGTTAGTTCTAAATGAAAATGGTGCCTATCTGTCGCCTAACATGGCTGCCACGACAGCCATCTTGAAAATCATATCACCGCTCTTCCTGAATGGATCTTTATGTCAACATAATGTTTCCACTCCAAGACTACTTATGATGTCTAGTTGGTCATCTATGAAAACGATGCCGATTGGACTTTCACAATCTTATTTTCACTCATCTCCCACTTGAATGATCATATTAAAATGTTGATTTCACTGAATGTCTTTTTATGACGTCTAGTTGGTCCTAAATGAAAATATTTCGATCTGACGCCCACTATGGTCACTAAGGTAGCTGCATTATTCTCTACATCTCCAGAGTGGGTGGTCGTATCAACACGTGGTTTTCACTGAAAGACTTCTTAGGATGTCCAGCTTCTTCTAAAACAAATACCGCCGATCTGACATCCAGTACTGCCACTATCGCAGACATCTTAAAATACTTGTTATGACAACTCTACCTGAACAGAAAAGACATTTTTTTTACAAAACGACTTCTTACAATGTCCTGATGGTCTTAAATGAAATGATGCCGATATGACCTCCATTATCAGTCAACTGGAAAATATTGTTATTGCTACTCAACATAAATTGAAAGTTATATCTTGCAAATATTGCTATCTCTACTTCTTTCCAAATGGCTGTCCACGTCAAAATGGGGTTATCTAGCAATAGACGTTTTTATATACCTAGTTGGGCCTAAATGGAAATGGTGCCAGTTGTACATCCAGTATAGCTGCCACGACAATTGTTTAAAAATCATTTTTGTCACTACTTCCCGGAATTGGTAATGATTATGACACGTACCTTTATACCAAAAGGCTTCTAATTCTGTCCAGTTTGTCTTAAATAGAAATGGCACCAAACTGACATCAAATATCTGTACCTCAGCAGCTGTTCCCTGAGATAGTTTCCACACTGATCAGTTAGAAAGATGAAATGGTTTTAGCTTGAATTTTAGAGAAAAAAAATATTTGCCTAGTAGAGCTTAAGTCCCTTTAAAGGACCCTTCTTTAATAAAAAATACCATACGAACATTGGCATGCAGTATGCATACTAGTTCGGACAATCTAAGCGAGTTTACTTTTGATTATTTTTTTATGCAAAGGGTCAAAGGTTAGTTTAAGTCCAACATTATGGAGTACTATTAACAATGAGACTAATACAGACAAAATAATATGCATCCACAACATCTCGAGAAGTTCCTTGAATGAAAAATAAATGGATTATACTACATGTTGGAACTATTTTAACTTTCAGGAGTATAATATATCTGCATTAGCGGAGATGCCACTTTGTTAAAAATGCTAGAGGTTATGGACCGCAATGCGATGATTAAGATTTGCAACACAATCATTGAGCTTCCAGTTAATGTACGATGATAATGTAATAAAATGTAGGAGATGCGAATTTGGTTATAACGTCCCGTTTAAGCAATTCTTAGGTTTGTGTGATTACTTGTTTGTTTATTGGAATTCAGTGTAGTGGGAAATATTCCTAAGACCGAAATAATTAGCAATTTACTAGAAGCAAACGTCATAGAGAGAAAGTGTTAGTGAACTTTCATGATGCCATGGTCAATGAGTAGTGAATTCAGAAACAAACCGCATGACTGTGCTTGTCATAATGTAGTCCTTATTAAAATCTAGTGGTGTACATTGGTGTTGTGACTGCAGTGGCAGTATTTACGAGAGAAATCGGGAAATTACACAATGGGATAAACAAGAAGGGACTAGGAACATAGTGTTTATGTCTCCATGGTGGCAAATGTGATGTAGTAGTACTGGCGTGATGTGCCATGAAATCATAGATAACTGGATTAACGTGGTGTTGTTAAAATAGTTCACTGAGTTACGGGATAGTTGTACAGTTTCTACGGCGTGAACTGCTGACGGTACGGAAAGATGATGAAAAGAAACTATGAGATGTGCGGTTGATAGATATTTGGCAAGTTGTAAATAATGTGGTTTTGCATTTATTATAGTAAAATTTATGTATGGAATGGACACGTCGGGCTTTCTAGCTTACAATTGAAGTCTTTGGAAATTTGGGGTACACTTATGACTTCTAGCGGAATCGCGCCACGGTTTTGACACCGCTCGGTCAGGCAAAGAACCCTGGCTTGTAACAATAATAATCCTCTGTATTACACTCTATGGGTTTGCTTTTCTTGGATGCGAAAGTTTGACATAAAGACATGGTTTAACCCTAGCATGAAATCGTGCCGTAAAGAATATAATAAATTCTGAAACAATTCATTTATTTGTATTCTAAACGAACTACGTGATTTATCTAATTTAGCTTGTAGTTGCGGATGGAAATGTAGTCCTAGTCAAGCCAAGTTTTCTATTTAATGTCAAGAGTTGGAAGTACCAGATATTGATTACTTTCCGGCATTCGGAACGCAGCAAGTCATTTTGCACGGAAAACCGAGAGTTGTTTCGGATGCCGTTTCCCATTTTCAGAATTATCCTGCGAGTGACACTCGAAAACTCGATATTTCGATCATGTACATTTTGATTTCGAAGTACAAACAGCGCTAGTATCATACTTGAAACGATATGGGTTATAACTACCAAGAGTTAATTTATTGTATGAAAGCTAATTTGTGCAGTAATTGGAGGAATATTGTGGATATATTATACGAAAAGTATCAACCACTTGCATCAGTATAGAAGTGTTGACCTGTTAGTCTACTGTTATAGGTAGAGCAGTACAACTGTTTTGCTTACGTACGCTGGAGAAAAAGGAAACTTTATGTAAATGATTGATGGAGATAACAGCTATAAATGTCAAGGTTTGATGACATTTTGGAGTCTAAAATCGTTGATCAGTCGAAAGGAACAGTAAGAAAATCCTAAAATTATTTTGTATTTGAAGAACTAAATCTTGTTTAAATAATGGAAGGAAATAAAACAAGGTAGACTGAAGAAATAGAAAATCCCGAGTGGCGTAAAATGTGGTATTATTGTTACCTCTGTTTTATAGGTACTTATTTACTGCTTCCAGTCAAGGAAATGTTTGTGTGATTTGATTTTTAACGTATTTTTAACCATTTTCCGGTATAATCGCTACGATGTCTGATGTGTGGACGTTTAAAGTGATGTCTAGCACTGGGGCATCATTTAACATGAACCACAAAGACACCAGGTCGTCCAGTCCTAACACTAACCACTTAATGGTGGGCGCCAAGCGAGACAGTTGCTCGAACCCGTGACCTCTCGCATCCAAGGTGAACGCTCTAACTACTTGAGTCGCCGGAGCGGTCATCAAGAAAATGAAATGTATGACCTGTAATGGAATAGATCACGAATTTACTTCTGCGTAAATAAGTAGTAATATTTATTGATAACTCATCAGAATAATGACTATATCAGGGCCAAATCAGGGGTGAGAGACCCAGGTTCTCCGACCCAACTCTACTTGCTACAATAGTACACACTTAACAACGTACACAATGTGTTCGTATGATATGCATATGTAACGGATTTAAAGTTATGCAATCAGCGTAAAAGAGGCAAGATTGTATTATTAGATAAAAGTCTGAAATGAAACAAATCTTGGCTTTTAGGGATATGGATCGTTTTCCTTTCTATTTTAGGGATATAGATCGCTTGTCCTTTTTACTTTTGGGATATGGATCGCTTGTCCTTTTTACTTTTGGGATATGGATCGCTTGTCCATTTTACTTTTGGAATATGGATCGAATGTCCTTTTTATTTTAAGAAAATGGATCATTTGTCTTCTTTACTTAAAGGAAATGGATCGTTTGTCATTTTTACTTTATGAATTTGGATCGCTTGGTTTTTTTAATTTTGGGATATGGATCGCTTGTCTTTTTTTGCGTTCGGATAAGAATCGGTGGTCCTTTTTACTTTAGGGTTACAGTATATAAATTCATTGACCTGAGTAAAAAAGTATAAACAAACAATCGCCTTTAGTGTATTCCATGCATTCATGAAACTGTAAATTTCAGATGAAGGAGGAAAATATAACAGAAACTAGGAAGGTGGCAAGAGGCAAGAACAGAAGAGTCCAAAATGACCGAGTGCTTCAGCAACCAATTCCCCCGGATGGAGACTGGGGTTGGGTGATAACATTTTCATCCTTTATGGTGGGATTCCTAGTAGATGGAGTCGCTTTCACGTTTGGGGTCTTCTTTAAAGAGTTCGTAAATCACTTTGGACAAAGCAAAGGAGTCACGTCTTGGATAAATTCGGTGCTGAATGGAACATATCTAACAATAGGTACTCGAAATCTACTTTTCCCTGGATTATCCGATTTGTACTTAAATACTATATTCTCGTATATATCACTCGTTAAAGCAGCCTATATTTACTGTAGTTAACGTTAGAAATCGTTTTGAACCATTTGAACCAATTTACCAGCGTAAAACTCTAACTTCGAATTCAAAGACTGAAAGAAGTTTATCCAAAGATGACATAAAAAGTGAAATTCATTGTTGTCGAAAATATATGCAGATAGAAATATTGGTTGAATCTTAGCCACGAGCACTGGTTGGTAACTTTTTTTATTTTAAGCTGCAAAATTAGATATTTTTAGTACATGTTTAAAAATAAGAATGGAAAGGCAAAATGTATGCCCAAATATGTTCTAAAAAGTACTTTCCTGTTCATTGATGTTAATTGCAGGTCCTCTCGCTAGTGGACTTGTTAACATGTTTGGATGCCGGAAAGTTGGTATGTTCGGAGCGCTTCTGTCCGCAGCAGGCTTTTTCCTGTGCACGTTCTCTCCGAATATCGAGGCAATGATTATTCTGTATGGTTTTATTGGAGGTAAAGCATAGTTTTAAACATTTAATTAACGGAACTCTCACACTGTGTTGTATGTATTAACTTTCAGTTTGGACTTGCAACATATTAAGTCATCTTCCAGGATAAATGAAGTAAAAATCCCACAAATTGGACACTGGCGGACCAAATATATTGGCCATTTTACAGAAGTGTCCAGTATGAGTATGTCTAATATGTAGTAGTAGGGCCTTATTGGGACAAACATTTATGGTAAGTCTGCAGAGGGAATTCGCGTCACAAAAGGAGACAGTATACAAAGGAAGTCTAGTTACCTAATAACCGGATTAGAGAGGGAACTTGTTTAGAAAGGGTCCGATTAAAGAGAAGACAGGGAGCCGGATTACAGTAAGGCTGGCTTGGGGAAATTTCGCTGTATACAGCTATCCCAGAATATTATTACAATCTTCCATGCATATCACTTAATTAGCCGTACACCCATGCCATCGCAATATCTGAAATAAAATCCCGATCCAGTTTACTGCGAAATATATTTGTTCAACTGTCATGTGGTATAAAAGCTCGATAAAATATACTATGAACATTTGTTGGACTGTCTTATGACATAAAATCTCAATATTGTGTTTGTTCCATTCTTGTGTAAGTTAAAATCTCGATTGTGTACTTCGAAACATATTTCTTCCTATGTTAAGTGATATAACATCTCGAAAAATTGTATAATGAAATATATTTGTTCGAATATTATGTAATCTACAATCTCGATACGTACAGTGTAGTGCGAAACATATTTTATCCTCTGTTATATTTTATAAAATGAAGATACAGAGTACTACGTAACTTACTTGTTCCCCTCTCTCATGTGATAAAGTATACAACGAAAATTTACAAAAAATATATTTCCCTTTAATCGGAAAGTATAGCTCAGTTCGGATATTTGCAAAACAAATTTTGAGCACGAAACTTATGCTAAAGATTAAGGTTTGAAAATGTGGAGTCATTCTGAATGATTTTAAAATGATATACTTTCAAAGGGTACTGGTTGCTTATGAACACAGCATTTGTTTGTCGTCCTCTGCCAAGACATCAGAAACGGGACATTGTTACCGCTTGTTTCTGTTCACTTTCATATTTCCGCAGAATGTTTTGAGAACCGTTTTTGGAATTTGATCATGAAAGTTGAGGAAAACACTGAGGAAGATACAAGCAAAAAATGAATATATGACCGACTTTGCATTCCAGTAACTGCTGGAATAATAATAATAATAATAATAATAAT
This sequence comes from Potamilus streckersoni, assembly GCA_016746295.1. Taxonomy (NCBI): domain Eukaryota; kingdom Metazoa; phylum Mollusca; class Bivalvia; order Unionida; family Unionidae; genus Potamilus; species Potamilus streckersoni. Next base: position 1,815,048 of record JAEAOA010001187.1, read on the forward strand.
AATAATAATAATAATAATAATAATAATAATAATAATAATAATAATAATAATAATAATATATTATTATTAATTAAAAATATTAATAATAAAAACACAATAATAATTAATAATAATGATAATAAAATTAATAATAATTAAAATATTATTAATAATAATAATAAGATAATAATAATAATACGATTAGTTACAAGGCAATAGTAACACACCAATATGGTGTATACAATATTGTATGTAAAATAAATTTTCAGGAGATGAGATGATGCAGGTTCTGCATCGTTAGATACCCTTCTGCTTTAACTTGATCCTATAAGACCCGTATTGCCACAGTATTAAGGTATTTTATATTATTAGCACATACATTGAGCTTCAAAGGATTTATATTACCCCCATGATGCAATTTACCAGCACAAATGGCACTTAAATAAATTATTGTTTTATATTTTGAAATTAAATATATATCTTTACACCATTGATATTCTGAAACTGGACACTTGTTCAATTTCCTTTCAGGAATGGGGTTTGGTTTCGTATATCTTCCTGCCATTGTCATGGTTGGCCAGTATTTCGAAAAGAGGCGCGCGTTGGCCACTGGCATTGCCGTGTGTGGGTCCGGTTTCGGAGGATTCGTTTTTGCTCCGTTATGTGAATATCTCCTGTTTGAATATGGCTGGAAGGGCGCCATGTGGATAATTTCAGGTATTATTTTGAATGGTGTTGTGTTTGCATCCTTATTCCGTCCTCTAGAATATATGAATACGGTCATAGTTTCAACTGATGACAGCACGTGCTTTGTTGAAAATGACGTCACTCAAAATGAAGCTAATCAACAACCTGTGAAAATCATGGTTTGGGATGAAAATGGAGTCGAGCAAGGAGTGTTCAGTACGTGTGATGAAGAGTTGAAAAATACAAAAGAACAACCAATTTACAAGTGGAGATCAATGGAACTAACAGAAATAAAGTTGCAAGAAGAAATGGCTAGAAACTACGAAATTGCACGATTGTGTTTTAGTCAGGATCTTGAAATACAACCCAAAACCAGACAAAAACTAAGACAGTCGCGTGAACTTAGAACTAGTCCTCTGAACAGAAAAGACGTTTTCTATAGTGGAAGTATTCAGAACATCCCGGAATTTAAAAAAGCCAAGAATAGAACAGAATTTGTCAGAAGCATGATCAGATTAGATTCAGATTCTAGCACATTGAGTGGAGGTCGAAGATGTGGTGTCTTTTCAGATATGTTCGACTTCTCATTACTGAAAAGTCCTACGTTTGTTGTCTACGGTGTGTCATGTCTCCTTTGCATGTTTGGTAAGTACAACAAAGTTAATATTTACTCTTTCCATAACATGAAGATTTAATTCGAAAGCTGATTCAGATTTTTCTCTTTCAGAATTTCTATAAATAATTTAGTGCCTCTCATGACCAGTTTGGTACAGAAAACAAAGATCTAAAATTATCACACGATGCCGATATAATAACTTTTCCGTTATATCTTCAATATCCAGTAATGACTAGCAACCACTTTCCACCACAAAGGCAACTTGTATCATGACGTAGGACAGCTTTCTGGGAATGTTTTGCACTTGACTAAAAGACGTGCTCTATAATAGTTTACTTCATTTCCTTTGCAAGGTCTACTGTTAAAATAAATGCTTCAAGCAGCGAATAAATCAAGTACGTCTAAGCTCTAAACAATTTACACTGTTATGTATATGTAATTTAATTATTTGTTTGTTAGTTTTATTTTTTATTCAATTACATGCTATTGTAAGGTAAATTTGTCAACTGGATTGGACATTGTTTTCAGAAATTCAGTTCAGTTCTATTTGACTTGACTATTATAATAATATAAACATTATATGTGATTGTTGACCTTGATTCAGTACCTGCAAGGGTTTTGGTAAACAACTGTTTTATTATTCCTTCCCAGAGTAAGAGCCATTGATTTCAGTTAAGGCCAAACTGGGAGTACTTGATGTTAGGCATGTAAGAAGCTTTTATATTTTCTTGATAGAAACTTGTTCATTCAGGGCTCCAAACCATTGACACTTAAAAGTATATTTTGTTGCAAGCAGTTTGAGTTGAAATTTTATTTTATGGAATTAGTATTTATTTTCACCGGAAGTATATAAATGTTCCTATCAAAATTTTTGAATAAAGACATTTATTGAAATTTATTCGGAATTCAAAACTGTAATGAAATTTTATGTTATTCATCAAGGAACTGTTGACACATCTATACTTGAGAGACGTCATCGCATTCCATTTTTAATTTCATCGGAACTCGAACTCAGAGATTCATTTATGACTTTTTAAAAATAAGACTTCTATTTTTTAATTCTTGGAATAATTTTGGATTTGATTCATAAAACCGTACGTTCTTTTCTCATTTTTACCTTGGCTTTCTAGGGAAATAAATTATTTGTTATATGTTGCAAAGCTTGTTTTTCTCTGCTCTTTTCTGCTACGTTTTGTAAGAACCTAAACTCGTAACAACACTCAATTAATTATGGCAGAATCTGATAACGTTTCATTTTAAACAATATTGCGTTGAGTTACGGCAGATTCTTCATTCCATTTACAACGCCACAGTTTGCATACATTAATCTCTAAGATTGTTTATAATGTATCTTTCGCCAATAGCCAAAGCTAAATTATAAAGATGCACATTATTTTTTATGTACTGCAGGTTTTTTCATTCCATTCAACTACATTCCGGTACTAGCAGATGACTTTGGGATGACTGCTTCAGAAGGCGCCTGGTTGATATCGCTTATTGGAATAATCAACACAGTGGCGCGGTTGCTCGTCGGCTATGTGTCAGACAAACCTTGGTCCGATCCTCTACTTATCAATAATTTAGCTCTCACTATCGCAGGTTTCTCTACGATGTTTGTGCCATTCTACAGTCTGTACGGAATACTTGCAGTCTACTGTATACTGTTCGGCTCCAGTATAGGTAAGTTATTTACTGCAGTTCCATAACGCTCCATGTTTACAAACATGTACAAGTTTTAAAGCGAACGCCGAATGACAGTAGACATATACTATCTCGTGCAATAATGAGAAGCTGGTTATTGACCAAGATCCAATACACGCTCAATATAATCCGTTGAAGAAAAGTATTTAACCGATTGTCACTATTTAAAAGGACCCTCTCTGATTTCGTTAGAGTGCTGTCATTTGATTTAATGTGAATCTGAATGAATACGAGTTGGCACAGGATCCCTTTACATATCTGAAGTTAGTCACGGTTACATTTGAAGCAGACAACAAAGTTTATTATTACATGCTCATCTTTTTTCTCCGTTAATTTTATATTGTCAGAATCGTGCAATATTCATCGATGTTAAACAGCTACATACTGTATCCCACGTGCAAAGAGACTATTTTCTAACGTAAACATTTTTTTTTATGAATGAACTAAAGCATATATTTCATAAACGGCCACATACCAGCAAATGTTTCATAGACTGACATGTACAATCTGCTTTGGCACATTCCTAGTTTACTTTTTTGATATAATGTTTCAAAATTTAACTATATATTAACGCTATAGAGGTTCCTCACAATAAAATGCAAGTCATACACATAAACTGTCTTCTTTAGCTATTAATAAACATGGCCAAAATATATACTTACAATTTTACATCCTGAAGTTCCTCAAAAATATATTTTCGTAGGTCTGTAAATCTGAATTAGATGAGCCATGTCATGGGTTCTCAAGATTGATTACACATTTTAAAATTGTACTGTAATTTCGAGTATATTCCAAGTGTTAATTACATCCTCCTTACTGCACTCAAAATGAAATAAACATTAAACTCCACAGCGTGTTTTCGATAATTGCAATGGAAATGTTTCATAATTTTCCCACATTGTGATCGGAATTATTCAATGACGCATGCCGATGTCAACACAATTCAAAACATAAATTGGCAGACGCTGCTGGAAACCGATGCAAGTCACTTCATGTAGATAAATCCAGACCATAATCAAAAGATTGCATTGAATCGACAAAAATACCAAAAGGTATTCCTACCACATCAAATGGAAACGTTGTTGCAATATGTATTCATTAACAATATTACTCTAAATTTCAATTTTAAGTACAGCAAGCGCCATTTTCTTTCGAAACTTACGTCTAGCGCACGACCAACTTCATATTTATCTGGGCGGGGTTATGCGCTCATTAATAATGTTGTGCAATGATCCATCAACGATTATGTATTTAGTTCGGAATACGGCTCTTTCAGTGCATTTTTGTTTATATATTTAAGCCTTTGAGAAATAAGAAATGAGCCTATAATAAAAAGGTTACTGTATTTGTATAAGAAAATATAAACTAGTTTTGTCGGAAGGATATACTGCACTCCCAAGGTCGTGCAGTATATCCATCCGAAAAACTCATTCATATTTACCCATACAAATGCAGTAACCTATAATAACCGGTAATACAGAGTGGCAGTCCCCTGCCGGTGTTGGAATAATATGCCTGCGTCAGGCATTGCTTGTTCTCAGTATATAGTGATACGCTGTATATTTACAGTTATAGGTTGTTGTTGTTGTTGTTGTTGTTGTTGTTGTTGTTGTTGTTGTAGGATTTAACGCCATTTTCAGCACAAGATAGGCTATACATGGCGGTCAATATTAGTGGTAGAGGAGGAACCCTGGAAAAACCCGGGAAGAATCACCGACCCAGAGAAGCTACTGGCAGGCTTTCTCGCGTACCCACGTTAACCGAGCTATAGGAGAGACGGGTTTAATTTTCGACCATTCAATCGTTTCTCAACAGCTTGTGTTTTATATATCGCGGACTTGTAGGCAACTTACGTCATCCAAAAAGCTCGTTTGGATATATTTTCATCTTTAAATAATACTTTGATTATCCATAAATAGCCGATGAGTACCTTACAATTGAAATTTAAGGTAAAAAATATCTTTCTTAAATAATGCGATGATAAATGCCCCCCCCATTAAGACGGCCGATTGCTTAATATAAATTTACTACGCGTTGTAGGTAGATTAATAGAAGTTAGTCGCTTCAGCAATACATGTAATTCGTATTGTATGCAAAATATCTGGTGCTTCATGGAATTTAATCGCTTCAGTGATAGTCTATGATATATAGAAGACGGCTGGTAGATTAATAGACGTTCATTGCTGCAATTATATTCTGTGTCGTATGCAAGACTGCTGGTAGACTAACAGAGATTCATTGCTGCAAGAATAGCCCGTGTTGTATGCTAGTAAACTAACAGATACATGGATGCAATAATAATCCGTGTTGCTTGATAGAAGTTCATCGCTACAATAATAGTCTATGCTGTATACAATATATCTGGTTACTTTATTGAAGTTCGTCGTTATATAGTGGTTGATGTTGTAATTAAGACAGCGGTGGTTTAATAAATGTACATCGCCACAATAATGGTCCCTGCTGAATGTAAGGCAGCTGGTTTTTCTTAAAAGTTCATAGCTATGATAAAATTCCATGATTTCTACAAGAAAGCTGTTTTCCTAATAGACGTTCATCGTTATATTGAAAAGTTCAGTGTTTTGTACAATTTATATGCACATAACAAATACAAAAAAGGCATAAAAATCTTTACTCCTATATATTTTAATGACGGGGAAATATACAAATTATGAATAACACAACGGAAGCATAAAAAAAGAAAAAGAGTTATAAACGGAAGACTACACGCATATTTTTTAATACCGATATCACTCAATAAAATGTTTAAAAAGAAACATCCAAGAAGGGATTATCGTGCCTACTACGCAAAGATCCCAACTGATTTGACCTAATTCCAGGCTAATAACAAAAGACGGAAGGCAAGCGTGGCTAAAATTCATTGCTATCAACAAAATATCAATACATATTAATGTATGCCTGGTAGTGAGAAATATGTCAATTATGAAATATGTCGATATGGAAATATATAAACGAACATGGTGTAGAAGGATAATGGGCAAGATATAATAATAATAATAATAATAATAATAATAATAATAATAATAATAATAATAATAATAATAATAATAATAATAATAATAATAATAATAATGATAATAATAATAATAATAAAGAAATGAAATATTTAGATAATATCACAAATATTTGCGTACATAAACTGATGCATGTCGGTAGTTTCAGTAAGATTACATTAAAAACGTTAGATATTTATATTTGGACTTAAAATCCTGTGAGTCATTAGTTGAATTATCCAGCCTCTTTCCTGATGTGTGCGTTTTATACCTGTCCACCCAAAGGTTAGATTCAATCAGTAGCATATCAAGTAAGTCAAATGAATACCCAGTCGAGTTGTAGTAGTTGTCGAATTTTGCGTTGATTTTGTTGAGACTTTGGCTTTTCTGGCTTTTCAACAGTTTCGCCAGAATTTTGAATGGCATAAATCTTGCATGTTGGATGATACAGTGTAGATTACATTTTGGTTCCACATCGTAACTGCTAAATGATAATGTTGTTGCTATAGGGTTTAAGGCCATTTTTCAGCGCAACATAGGCTATACATATACATGGCGGCCAGTATAAATGGTGGAGGAAGAAACCGGGAAAATCACCGATCCACGAGAAGCTACCAGCAAGCTTTCTCACATATCCACATTGACCGAATATGAGACTGGAACTCACGCAGACAGAGGTGAGATGGCAGTGATTCATAAGCGAGAACGTTTTAGACCCATCTGGATAATCGGAGCCCCTGATTGATAATGAAGATCATTCATGTTGTCCATTTTCGAAACGATTTGATCAATGGCGTATGTTTGCAAATTAGGCAGCGCTTTTCTATACAGCGATATATGCCTGAATTAGGGGTCCTTTTTAAATGACTTTTGTGTGTATCAGATGTTACTTCAGATTGTTAGGTCTGCAGTACGCTAAAATGCGTATTTTTTAAAATGTGTCCAACAGGCATTTGGAGGAATCAGTCTGGTTCTAGTGCCTGTAAACTATCTTGGTAAGTGTGGGTATAGAGTAACCACAAAGTGGACACACCTGTTGTTTCTCTTGGTTGTATTTTCGGGAGGGCTTCTCTATTGACTAGTCTAGTTTTGTCAGTTGCCTCCTCAATGAAACTATTTATGTATCTTCTCCTTCTAAGATGGTCATTTTCGCTCTCCGAGAATCTTCAGAGGTAACCGGATTAGAATATATGATTTGCTCCTAACGCATATGCCGTGACGAAGATTTTTTGATTATCTGAGGTGTTAGATGATTGGGAGCAGATACTGATAAGTGTCAGCTTGTTTGGAATACATGCCAATTTATACAGTGTGTATTTTAAACCCTGTAGAGGACCCTAGGCAGTCAATATCACTGGCAGTCGATATCACTAGGCAGTCAATATCACTAGGCAGTCAATATCACTGGCAGTCGATATCACTAGGCAGTCGATATCGTCAAGATCAAATCAGTTCAATATTATTTTGATCCGTTGTCGCAGTGCTTCTTAAAGGCGTGGGGCTCGTATGCCAATACGTGTTTATTGGGTAATCCGCCACTGAGTCAATATTGTCCCGTCCAGAATGGTAGATTAGGTATGCAATTTTTTTTTTTCGAGAAATGGGGGATTTTGGCGGTTTTATTTATTTATTTATTTATTAGATCGCAAGACTCGCATCAACTACAAAATGTAGAATTATGATAAATGGATGTATTGCATTTATCTCATTTTAATTTTTGTAAAATCTCATTACAGCCGCATTTGTGTCCCTACGGTCCATAATAATGGTTGAATTGCTGGGGATAGAAAAATTGACGAATTCTTTCGGTTTGGTTGTGATGTGCCAAGGCCTTTCTTCATTTATTGGATCACCTATTGCTGGTACATACATACATACATACATACATACATACATACATACATACATACATACATACATACATACATACATACATGCATGCATGCATGCATGCATGCATGCATGCATGCATCCATCCATACACACACACACACACACACACACACACACATACATACATACATACATACATACATACATACATACATACATACATACATACATACATACATACATACATACATACATACATACATACATACATACATACATACATACATACATACATACATACATACATACATACATACACACACATACATAGATACATACATACATAGATACATACATACATAGATACATACATACATACATACATACATACATACATACATACATACATACATACATACATACATACATACGCACGCACGCACGCACGCACACACACACACACACATACATACATACATACATACATACATACATACATACATACATACATACATACATACATACATACATACATACATACATACATACATGCCTACCTACTTACCTACCTAGCTAGTTACATACATACATACATACATACATACATACATACATACATACATACATACATACATACATACATACATACATACATACATACATACATACATGCCTACCTACCTACTTACCTACCTAGCTACTTACATACATGCATACATACATACATACATACATACATACATACATACATACATACATACATACATACATACATACACACATACATAGATACATACATACATACATACATACATACATACATACATACATACATACATACATACATACATACATACATACATACATACATACATACATACATACATACATACATACATACATGCCTACCTACTTACCTACCTAGCTAGTTACATACATACATACATACATACATACATACATACATACATACATACATACATACATACATACATACATACATACATACATACATACATACATACATACATACATACACACATACATAGATACATACATACATAGATACATACATACATACATACATACATACATACATACATACATACATACATACATACATACATACATACATACATACATACATACATACATACATGCCTACCTACCTACCTACCTAGCTAGTTACATACATACATACATACATACATACATACATACATACATACATACATACATACATACATACATACATACATACATACATACATACATACATACATACGTACGTACGTACGTACGTACGTATGGATAAACGTACGTACGTATGTATGTATGTACGTACGTACATGACAAAAAATGTTCAACATTTTCAAGTATTGTATTTAAATTCCCACACATTCCTTTAAAAGCATCTGGGATATCATAATACTCTTAGTCCGTCCATTTGTGTGTCCTTGTTGCCAAATCTTCTAAACTACTTGGTGGAATTTCAAGAAATATTGTAGTTATGTTTTCCCTAGAAGGATAATGTTATCCTTGACTCCAAATCTGTGTAGTCTAGGGAAGGTGTGTAAATCAATATGTGCAAAGTATGGCAATATCAATTACATTTTCCTGTATACAATCAATCCTTCTACCTATTACCCAGAAAAGTTGTCTAATTATATTAGTCCACTAAAGAGTTTTAATTCATGTGCAGATAAACAATCTTTCTGTAAAAGCCTATTTCCAATAATTTCTAATCTTTGGTCCCTATCGAGAAGGGGTTGGGGCAGTGATAAGTACTGGATGGGTATTTTGAAAAATGATTTTGACTTTGCTGTAGAAAGTGGAACTTAGTGATGGTGAACCATTTCAGTTGCTCTAGTTTTTTTGTGTTCACAAGCCTCTTATATTAGTAATTAATAATTGTACGTGCAAAAATGACCATTATACATCTTTTGTTGTGAGCAAATATTTGCCTGAGCACAGGAGAAACTTGAACCATCCGGTTTCACTTTTGGTTTTAAACTCTTCCTTTATGCTACGACTGACATCATCATACAGCACACAGCATGCATGTATGTACATGCATGAAGACAGTCAGCAAAGACAAAATAAATTATCTTCCAGAGACAAAATGTAAATGAACAGATTTATCTTTAAACGGACATTTAATAATTAAACAAATTTAATTTTGCGACCATTGTTCACTGATTGTTTTGCTAACACTATATATCTGCAAGTTTAATTGTTTATGACATCATCCCAGAAGGTCTGTAAAAAATTATTTGCTTTATATTTATTGCAGACTTTTCGTGACTTACAGATTTGAAACTTTCCACACTAATTAGCATGGATTGCGTTTGATCGAAATATAGTACTTATTAATATGTGCTGTTGAGAAAAAATATTGATGTATGAGAAAGTCAATATGGTAACAGGTAAATTGTGGGTTATTTTTCAGGTGTGTTGTCTGATCATACTGGCAATTATAGGGCGTCATTTTACATTGCCGGTGCATCCATTGCTCTTGCTGGTCTCATCTGCTTTCCTTTGAGGCGCATTGCACGCTGGGAGAAAAATCGAAACGAACAAGGATCGGAAAGTGTGCATGTACAAGAAGAAAAATACCCAATGCTTGAAAAGACGGGAACCATTGAATCAGGAAAATCCTGATCCAAACAGTTGAATCTCAGACGTACTTATGTTCAGCTTGCGTATGCTCATATGATAAACTTCAATTGGAATGTTCTCACAACATCAAAGCACAAAGATTCAGTGTACTTTTATAGGACGTATGCCTGTGTATTTGTATATAGCACAAAAATTTCAATTTGAAAGAGATTGACCTCTCATTATTCTTTAAAAGTCATCTTCAGAACATACATATTTACCAACATTGATGCCACTGAACGTTGAAAAGGAATAAATTCATCTGGAAAAGACTGATTATTATATTGAATATAGTTTTCAGATGTACACCCAGCATTGTGGAAAATGTAAATCAAAAACTTTCGATTACATAAATATAATTGCGAGATTTAAACTTAGTCTAATATCTGACAAAGTTATGAAGCAGAAAGATTCGATCTGGTTTGCATATATGGGTATTGGTGTAAATTTTGTCTTTTGAAAGAAAGAGAATACACAGAATCGTTTAAAAAATGAAATTATGTCAAATTCAGAGATTTAGGTATGGAAACTGAATGGATTTGGGAACTGAATGGTATTGGAAAGTTTTCAAAGTACTTTGACCACTTTCGAAGTATCTCATGAAGGTGTTCATAATTCAGAAATAGGATTGCAAAGTTTGGATCCAAGATTGCATCGTTTGAATCCAGGATTGCACAGTTTGATTCCAGACTGCATAGTTTGAACCCATGATGACAGTGTGGATCCAAGATGTATTTATTTAGATCCAGGATTGCACAATTTAAATCTAGGATATAGACAGTTTGAATCCAGGATTGCATAGTTTGGATCCAGGATTGCACATTGTGGATCCAAGGTGTCTAGTTTGGCTCCAGGATTACACAGTTTGGATCCAGAAATACATAGTTTGGATTTAGGATTGCAGTTTGGATCCAAGATGTATATAGTTTGGATCCAGAATTGCACAGATTATATGTAGGATGTGCAAAGTTTGGGTCCATGATTGCACAGTTTGGATCCAGGATTACACAGTGTTTAATCAAGCTGTCTGTTTTGGATCCAGGTTTGCACAATTTCGATATGGGATGTGCACGGTTTGGGTCTAGGGTTGTACATAAGTGGGATGCCCAAATATGATTATGGTATTCATGCTTATATGCAGGTCTACACTAATATAGGACTGTATCCGTCATTGACGGTACGATTGTCCTTATATCTGATTATTGACGAATATGATATTATTATATTTGACAGGCATATAAGAGTGTGTAACTTAAACAAAGTAATGACAATGTTAAGGATATATGAAGTCGATGTTCTTCAAGAGAAATACCTGAAAACGGGGTTATATCACAACCTGATGGTGAGGTCCAGTGTTGTATAAGCAAGATCTTTTTTTCGGGGATGGTGTAAGCTCGAATCGAACTGTGCACTGCAGAATCATGCTATGGCTATATGCTTTATTTTTAAGTACCACATAAACGACAAGGAATTGGATAACGACACTAGATTTTTCTATAACTCAAAATGCTATAGCGGAAACGGGGAGGAGATCTAATTACTCCAGTATGTACGTGTACGAATACATTAAGAACCAGTTGATGGAATTTAGTGAAATGGACAAGAATAGTGGTGTTCGGAGGACGAAATTATGAAATTTTGGTTTGTCAACATTGGTATTCCTACTACAGTGAATATTATTATCTTCCACCATCACATCTTCTTCTGTTTTATCGCTTTGTAAGTAAATCCTTTCCAGAATTAGCCTCAGGACAACTTTGCGCAAATTTACAAAATAATCCAATCTGCTGTTTGGCGATTTACTATCCAAATATGAATATTGTCCCCCACGCCGACCAGCTATGAGGTCGCGTCTGTATTGCAGAGCAACAAATTAGTTCCAATTACGTGGCACCATTACATTATTAATTTTCTTGATATTCTGAAATCAGTCTTATACATTTATTGGAAGTAATTTTCAACTAATCACATTTTCTTTCAACCAAAACAAAATGAGATAATACGTGCTTTTTCGAAGAGTAAATTTGTCGATGCTTATTGGAATATTTCTGTTGTCAAATCTTTATTTTCTGAGTTGCGTAGTTTTGGACGTTGTCAAATCCTAATGTTTCGGAGATAATTATATATTCCCTGATGTTTTAAGTCCCATAATGCCTAAATAGAAGTGATCGGTTTAAAACAATGAACAGATAATAAGTAAATAACAAGTATTTTAAAAAAAAACATCGGAATTTTTTACATTTCGCCTCATAACGATCGTCATAAATATGGGATTCTCACCTCCTAGAAAATCAGTTAATTGTGCATTTGGTGCATGTTGCACCGCTTTATCAATATTATTGGCGACTGATGCACATGAACATTTAGTCTTTTAATTTGCAAACCCCCATCTAGTTGGGCTAGGTATGCTAATGATAGACATCCGAGATATATGCTCACCAAGATGTACACATTAGTTACCACCTTAACACGTGACTTCACAATCAATTAACGTATGCCCGTACACCGTCGACCAGTGCTGTGCAAAGGTGAGAGAACCAAGTGATTTACGGCCGCGCCGGCTGAATATTTCGACCTGCATGCCAAAATATGTCACGTATCTAGCTGGTACTACGTAAAATATAGAAAAATACTGTAATAAGTTCAACACTTTTCTACGATTTTTCATAAATTTCAGTATCTACAAGAATGGGGATAAGTATTTTTCATGGAAATTTCAGTATCCACTAGAATGGGGTACGTGTTTCTATGAAATTACTAGCACTCACCAGAATGGGGTGTTTGCCATTGAAATTTCAGTATCCACTAGAATGGGGTAAGTGTCCTATTAATATACATGAACAGTAAATTCTAGGACATGCAGATGAGTAGGCCGTGGTCATTTCTTTGTTGCGATTCGTGGTTGAATAATATTATGCGAAGATTTTATGTAGTTAAGAGTTACTGTTATTATATGAATATTTCATCTCATATATTTAAAGAAATATCATTTTGAACCCATAGTTGACATTTATTTACAATGTGAAATTCAGTTTGTCTTTAATAGTATTCACGAACGGCATGTTTCTATAAATAAATAGGCCATATTTTATCACCTGCGGACAAAAATAAATATGCACGATGATCATACATGTACTAGTTTTTTTCAGCGTTTCCTTATATATGTATGGGAACTTTTGCAGCATCATCATACAAATGTTATATGTTGAAGCTTTATTCTTTTCCTGACTTTATTAGTGGATATATTTCATTTTCTTGTAAAAGAGAAACCCGCAATATTGTCACGAGTGACAATGATACGATCGAGAAATTATTACGAAATTTGCACCTCACGATGAAATATTATATTTGGACCATACGATGAAATATTATAATTGCACCACACGATGAAATGTTACATTTGTACCACGCGATTAAATATTACGATATTTGCATATGGTCATAAATGAGAATTAATTCCACTGCCAGTAGATTCTAAGTGAAAATGGTGCAGCTTGGATGTCCAGTACTATCACTCCAGCAGCTATGTTACAAAATATGGTTGATGATCATGTCAACATGGGGTTTTCACAAAGACTTATGATGCAAAGTTGGTCCAAAATGAAAATCATGTCGATCTGAGTCCGCCACTTTAGCCATTTTGAAAATCGTGTTGCCACTACTCATCTTGAAAGGGTGATTTTATAAGCTATTGGCTTTTGTCGAAAGACTTCATATGATGTCGAACTAATCCTAACTAAACATGGTACTGTGGCCATGTTTAAACACAAGAAATACATGTGATTACCATGCTATTGTGGCAGCCATAATTAAAATCTTGTGATCACAACTATATTTAATGTTAAGTTTCCACCAGAAGATATTTTATGTCATGCTCGTCTTAAGGGTAAACGGTGCCAGTCTGACGTCAAATATTGCCGCCACAGAATCCAACTTGAATGTATCACGGTACTAATTATTTTTTATATACTTCAATGCTAATGTTTTGTGAAATAAATATACTTTCTATCCTACCTCAGCAAACATGTCACACACTGTCACAGAGAACAAAGTTAAATTGTCAATTTGACAAGGACAGAACCAGGTACTCCATTGCATTTAAGAGAGATAACTGCTGGAACTAGATAGGTTAAGAGTTATCGAGTTACACCAGACACATTTTCAGTCATGTGTACCACATTTTTAAAAAATCATAAAAAAAATAAAAAATGTGATATAGTTATGAATTATCAGAATCTTACATGTTGCCAAGAGGCTCAAATATTTTAACTCTTACATAATGCACCAATCACAGCTAGTTTTCTGGTTTATTTCTGAATGCAATGTTCCATACACCTTAAGTTCCGCCTACCTGGGGTTATACAATTGGTACCGTTAGTTATACCTAAAGCTAACCTTAATTTTGTAATAATCTCTAATATAACTTGGTACTGTACAAGTAACAAGCGTACTTAGTTTCGCTTGTTAAAAACAATTTTATGAGGTACCAATCTGTGTCTTATATTAAATGTGTATGTAATGGTCTTTGAAGTATTTCAGCTGCTGTTTTCATATTTGTGCTTTACTACCAAACTATATTTTGGAATAAAACAACTTGTTTTAGCTAAGACTTGTATTTTATTCATGTCAGCACTTATTGATTTTCCCATGGGTGATATCGTATAAATCACATCATATCATATCCTGTAATAACAAGGTTAAAGGTAAATGTTCCAAATAGTATGTACCTCTTGTACTTCAAAAAATACAATTCACCTAAAACAATGGACTTTATATTTGTTTAGTAGATGCAGAGCTTAACATCAGAGACAGTGGACATGACCCAATCTTGTTATAAAGTACAAGCTCTGAACACTTTAACTGTCTGCAAATACATGAGGTCACTATCCCCCAGTCCTCACACAAAGGTCAACCTACTCATCCTCTTTGTAATGCAAATAGAAAGCTTTCCTCATTTGTGGAGTTAATAAAATTATTGCAATAAGCTAATCTGTGACCAAATATAGTAGATCACAGCTTCTAAGTAGTTATACTGGACTTAGGGGTGAAATTCGGGGAATAAAATACAGAAAAATGCCAAAGATGAACAATAAGTATAGTGAGTTAAATGGAGTTTAAAACAGGAGGAAGGTGTGTATCTACAATAGAGATATAGCTTATGATGAAGGAATTAAAGGAGAAAAAAGGCAGCAATGAGAAAATTGAGAAGTGAAAGGTTGATGACCTTACCTTGGACAAATATATGGAGGCAGTGCCCCATAGGTCCAAGGACAGACTGAAGGCACCTATGCTAAAACATCCCCTACATGCACCTAAATTTCAGGTGAATTTTTTTTTATTCTCATCTAATATAAAAGGTGAATAATTTGGATAATATAGATGCATATGGTTTATATTTCTTCTACATAAGAAATTAACAATGTTGTTTTAGTTAAGCAGAAACATGCCTAAACCAAACAAAACATACTTTATCAGTTTTTAAATTTATAAAATTTCCTGTGAGAAATTATTATATTGCTTCTACACACATTTGCATCAAGACTGATAGCTAATATAATACTTCACAAATCTTCCCTTTTTTCATAACCAATCACTGAAAATATGAGTTTTTAATTTTTGAAATGTTATATCTGGTGTATTTGAGATAACTGAATGATATACATAATGTCAATGCATTTAAATTATCCAAAAATACATTATTGATATGTGAGAACCTAACATTCAAGCTTTTGTATGTAGCGGAGACCTCAGGAGTGATGTAATTCTGTTTACTGAGATGAGACAGCATTTGTATTTGAAATAATTCATGTTCTCTACAATGCCATCATGTGGAGTGCAGACTTACATAAACATGCAGATATGATTTCATGTCAATTTGAATTCTTGCATGGGATGCAAAGCTTGAAAAATAGTGTGGACATGAATGGAAGGAATGGGAAATATGTAACTAATATGTTGGTCACTCAATATTTGACCTAATATGGAAATTCCACAAGAACAACTGGACAAAAAAATAAATAGAATTAATTTAAAGTCAATAATAGTAGGTAATAATTAAGCTTATACAAGTGTCAATAGAAAATGCTGACTTAAAAAAAACTGTTCTTGTATGTTGGTATTCCCTGCTACTTCAACAAGGGGAATGCTTGAGAACAAGTCTAAATAAACTGCATAAACAACTTCAAGGTAAGAAACTGTACAGTAATAGATAATTAGTGCAGGGCAATTAAAATCATATTTGGAAGAAATACAATATTTTTACAAAATTACCAAAAATTACTCATACCAGACTATCCTATATGATACAAGTGATCTATTTACAAGTGATCCTAGAGTGTTCTCTATTCCAGTTTATGACAGGCCTTACAAAAACAAGATAGTTTTTTAATACATGATTTATCAAGAGTGATGTAAATTTGTTTTCTGAGATGAGGCAGCTGTTTTATTTCACAGTGTTCATGTTCTCTACAATGCCAGCATGTGAAGTGCAGCCCTCTATAAATATGTGGATATGGTCCCATGCCAATTTGGATTCTTGTGATGGGATGCTTGAAGAACATTGTGGACTTGAAGAATGGGCAATATGTAACTTATATGGCTGTCACTCAATAATATTTGAATTGATATGGAAATTCCACAAGAACAGCTGGACAGAAATAAATATAATTAATTGGAAGTCAATAGTAGGTTATAATTTGGCTTATACAAGTGTCAATAGGAAATGCTGACTTAAAGAAACTGCTCTTGTCTGTTAGTATTCCCTGCTACTTCAACAAAAGGGAATGCAAGGGAACGTCTATAAATAGACTGCATGAACAATTTTAAGGCAGGAAAATGTACCGTCTTGACAATTAGAGAAGGACAATTAAATCAAAGTGGGAATGAATATAATATCTAAAATTACCTAAAATTACTTATACCAGAATAACATATATGATATAAGTGATATATCTATAAGTGGACCTAGAGTGTTCTCTATCTGGTTTATGACATGCCTTACAAAAACAAGATAGTTGTTTTTTTATACATGATTTATCATGTTTTGCAGGAAAATAGTCAATATTTGTCCAAAATCAACAAAATTCTGTTTACATGATTTATTTTGTTGCATATATGCCAATCAGAGAGGTGACTACACATACATAAAGCCTTGAGGCAATACAAGTATAGGTCTGTCATAGCTATAGTTATCAAAAGCCACCATCCTAAGTCAACTTGTGCTATTTTTGGAAGATTTTATACATTTTATTCTTAAAAGACTGTCACTATTTGACTAGAAAAATGTTCAGCATTCAGTTGTTTTCCTATATCAAACTAGTACAGTTCATAAATGCTGCCCACATGTATGTGTTTCTCTGGATACACTTGGAAGCTGTTCTTCCCTTTAGGTATCATGGTACCAATTTTTTTTCCATAGACCTCAATGCCAATGTTTTGTGAAATAAATATACTTTCTATCCTACCTCAGCTTGCATGTAAAACACTGTCACAGAGAACAATTTTAAATTATAAAATTTGGCTAGGACAGAACCAGGTACTCTATTGCATTTAAGAGAGATAACTCTTCTAGAACTAGACAGTGGAAAGAGTTATCTAATTACAACAGATACATTTTCAATCATGTGTGCCACAGTTTAAAAAAAACAAAAAATAAGAAATGTGATATAGTTATGAATTAACATAATCTCACATGTTGCCAAGAGGCTCATATTTTTTTAAGCCTAACGGAAAGTACAACTCTTACATAATGCACCACTCACAGCTAGTTTTGTGGTTTATTTCTGAATACAATGTTCCATACAATTTTAGCTCCGCCCACCTAGGGATGTACAATTGGTACCGTTATACCTGAAAATATTGTCATTGCTAATCTTCCTACATGGAATCGTATCTTGAAAACTTTTTATCTCTACTCCTTTCTAAATGGATGGATATATCAATATGGGGTTTTCACCAACAGACTTTATATGATGCCTAGCTGATCCAAAATGAAAAATATGTCAATGTGCATCTAATATGACTGACATGAAGAGCATCTTAAAATTATTATCACTGCTCCCATGACATGGTTTGCTTTTTACCAAAAGTTTTTTAATTGCCCTAATTAAAAATGGTGCTGACATCCGATACGTGTACCACACCAGATAATTTGAAAATCGTATCATTACTAAAGGATATCGAATATGTTGTCAACACTGGACTGTTGAAAAGATAATGTAGAATTCCTGGAAATTTCTTTTTGCTTAGTAGAGTGTCGTTTCATTCGAGGGACTGGTTTAGTATACATAATATGTCTATATTACTTGACATCAGTATTAAGCTAAATCTTTTCTCCAATGTCACCTGCTTGTGATGACGTCACGGACCCAGGAAGCAGTTACTAACTCCTGATGCAAACTAATATGTGGCCCAGTGGTGTGGGTGGTCTAAGGCGCCAATGCGGATCACTGACATCTCGACCCTGTCGTCCTGAGAGAGACTGGTATTGTCACATGTGAAGATAATATATTTTAACGAAAATTACACGAATTTTAAAATATAAGAAACATTAAACCAATAAAAATGTCTGCATATAACTCTGAAAGACATAATTAAAGATCATATTTTCAAAGATATTTTCATATTTTCTAGATAAAAAAAACTCGTGGCCTAAAGATATCTTGAAAGTGATAATTTATTGCAATTTAAGAATATTTAGATGCCATAGCTTGTACCTGCCGCCAACAAAGTACCAAAAGTTGGCAAATGGGCACGATTTTATTTTCGATTCTGATCTTAGTACCGTAGAAAGTCATTCCATTTCTTCAGTCTATACCATTATCGTAGTACCACTAATACTGGTCTAAAATCATCATTTTGTTCGTGAACTCTCAAGAATAATTTCAAAAAAGAACAAGGAAATTAATGATAAGAGAAAAAATAACCGGTTGAAAGCCGGAAGAAGTGTCAGTAAAATACACCACAGTTTAATATCGTAATAAAAATCAATATTCAAGACTACTTCAAGAACACATACATACATAAAGCGAAATATCTTAAATACATAAACTAAATCTTTTGAATTCCATCTTTGAACTTTTCTTCCTTTCTTCTCCTTCCCAAAGTCGTTATTATGCTGAATAAACAAACTTCTTCAGGTATATTTTATTTAACATACGCACGATGTGATTATTTAAGAGTTTTAATTTAATTTGTAAAAATAGTTGTCAAGGCCTTTAAATTGGATTTGGACGTATGGAACATTTTTTTCTTTCTCCCAAAGTCAGTCTTTTGTTACAGACGAATACTTAGAATGTTTTTTTTTAATTTAAGACCTCTACTCAGAGGAGTCCATGGTAAATAAAAGGAAATATTCTTTTTAGTAGTATTTGTTATTGCAATTGTTTAATATCTTTATGCTTCTTCAGTGTACATTTGTATGTATCAAGTGTATTGTTTGATATTTTAAATATAATTAAACATCTGGATTACAGCAAATTGTTACTCCTGGATATTCGGGTAAATTCATCATGACATGAGCGTCTAACTGATTAAGATTATAGAATCTAAACACAAGAAGTACATGTATCTTAACTTCAATCAGGCAAATTACTCATGAGATTACCTTGGACAATAACTCTTTCTCTCTACATGGTGTAAATATTAATTTTTATATCTTGTAGACGCGAATATGCGTTTTCCGTGTGCCGAGATGCGTATTGTAAACCAATGCCTTAGATCACATGTACGTTTACAATACACGAGGTTAAAAGCTTGTGTTCCTCTTGTTGGTGCATCGTCGTGTGCATTGTATACAATTTGTTTCACATCTTTTATAATATGTTGGGATTTTTGCTTTGTCTTCTAAGCATAGTATTACATGCAGGTTATTTACTGCCGAGGCAAAGTGGAGTCGATTGCTTTGCCCTAGAACACACCACAGTAACTGACGCGGTTACATGTAGCAAATTGCTCATCGAGACAGCACGGCTGTTAAAAATGTATGTCACACACACACACACACACACACACACACACACACACACACACACACACAGAGGCATCCATTAGTCTCGAGAGACGATGGAAATGTGCCCATGAGAGGTGTCCCAGTTTGTAGTTGTGCAGTGTCTTCTATGGCTTTGGAGCCCCACACGGGAGTGGTAATCCTTGATGCAGTTGCTGCACTTGAAGGTTGAGTCAGGTCTGGGTTGGAACTGCATCCTCTTCCTCTGAGATCTTTTCTCATCAGCGAGCTGTCGTAACTTTTCCTCACTGGCTTTCAGACCAGTGAATAGAGCATGTCGCCAGCTTGACTTGTCTAGCGCAAGCTCTTCCCAGGTGTTGACATCGATCTCAAGAGCTTTTATGTCGTGATATTAAAAATTCAAAAACTTTACATTTTTGAGTGTTCATGACCAAACCTATATTTATCGGTATAGATGAAACCTGGAAATCAGCTTCTATGCAGAGGAAAGGATACGAGCCGCGGCATTTTCTGGACCTGCATATGTTTGAAACATGTGCGTTCAATTTCGCACCAGTCAGGTGCTAATTATAGTAATGATGTTTCAAACTCAAGACTATTAAAGGACTGAAATTCCATCAATAAAACAATGTCTCTATTTTTATTCACTTTCAATTTGGATAAGGTCTCAAAAGAGTCTTTTTCCAAAAACATAACTTACATTAACCAATCCTGACCAGCCAAACCAGTATATGCTCTATTTAATGTTTACCCATTTCTAGGCTGGTTCCCATTTTTCAACACAATTAGTACCGTGTGTCTTATACTTTAAACTCATTTTAGCGTTTTTATTTCATTTTGTTGTACTATTTCTTTCGAGTATTAGTTCATTTGGTTTACAGATTTGGTTTGGTACATGTATTTAAAGCAATGTTTAAGCTCACGAGAGGCTATACCTGGCGGCCGTAATATTTGATGAATGGTGAACCCTGGAAAGTCCATAAAGCAACGATCAATGGCAAACATTCTGACACACGTTGACTCTACCCTGCGCACTGAGAGATGAGATGTCCGACATTAAAGGGCAAGCGCATTATACTCATTCGTCCACCTAGCACCCATCGGAACTCAAGACTTGCAATTTTAAATTTCTTAATATTTATGCACGCTGACCCCTTTTTTCTTGTTGTTGCAAGATTTTTATAACCAGGATTAATTTCGATATGCATTCTGCAAAACTCTTAAATTTCATTCCACTGTGTGAGCCATGTTCCTCACGACCTCACGCGCTTGTTTTGAGATGTCATCGGCTGCACCAGCTGGGTCAATACCTTTCCTTGATAGTGACAATAAGTACTGTTTATGATATTTTGCACGAAATAATTTAAATACCTACTAAATTTCAAATTAAAGAAAACAGTGAAAATGTCCAATATAACTAATGTCATATTTACCACAAGTTTCTGGCCTTGGAGTGAAAGTTAGCCATTCAAATAAGCCCGATGTTCACATGTTGGTTTTATGTATTTTATTAAAGGGAAACCAACAGCAGATATTTTTTGGACAGCAAAGGCAATGCACATACTTGGCAACTTGAACACACACTTTATGCACTTTTTATGTTAGGAAAAAAATGAATATAATGGAAATCTATATACTGAATTTTTTTTTTACTATTTAAGTGGGAAAATATTTTGATGTGAAATAGCATGGATAAAAATCATTTAAAAATTCAAATTTTTAAATTTCACAATTTAACGAAAGCTTGAAAGAAATGTGAAAACTGCATCATTTTTAAATCTTTATTACTTTCAAGTATTTTATTGCAGTTAATGTGCGTGTGAAAGAAATGAAATATATTTCAGATACAAACGTTAATTATTATGTACATTTAATTTATTTTGTTTGTTGGTTCTTTTCGCCAATTTTGTATGTTATGTATGTTTATATTTTGTAGCTGACCTTAATCCAGAATCAGGTTCATGATGTACTTGACTAGCGACATTTATTTTGTAATCAGCATAATTCATAACTATTGCTATTATTTCTCTATGAGTATAAAGCTGAACAATAAATTAGTTTTCAGTAGTTTCATCTAAATTTTCCCTATCCATGGTTTATTGTGTTATTTTTCGACAACAAGAAGCATGTACTTCGTCTTGTGGAGATAAATGTACGTCATTTCCGGTTGGAGTCATCTATAAGTGGGAAATCGTAGCTAAGGTGAAATAACAGCGTTGTATAATTCTGTTTCAAGTGATTAAATTATTTCTTCTTTACACTTGATATTTTTTTGTTCTTTTTGTGTAATGTAAATCTGATGTAGAAAGATAATGCTGGAGTATGGCCGGTGACCTTTAATATTAATTGGACTTGCTTTGATACTTTCCGTAATTGAACAGACGTTACAACATGCGAATTACGTCACAATGTAAAGAGACTGCTGACACATTTAGTCCATTTCCTTTTCTCTTGATTTGATTTCACTAGAGACATGCACATGGAACAATGATGTGAACTAGTCTTGCTTCTCAAATACTATTAAGTGGAGACGAGAAACTAAGGCTTAGATAACCGAAGTTGTCAAAATTATAGTTGCAGCGAATTCGAGTTATGAAACCCCGTGTACTTTTGTATTAACTGTCTGCTTTATCTGATGTACATCGATTGATTATAACGGAAAATCGTAAATTAAGTCATATTTAAATCAAATCTGTCGAGAATGACATCAAAAGCTGAAAGGAAACAATTTAACCATCATGACCGACCGTTTGAGGAAAGAAAGATACAACTCGTATTCAATTTTTTTTTTTGCAATAATCCCTATTACCGCCATTATATCATTGATGACATTCAAACTATCAGAAACCGCTATTTACATTGGCATATTCATTTGAAAAGTATGCTTACTCAGAGTTTATCACCAGAGGTGCTAGGTCTTTGATGATAATTTTAATGCATCGCAAAAGGCATTGTATTATTTATTCCAGTGACTTTGCAAGATTAAGTTTCAGACATTCTGCAAATATAGCACGTTAGCTGAACCATCTGATTAAAATCGAGATTTCCGGAATAATGGATCCAACAGACACCGATAAGATGTCATGGTCTGTTGACTTGTCAGTTCGCAAATCCAGTTACAACTTTCACATATATGACAATGAAAAAAAAAAATTCAAATATCGTCTCTGACGATAACTCCCACTTTCACACAACTCATCGCTTTATTTGGTAGATTAGTAAAACATAAATGGACAGAATTCCAGAGGTTGCTATAATACCAAATTTTATTGGTATGTCAGATCTGTTTTTAAAAAGCAAATCTAGACTTCTATCAGACTGATTATACGAGTAAATAGACGAATTATTTTTGTTTTTAAAAACAATCATTAAGATAAAGCATTTTTTTAATTGAAAAAGGGCATAACGTTCCATGTTTCCCTTGTCGACGTGCAATAAAACGCTATTTCATTACCATAATTATCATAATAAATTTATATTTTAACATGCCTTTTTCTTCACTATATCGCGATATAACTTAATAAAACTGCATATCATCTGAGTGCTGTTATTCTCTGTAACACTGAGCATCTCAACTACTCAATTAACTACTCAACAATCCATAACATGAGGTTATTGATGTAGTCCAAGCCTTCTTTCCATTCAACACAAATTTATATCAAATACAAGATTAAAACAAACCTTTCATGAAGTGGACACCATCAGAATTAAAACTATGTTCTACAGAGGAGGACTATACGAAGTGGCTTGGTTGGTACACTAATTCTCTGTTTGAGACTAAAGGTCATGGTTTTCATACCTTCTGGCTTAGAGACATGTTAATGTAATATGAATTAAAATGTTTCACTACACAGTCCACACTTGCAACCATACTATGTAGCATATCAACGTTGGGAGAGATCCGAGCCATAAATTTCGATCTGAAAATGAAGAAAATATTTGGTTATTTATATACGTGAAATAATTACGCATAAGAAGAAAACTAAAAACCATTCATAAATTGTATGACAGCACAATTTTCAAATGGTGTTACTCCTACCACTCTGAACTTAATCCTTAGGCGAGTTGACGATAATCAATTTAATCTTGTATATGATCAAAGAAACTGATGAAAGTACCATTTAAAGCTGTTGTTTTTGTTGCTTTGTTTTGTCAGCAGTAGAGGTGGCAACAAAAATAGCAACATTAGCGGTGACAGTAGCAGAAATAGTGTTGGTGGCAGCAGTAGTAGTAGTGTTAGTTAATAGCAATAGTAGTAGTAGAAGCTGTTGTATTAGTAGTGGCAAGCAAATGTTATACTAATAGTTTGTGGTTTAACGCCATTTTTCAGGCTACATGTCAGTATTACTGCTGGTGGAAGAACCCGCAAGAACTACCTACCCAAGTAACTCAATAAATTCAAATACAGAACAATACAATTTAAGTAGTTATATTCCAACTGTCTCTTTCTCAAAAATGATTTACCCAATTGCTTTCCATTTACTTTTATATTATAATGTTAACTAATCTCCTTTTACAATTTTTAGGGGCAAATGTTTTGGCCTACTTTAGCAACAAAATTGCTTATTGTGTATATATAAAATAGAAAAATAATCTTTATTAATGTGTGTGTGTGTGTGTTCGTTTGAATTTAGGGGGGAGTGCTGTACAAATCTGATATATGAATTCTTGCAAACAAAATGGACCAATAGTAATCCTCAAGTTTTCAAGTTTCCCGTACAATTTTTTAAAAATTCCATGCAAATAACATGTAACGTTATAAAATTTGTGTCGAGTAATAGTTTGTTACAAACAAAAGTCAACTAGCCAACAAAGAAGCAACATCTCGGCCATTTCCGTGACCGAGATAAGGTTGTTATTCAATGACTGCATAACATATATTTAGAACAGCTTTTCATATATATATAATATAGTTGCTAAATGATTTGTTTTATTGGCCAGGAATCGTGCAATCGCAACTTCCCGACGATTTCCTTTGGCTGCTGTTACTATTTAATACTTCCGTTATTGATGTATGTTCTGGTGTGAGTTTGCTTACTATGTACCCCTTTATTTGGTGACGGAAATAGCCGGAAAGTTGCGATTATTGAGTTAAGTTACCGATTAACACTGGCTTTTGGCAATTTTTATGTTTTATGACCGTTGATCCTCTTTGTAGACGTGCTATGTGGTCAGACGATAAAACAGATGTAATCAGTGAATACAAGTTTATACACGAGGTTAAAGAAATATTTTAAAGAGTTGGAAGCTATTGCAACATTTATTTGACAAATACTTTTCTCATTTTTTTTTCTAATAATTCAATCATACTATGCAGTGTTGCATGCAGTTGTCAACGTATGATCTGAATGCAAATGTGGAAGAACGATATCACAAGTCAGTTCAAAAGACCAGCTTGCATTATTCGATCATTTTAATTCGTTACATCATGGAATCTGTCATCACCTATGTAATACATTGTTTCATCAGCGACTTTATATATGGTTCATGTCATTTACTCCCTTGAGTTATACAGAAACTTGATTCATTGTTAAATAACCTTGACCTTGTCCGAGACGGAAAACGAGGTTATGTTTATTGAAATTCATAGCTGTCATTGTGTACTGTCTATGGTAGCTCTTCCTGTAAGGTTTTGTACCAATGTTATACAGAAAAATTTCAAACTCCCAACATGTTCAAATGGCTTTGATGTGTGTGTGTGTGTGGGTGTGTGTGAGAGAGAGAGAGAGAGAGAGAGAGAGAGAGAGAGAGAGAGAGAGAGA
Organism: Potamilus streckersoni; assembly: GCA_016746295.1. Classification (NCBI taxonomy): domain Eukaryota; kingdom Metazoa; phylum Mollusca; class Bivalvia; order Unionida; family Unionidae; genus Potamilus; species Potamilus streckersoni. Next base: position 1,841,262 of record JAEAOA010001187.1, read on the forward strand.
GAGAGAGAGAGGGGGGGCTTACTCTATGTGCCATAACAGCCGTTCCAGAGATTATTTATTGCCATATAGAACAAATGAATAAAGAATTAATCATTTTTTTTTACTTCGCTTTTAACGACAACGGATGAATAAAAGATTTTGTTTAGCTTAAGCTAACTGGAAGAAGAATAAAAAGGTAAGAGATATTAAAGAAAGTCATCTTTACCGAAGCTGGGGGCCGAATCGACCAAGATGGGAGCATCAACGATATACAAATTAGTGGAGACCTTTCCCAACGAGATGTCGTCGTCCGAATCTCTCCTTCGTACACGGTAATGATCATAACATGTCTAAAAAGATAAACATTCAACTAATTCGAAATTAGGAAACGGATGCAAGCATATCTTGAAAGTAAACTCCGTTTCTTATATGTCAAGCTCTTTGTCGATGGAAGGATTGAAACAGCATACAACATAAAAGATCTAAGCACACAAAAGAGGAGTAAACCGAACTATTACAAGTCTCAATGACGGGATATCTAAACAATAGTTAATTTGCTTAGAGACAAAACAAATTGTTGCAATGTGTCTCATGTTGAATGAACAATATATCTGTTTCATGTTGTCAGAAAAGCATAATTATATTTTTTAAAAATAACCAAAGATGGAGTATTCTGTGTAAATGCGAGTTTATGGGAAGGATAAACACATTGTTCTTCATGTATGTATGTATGTATGTATGTATGTATGTATGTATGTATGTATGTATGTATGTATGTATGTATGTATGTATGTATGTATGTATGTATGTATGTATGTATGTATGTATGTATGTATGCATGTATGTATGCATGTATGTATGTATGTATATATGTATGTAGGTTATGTAGGCATGTAGGTAGGTAGGTAGGTAGGTAGGTAGGTGCGTGCGTGCGTGCGTGCGTGTGTGTGTGCGTGCGTGCGTGCGTGCATGTATAAAGTTGAATTGTCATAAAAAAATCCTTATTTTGTTATTTTTTCCACAACTCCACCCGTCTTTTTGCATTGTCATGCGCTATCGTCTTACGACAAACTGTGGATCCTACATGTGTATTTTAGCGATTCTCAAACGTTTTCGTCGAAGGTCTAGGCTAGTGGTTATCAAACTTTTTCGGGCCACCGCCCCCTTTGTTTTCCTCAGTGCTCCCTGTTTTTCTCTGTAAAAAATATTAATCAGCATTATCGCCTCCATTGGTCATCCCACTGCCCGAGAGGGGGGCGGTTTCGCACACTTTGGGAACCTCTGGTCTGGGCGAACCACATAACGATCTATCCTAATGTTGATATGCAAATCTGTACACCATAGTGCAAATTTTCCGCAGACCACCTGAATGGAGTTTAAAAACTTCTGGCCCGTTTGACATTACTAGCTATGGAGTTGAAATTTGAGAATTGTGAACAATTATCACTAAATAATACAATTGAAGCCGTTTACAATGAACATGTTCTTTAGTCTTTCTGTGGTGTTTTTACCTATTGGCTAACGAGACATACTGAAAACAGAAAAAAGCACAGCTTAGATCTAAGAAGACAACAACACTCATATACACAAATTTATCCAGACTTTCTATACAGTTCGTACTTGTAAATACCAGTCAGAACGTACTGATGATGAAGTCGAGCCGAGTGGCTGATGTGGACTCGATTACTTTTGATATGTCAATACTGCGCTTTTTAAGGATGTGTGCGCACAAAAAATTTGGCGACTGTAAAGTTTACTAACGCTCTTGTTGCCGCGAAAGACAGTTACAAAACTGGAGGTATAGCATACCCCCACTACCAATGCATTTAAGTCAAGCAGGCCGATAATAAAAATGAAAAAAATATTTATGAAAATACAGATTGGGTTGTTTCTATGGGCGAAACGTTTTTGTTGTTGCTAACGTTATCGTTATTGTGTTTGTTGTACTTACAACGGTACATTCCTGAGAGCCTTTTGGACAGATCTTTACGTTACAGCTGATGGTTATATATGGGCTGTCACGGAAGCAGAAGGCGAAGAAGTCGGCGAATATCGTGTTCAGTTCCCTGTCCATTTTAAAATCACTGACAAGGTCTTGATCTAAGGAACACCTGAAACAAATCGTACTAATGTTTGAGTCTCATAATCAATTGACACACCTGTTTGGCAATATAGTTATCCAAAAACAGCCGGTTAGACTATTAATCAATTTACATGCCCTGTTTGGCAATAAAGTTAATTAGCTGCCAGCCTGTTTGGGTCTCATAGGCAATTGTCATGCTTGTTTTGTTTTTTTCAATACTAATTATTTCACAGCTTGATTGACTCATAATTAATGACGTCTATGTTTAGCCTTACAGGTGGCGTTCTACAGTTTGGTATTTTGCATAGGGTTACATTTTTAGATAAAAAGATTTTCCATGGTTTTTCTTTTTCTCTCTTCATTTTGTTGCAATTCTTTGACAGGGTCATTCCAGCCTGGTACATCCAGGTGACCAGGTTTGGATTTACTCTCAAAGAATTTACCAACTGACAATATTTTGTATTATATCTATATTAAATCAATTAATCTAGTTTATATGCACCTGGTTACTACAGTCTTGATTATTACAGACCGCTTCGCAATATGGTAGGTAGGTCTGTAAACTGGTATATTTAAAGTGACGAGTTTCTGGAGGCATGAATGAAATCAGGAAATTTGTCAGCATTGACTGTCATTAGAATAGGATAATTGTTGGACCGTACTAGGGTTTTAATTATTTTCATATCACTTACAATAAACAGATTGTTTACATACAATGAACAGAGAGAGAGAGAGAGAGAGAGAGAGAGAGAGAGAGAGAGAGAGAGAGAGAGAGAGAGAGAGAGAGAGAGAGAGAGAGAGAGAGAGAGAGAGAGAGAGAGAGAGAGAGAATTTTGCGAGTCACTGAGAAATGTCAAATTTGTTGTGTGGTCTAATATATTTTCAAGTCTATACAATAAACCCATATTCATCACAATATAGGCCATTCCAATTTCCATGTACATTTACATATTATGCATTAGAACTGACTGCAATAAAGTAACGAAACAATCGACAAATTTTCCAAATTGTCCACAAGATCACAATGTAAATAAACATTTACAAAAAGAAAATCGCTGGGGACCACTGGTCTAAAGCACTGTCCGTTACGGATCACTGCCATTCCTGCCACCTCTGTCTTTGTGAGTTCTACTCCAGACTCGGCTTACGTGGGTAAGTGAGAACGCCTGCCAGTAGCTTCTCGTTGGTTGGTGGTTCTTTCATGGGTTTTTCAAAGTTCTTCCTCCACCGTTAATACTGGCCGCCATGTATAGCCTAACTTGTGCTGAAAAATGGCGTTAAACCCAACAACAACCTCCAATTGGAATCTCTGCTGTTGAAGTCAATGCACTGCATATGTTTGTGCACGTTCCTAAAAATGTTTCAGGGTTATTTTATTCTTCTTTTTTTGAAGGGCTGGCATCAGGTTGTTGTCCTACACGACTGGATTTGTTTTGGTTTAGCCTCTGTTTGCTGTTGAATTCTTGCAGAGTACAATGACGGACTGAACTGTAATGGAATTGTCAGTATGAGGTGGCAATGTATTTATGACTGACGATGATGACCGAGATTCTTCACATAAATGTTGCATTATGCTTAAAAATGTCCACTTGAACTGAAATTGGAATATCCATTTCATTATTTAAATTTTCTAAGCCCTGCATTAAAACTGGCATGCCCACACAATTGTAGTATACGGATTCAGCTTTGATAAATCCAAGACACAAAAGCTTTGCGTGTCATTTGGGTGTATGGTCAGAAATAGATTCGATTTATCTTTCATATTATTTTCTGGTTTGTCAGTACTTTTTCACTTGATCATATTTGCAGGGTCAGCTCACATTTCTCCCATAGGAATAAATCTTTCGTCTCATTGTGTCACGTCCGTTACCAATTTAGTTTTTGATCATTGTTTTAATGGCATTTTTAGATTCAAACCAACTTTAATGCGCAACTTCAAAGACATAAAACAAAGTCAGTTTTCAACATATATTGACATATATTGACAAAATATAACTATGTTGTATAGCTGTAGTTTGGCCATGAATTTGCCTACTTTCTTATTGAACCAGTTTGTTACTTTACCGTTTAGGAAACGAACATTTCTAGTTAAAATGTTGATGCCGATGATTTGTGTTAATATCGACTCCTTCAGCGAGTCATTGCATTCATTAGCTTTATATACACGTATTGTGCATAAACTTGTACATTTATGAAATAGATAAAGACAAATGATGGTTTTTAGTCGAGTTTCTAAATTAGCAATTTGTAGCTGCCACGAAATCCACGAAGATTGGTGACTCAAAAATAGTGTATTTATAGTAAGCCTTACCCATCTCGGATTATTTTCTTTGAAACTCCAGAATGCGTCCTTCCGGAAAAGGCGATGCAAGCTACCGGAAGAAGGTCATAGTCAACTGGAAGGAAAAACATTTCTTACAAATACAAATAGCTCGCACGCACGCATGCACGTACACAGAATCAATGCTATCCCAGAAGTCACAGGTACTGGAAATTCATATAAAAGCTATTATAGCAACATGAATATATTCAGTTGGTAAAAAGATGTATGTAAATCGCAGTAGAAAAATACTACTGTGAAGGCGACAAGAAAACCCATTTCAGCTGAAATTAACATACAATGATTGTTTGTTTTTTTTATTTAAATAAATCTTTAACAATGGCTATACAATCAAAATGAATCAGTTATTCTGAAGCTAAGGTAAAACAGTAGAAACAAAATTTAAGAAAAAATTGAAGCTCAATATAGACCTTATATATTCTTTAGTAAATCAAAAACAACCACCCCGCTATTATGAAATAATGTAACAAAAAATTCAAAATCAAAATAACGAGCCGATTTAGAAGAAATGAGAAAAAAAAGAGGTGCAGGGTATAATGCTAAGATCAAAGGCAAGATGGTAAGAGTCTGTAAAAAAAAGGCCCTTAAGAAATTTCCTTAACCTTGAAAAAAGAAATCACACTAACAAACAATGAAATAATTTATTACGGAAGATGGTACAAGGGTGATATGTCAAAATGAAATATTAATTCACCGGGCTGATTTTCATTAAATATTTTAGAAAAGCAAAACGAACAATAATTTATAAACTCATGTTCACTTTAATCATAATAAAAAAAGCTTTCAGAATTTAGAAGAAACTCGTTTAAAGTTATATCAACTTTTGAGGAATGTGGTTTAGCAATAAAACATGAAACAATGAAATGCTCCTCGATTCCTATGGATTTACGTTGAATTCTACTTCTTTTGGAATGATCTAAGCGGCTTCTTTTTAGGTCTCAGTATGTTGAACATTATTTTTCAGAATTTCATTCTCAAGGACTCTTTACTTGTATTCCAATGGTAGATTCTGGCGGAATAGTGGCATCAATTGCATATAGGATTATTAACGATAAAGTCCTCCCTTTTCCTATTAGTTACAGTCAAAGGGGTTTTATGACGGAGATTCATTAGTGAACATATAAAATATTTTGTATGACCTGTTGCAATATCTTAAGGAAAGAAATGTTCCTGATCTTCTACTAATGGACTTCGAAAAATCTTTTTACTCGGTTGAACGGTTCTTTCAGGAAAATACCATGAAATCTTTAAATTTTGGTAAATCTATTTGTCAGCGGTTTAGAGTGTTCTGCAATAAATCAAAAGGTTGTGTTATCAATTTTGGACTTTGATTCCATACTTTTAATTTGGGGATAGTTTGTCGCGAGTGATACCCTTTCAACTCTGCAGTAGAACCAAAAGGAACACAAATATTACATGCAATTTCTATATTGAAATGGATTTCAACATTTCTGCAAAAGACACAAAACTAGTCTGCTTTATGTTTAGATTTATTCAAAGAAATATTTCCACAACCCAGTTTTTGAAAAGATTAAGTGATAATGATACGTGTATCTTCTATAGGTCGAGAATAGAACAAAACCAAGAATTTATGTGATTGTTCACTTACCGAACAAAATGTTTAAAAATTATTTGTGGAATGGATCCAAATTGTAATCTAAAGTGTAAAATTACACTAAAAGATGTCGTTATAGGAATAACAGATTGATGATCTTATCGGCCTCCTAAATTTGCTTGCAAAATTTCTTTTATACAGATCATGTTGTGCATCAAAATTCCCAATCTCACCCGTTATACAAACTGTATTGTAAATAATGCTGAAAAATGTCACCAAAGTGAATCAAAGAAGTGACGAATTTACGAAAAGGTGGGCTCTTTATCAACGTTTGGTTCGATTTATAAGTATTTCTTTACTTTCATAGAAATAAAAAACTGATAAGTTTAAAATATCTTGGGGCTTGTTTCTCTTATGCCTTTTAAGTCCATTTTCATCAAAATGTAGGCTATACAGATCCCATATACCCACACTAACAGAGTCCTGCACTTGAACACACGCCTAAAGAGATGTGTGTATTTTGTTTTAACGTAGTTTTAACAATTTCTCAGTCATATCCCTACGATGCATTGTGAAAGTTTATAGGGATGTCTAGCACTTGGGCACCATGCTGCAGACATGTAGCATTACGTCCCTCCCAGTCACATAACACCAAAGAAACCAGTCATAACACTATCCTCTGAAAGCTGAGTGCCTAGCTAGGCAGATGTTATTACCATTTTTATAAGTCTTTGGTATGACTCTGTAGATGCTCTAAGAATCATGGTACTAATTCAGTTTCTATAGTAAACCTATGCAAACACCATGATATTAAAAAGTCAATAACTTAAAATTTCTGAGTGCCCATGATCAAACCTATATTCATCAGTATAGATGAAACCTGAATGTCAGCTTCTGTGTAGAGCAAAGGATATAATCCGCGGCATTCTCTAGACCTCCGTGTGTTTGAAACGTGCTTTCAATTCCGCTCCAAAAGTTTTCGTAGTGATTGCTCCAAACTCAGAATTATTAAAGGGCTGAAATTCCACCCATATATACTGTATTTTATGTTCACCCATATCCAGGCTGATTACCATTTTTCCATAATATTACAGTGTGTTCTCGATCCAGACTAGGACACCGGAGCGGTGACAATTTTTGGACTTGTTACCTATACGTAGTTAAATTACTTGTGTATTAGTTTTAAAACTCTTGTCTTTATTTTTGTTTCATTACATTTTGCTGTAATGATAATTTTCACGGGATTTTACATCTTTGGGGAGGGATCAGTTTTCTGTTTTGACCTGATTAGAAAGTAAAAGTTTTGCTATTTTAAGCTCACTTTGATTGAGAGGTTTGTAAACATTGAGTGAAAATGTTTGCTTATTACCAAGTTTATGTTCGGCCCACGTGTTAGCCATGTTGTGAACAGTTTTTTTATATATATAAAAAATTATTCATTTCCAGCGAGAGAATCTGATGTTTAGATAGGGTTATTCTAGGTTAGGTGATAAATGGCATTTTTTTAAAGGTTGTTCAAATTAGTGATCACATAGCCCCGTCACGTGAGCCATCATGTGATCTAAATCGTTGGTTTAAACAGATGTCTTCTAGTGCATTGGTCCCCAACCTTTTAGTCGCCGCGGACCGGTTAACGTTTGATAATTTTACCGCGGCCCGCTGAGTTGGGGGGGGGGAACGTTGATTGTTTTTATTTTTGATTGTTTTGATTTAATAATTTTAATTTAATTGCATTTAAACATGCCTTCAAAATAAAATACAGTTACTCCAAGCATGAATTTAGATAAATATAAATATAAATGAATATAAATTGAATATAACCCAAGAGAAATACACAACAGTCAATAAAATGGAAATAATTTAATGCATCTTGGGCGGCCCGGTACCATTTGATCCACCGGTACCGGTCCGTGGCCCGGGGGTTGGGAACCAATGTTCTAGTGGATTTGATCAGTAGTGACAAGTTCAAAGTATTGATGTTGTTGCCGTTTGAAATGAGTATTTTATTTAAAATAATTTATTCACCTAGAAAATATTCTTCTTCAAAGAAATTCTTAGACAAAGACATTCACTAAATTATTTGAATTCCAAAGCCGGAATATTATTCTTGATTCACAAAATTCAACTAAGAACTGTTGACACAACAGTACAATACTTCATTCATCTGACGTAATTCTCCATATTGAAACTCCATCTGGATTCGATTTGGATTTATTTAGAACTTTATAGTGGCATGATTTATATTTTTATATTCCCTGATTATTTTTTTTAATTATATTCACAAACTAAGCCCTTTTCACTATTTTACCCTTTTAATGGGAAATAAATTATTTTGTGAAATTTTACAAAGCTTGTTGGCTTCACTCTTTCTTTGTTTTGTTTTTTTAACTAGCCTAAACCCGTAACTTTATGTATGTATGTACGTATGTACGTATGTATGTATGTATGTATGTATGTATGTATGTATGTATGTATGTATGTATGTATGTATGTATGTATGTATGTATGTATGTATGTATGTATGTATGTATGTATGTAAAGTTTTATTCGGTGGTCACTGTCGCTGCAGGGAACGAAAAACCTAACCACCTTAAACTTTAAGATGCACTCCTATTTAATGCCAGGGCGTCGATAGTGCAGTGGGAATGTGCTTGTTTGGACATTTGTGGGCCTTTGTTAGAACTTCAAATCTGGTAAGTTGATCGAACACGAAAGGTAGGCCGTTTCATCCGGCTACTCCGGGTTACACGAACTCGTAAACTGATGAGCCTGCGCAGTAGGAATTTCACGTTATGGCATTTTCTGCCAAAAAGTATCTTATACAGTATGTAATAGAATACTTTTACCAAGCCATTGCTACAAGCATTTTGATCTAGATGAAATCGCGTCAACTGACACAGATAATAAGAAATCAATCGCTCATAACACCAGAAAGGAACAACTTCTCCCTATGTTGTCCACATATATTTCTATATTTAGCCAGACACCGAACTGTTCATGTACATTTATGTAAACAAAGTATCAAAGATAGGTGATCACGCCAATTTTAAGAAAATATATTTATTTCAGAAAATATTAAACGATAAATAAACGTTAAACGTTTACAATCTTGCCACTCAAATTCTAAATTTGCCGAAAAGCTTACGAATTATTGTTGCTCCAATATCTCCAAAATTTATTTACATAGAACTGCGTCACAATTAAGGTGCTCGTGAGACCGTTCGTGATATCGGCTTGCCAGTTTAGGGTAGTACGAGCCATGCAGAAATGACCCACAAGAGCAAAAGCAAGCTTGTGTCGTTTCTTGATTCGCGTTCTTTTGTGTTCATGCACGGTTTTTTATGTGTGCTGACAAAATTTGTGAACAATGGTAAAGATATAGTTCCCTTCCTTATTTCTTCAATTTAGGTATAGTTTTTTTTATTTTATACTAGTTTTATCACCATCTGCAAATATAGGACTCCAATTGCAACTTTACAGGAAAAAATAAAATGTATTTTACAATCAATTTTACACTACCGGAACACATGAACGGACTATCTTTAACCACGGCCGTTCTTGCTCTGTGTAATTGATTTTCAAACCTCGTGAATCCTGTAAAAAAAATAGTTAAATTCTTGTACTAGAGCATCGATATATTTCAGGGAACCTTACAAATTATTGAATTCAGTAAATTGTGGTGTACTTACATTGGGTGTATATGACCCAGAACAGCTTTTGTCCGATACGAGCAGACTTTACCACTTCCGTCATAGACCTGTTGGTGTAGATTTCTGTTCCGACGGATACATATGGGGTCACTGGATGCATCATCGTAGTTTCAAATCTACAAAGCAATTAGATTACAAAAATACAACACGACCATCAATTTTTCATTCTTTCTTTTGTTATTTCTTTTTCTTTTTACTTTTTGCTTTCAATGTTATGTTACGAACACGGAAGGGTTTAACAGAATTAACCTAGTTTCGCCAACTGTTTGGTGACGTTCCGTATTGAGTTTACTGCGGGCAAGGTGTTCCTGGTCAAAGAACTAATCCTGTTATCTCTCTTTTTCGTGCAAATCAGAACATCAGAAACCTAGAATTTTCATCATATACATATATATATATATATATATATATATATATATATATATATATATATATATATATATATATATATATATATATATATATATATATAGCAACAGGGGTGTTCTTGGTCAAAGAACTAATCCTGTTATCTCTCTTTTTCGTGCAAATCAGAACATCAGAAACCTAGAATTTTCATCATATATAAAATATAGCAACAGGGGTGGCAGAAAGTGAGGTAATTCGAGATGTATACTTTAGTCTGCTATGACTATACAGCTGTCCACCCTACTTCTTCCATTTAGAATCAATCTGATTCAAATCAATCTCCACTGTCCTACGTGAAGATCTGATAGCGACACTTATGGTCCATGTTCTGGGGACCTTTGAATTAGTCAATGAAAATGCAGCTTTCAGAAATTTGAAAGTAAATGAAATCGATGGCACACATTGGTGCTCTTCAGTCATAATAGTGAATCACTCAAATGGGAATACAGAAGGCTTCATAAGCTTGGCTGATAAAATTGTCATTTATGACAGCTGTCATTGTCTTCATGTAAGACCATTGGAGATCTGAATCTCAGATTGCCATGTGAATACCATATTCAATTGTCAATTATGGTAGTTGTCTTCATGTAAGACCATTGGAGATCTGAATCTCAGATTGCCATGTGAATACCATATTCAATTCTCAATTACGGTAGTTGTCTTCATGTAAGACCATTGAAGATCTGAATCTCAGATTGCCATGTGAATACCATATTCAATTGTCAATTACTGTAGCTGCCATTGTCTTCATGTAAGACCATTGGAGATCTGAATCTCAGATTGCCATGTGAATACCATATTCAATTATCTATTCCACTGCTTTACACAACTGTCCCGTTGATCTATTCTGTTTACTTGGAATTGTCACAGGCAAAAGAGCCGACGCACCTGATGAAAATTAATCTATAATAGCGCTAATTACAGAATTTAACGCGACGCTACCGTGGCGAGAATAATTTTTACCTTTTAAACATTTACCATGTGATGAAAAAGAAAACTAATCTGACGGACAAAAAATATGTTTCCTTTCCTCCTACTTTATATTTTTCCATTTCGATGTTTCAGCTCTAAATAAAACGTGTCCTCTGAAAGCTCATATGACCTTTAGTGAAAATTTAAAGAAATCAGGTTAAAGTGTGTGCTAATCTAAAATGCTATAGATAATTTCCCTTGCATCTCAAGTCGAGTGTTTTGATAATCATCCATGTATCCATTTATCAATAATCTCTTCATATAACGTGAATAAAGCTTAGAGAAAATAGAAAATCAAGATGATATGGGGATATTACTCCAATAAGTACACTAGGAGTGAAGTGCCTGAAAAGACTTTCCATAATTCCAGCGATACAAAAATGATAAAGCCCATAATTAGTTTATCTTCTACGCATTTGTAAGCGGCAGGGCTTGAAAAATGTATCGGGCGCCGATACTTCTGGAGAACCAGAATACGAACAACTGGGAACGTTCGTTAGAAACGCTTTAAATGTGCGTTTGTGCGTGCCATCTTACATTTCCAAATACGCAGTCAATTCAGTAGCAAAGAGTCACTATCGTCCAAAAGGAAAATTATTTTGATGGTTTCCGATGTATTAGACTGATAAATTCTGCCATTTAGAATGATATTTGAGAATAGGGGTTATGTAATGTTCAAATCAATCTATTAGTTTTGCCCTTATTAGAAAGTTTTCATAAATGTCTGATATATTTGCTACAGCTATTCCGGTAAATTTACACAGCCAGAGTGGGTGGGGATGTAGATGTTTAGTTTGGTTTGTGTTTTTGCTTTGAGGCACAACAGTCTATATAGTGCCAAGGCAATTGGACTTAAACTCTCAATGCGCGACTCTGGTTGATCCGATGACAAGATTCTTTCGGTCGCGTGTTCGGCATGGCAAACGCTGACCTGCCGTGATTCCTTAGGAAGCCATACATTTAGAATCAACATTATTTATGCAAATTCGGTCTTATCAATGTGGCAGGTACCTAGTTTGAACTTCAACACTGGTTAAAAGTGGTAAGTATATTGATAATTCTATAGTGTGATAAGTTTTTACAACTCACTCGTGCGAGGGATCCGAAACATCAAATGAAAATCTTCATGATCATTTATGCACTACAACGTTCAGTTGATAGAATGCTAGACTCATAATCCAACATTAGTAGAGCTGATGGTTTTGTTATTTTTCTTTCAAAGTTATTCCACAAGTTAAAATTCGACATGTGAACAGAAATTCCGTATTTTGCACCTTTCCTTATTTGACAAACAAATTTTCCTAGAATTGAAGTCTTAGGTGCCAGAATTTGCCTTTCTCATGACAAAATTTGAAGAAATCCTGACTGACTAAACTTTCTTAAATGCATTCTCAAATATATTACTTTTTTCTGTTAAAAACTGGGCATTTACACTGAGTATATAGTTCTGCATTCCAGCCTGGTGGTAATCATACTGAGCAAATCATCAGCAATAGATCCACGAAGTTTTTTTTTTATTCTGCTTTTAAGAAGCATACGATCCTAGAAGTTAAATGTCGTTATTGCAATTTTATTTAGACAATCACCCCTTTGGGTAAAATACGAAAATAGGGGTTTGAAACCTTTACGGGATATAAAAAAAAAACTCAACCGTTACTAAGTACCAGTTGCCAAAATTACAGTGTCTCTAAAAAAAATTTTTATATATGATCACCAACCAATTAAAACACAGATGGCTCAATCAACAATATTTCAAGTTCAACAGATTCTAAACATTAACCATAATAAAGTTTATGCTCATCACATGACAGTATGTACATATACGAGACCATTTTAATCCAAAATCACATGCAGAACTACATGAATTGCTTAAAGAAACATATATCGATGCTATGAGTCATGTGAAGAATTTAGGAACGTCTGTGTTAAATATTAGTATCTAGTGATTGCTCCTTATTCGACGTGCTTTTGGTTTAGCTCATGATGTAATTGTAAAGACCTCTGAAACCCGTAATAGACTGACATTTTTGATGATCGAGATTGATTAAAAGGTGATTAAAAGGTGTAGACAACTTAACAACGCTTTCAAGGTGCTGAAGCAACTATACTGCTTGGACAAAGATGATTAAAAATGATGACGTTTCAAGTCGCAGAGGGTCACAAAGTGGGGTGAAAAGCAATGTCAGTGCCATTCATTCAAAAAATAAAGCTTTAACTACACACAACTACACAACTATTGGGTTCAGAATGGAAAAAGATGCAAGTTTCCTTGATGGATTATTGGCACTTCATATTGACCTTAATTAAAGATTAAAAGCACATCTTCAGAATAATGAATAACGCAGTATTTTGGTAAACAGATGGAAACTTTGATGGAAAATTTGAGGCAATGCACAACAATTGAAATGTAACAAAGATTCATCGTTTGCAAGGGTGGGTATATTGCGAGGAAAGTTGCTGATGTATAAAGTCAACAACAACAGTTTGAAAAACTAATACTGCCACATAACGAGTTTTTAGACTGTTAAATGACTTGTACCGCTTTATCTTTTATGTATACTGAAACAAGCAATACAAAATAAGTTATAATCATAAGGATAATAAATCTCGTCTACCACTAATGCATAATAAAGTACCTGACATTCCACTTAAGTGTATGTGGGTATAGAGTAAAAGCGTTCATTCACAACTGTCAACGACAAAAGGGAAGTCTGTCATTTACAAATGTGCAATTTAGAATTCCAAATGTGCCCTGATCTTTTAATCAACCAGTAGGATAATTACCAGGAAATGAATTTACTCAGACACATTATAAGAAGCCTTTCTTTATTTAACAATATCAATACATTACATTATGGAGGGGAAAATAAAGAGTCCAAGGCAATTCTTTCCCCATTATAAGCCCCCCCTCTCTCTCTCTCTCTCTCTCTCTCTCTCTCTCTCTCTCTCTCTCTCTCTCTCTCTCTCTCTCTCTCTCTCTCTCTCTCTCTATATATATATATATATATATATATATATATATATATATATATATATATATAATGTAATGTAGGACATTAAAAAGGTAAAAAGTTTGACAGCCGACATAACGCCACAGATGTTCTCAAACATATGAGTTTCACTTTTGTACAATCAATTAAACACATATCCCAAACTTTCTACGAAGAAGAATGCAGATAAATTTCGTTGCTTATTTACATCGACAAGTCTGCTATAATCCTGGATCCGTTCAACAGTAACAAAAGAAGAGAGTTAAGTAAATAAGCTTTGTAAAGTTTAGTAATATAATTTATTTCTCTAAAACAACAAGAAAGGTCAAAATATTCAATAGGACTTACGATTTGTGAATATAATCTAAAAAGTTATCCTAAAATTGAAAAATATTAGTCCGAACAATGAAAGCTTTAATTTTAAACCAGGTTCGAATCTCGATGAAGTTCAAATATGGAAGGCGATAATGTCAGATGAGGCCTTTGTAAAAACAAAGTTCCTCGTTGAGACAATTTATAATGTTCTGTTTTAGAATTCCATAATAAATTTCCACTACATGTCTTTAACCCAGAATATTTTTAAATAAAAACACTTGTTTTGTTTTCCAGAGAAAATGAATTATTTAATCTCCAAAAATAGACGCACTTCAAAACAATCCGGCATAGACGATTAAAAAAAACAAAACATTTTCAGCTTTAATGGTGTAAGAATACGACAGACAAATATACTAGAAATAACCTGTTTGAACCAACGATTTCAAATCACATGGTGGCTCACGTGACAGGGCTACGTGATCACTAATTTGAACGGCGCAGTGAAAAAGAAAATGCCATTTAATACGTACGCTAAAATAGCCCTATCTAAAAATCCGATTCTCACACTGGAAAAAAAAAACCCACAAGGCTATTTGCAACTCAGCTAACACGTGGGCCGAGCTTGACCTTGGTAACAGCTAATCATTTTCGCTTAGTGTTTACAAAACTGAACTAAGATTAAGAACTAGGTCAACTAAAAATAAAAATGAAGCAAACATTTGCGTTTTGCACAGGTCAAATCAAAAGACTAATTTTCCTGGGAAAAAATATATAATCCAATAAAAAATATTAATCTTACAATAAAATGTAAAGAAACAGAATTAAAAATTTAAAACCAACAAATAAACATTTTAATTACATATACGTAGTGAATACTGCAGTTCATTGCAGTCGCAAGAACACTCATAGGTTTGATATAAAACAATTACCACTCGCTAAACCGGTCAAACCCCGAAGCTGTTATACAAAACTTGTCAGCATTTGTATTGAGGGTGGGTGTGGTTGTTTTTAAATTTCGTCTTATACGACATCGCTATAATTTTTCCAAAATATTTTAAAAATTTTATATTAGTATTGTATTTCTACATGAACAGGATTATTACGCAGCTTTTACTAACTGGTCTTGATCTCTTGTTTCGAATCCTGCTAACTTACTACGGGAAATTTTAGTCCATCTTTGACCAATGATGCGGCTGAAGTATTGGCTAAATTTTAAGACTTTAACAGACTCTGGAACTTTGAAACAAAACCATATGTAACTGTATCTGCCTTTGGTTGATAGTTTGTAAAGAAAAGTTCAAAGTGTTTCTTAGCTGAGGTCGATTAACTTACTCTGCATGGAAGAGATGGTGTACTGTTCTATAGATTCCAGTTGAGGGAAGTCCGTGGCAATAGATACTGAACATCTTGTTCTGGATACCTCCAAGGATTCTATCATCTTTCTGCGTTCTGTTACTGAGCAGGATGAATATTCTTTGATCCTGTAGCATAATTTTATTAGGTTAGTTTCGTGTTTTTTGTGGGGAGTGGCTGTTGTTAAAGCACGTATAATTTGCAACATGAGACTAAAAATAAATATTAAAACAAACCAACGTTTCTTCTTACAATATAAATATTGTGTGGGTATGCAGTAAATTGTTCTTGCCACGGGGGTAAAAGAACATCGACTAACTGAGCACCAAGAGAAGTTATACACTTACCCAGAAGTTAGCAAAATCCCATCTATGGTAAGAGCGGGTTTACGAACAGACGCACATACGGACACCCAAATTATCTCTAAACATTGAGTTTACGGGGTAATTATATTTTTCTTCAGTCTAAAACTAGAGACAAAAGGTAAGAGAAGATGTCAAATGTGTCAAATGTCCTCTAAATGTATTGAAAAATAATTAAGTTTAGAGAATAAATTCAAATTGAATCTACGTCTAAATAATTTCGTGGATTTATTTTGGAATAATGTGTACAACTCCATGTACATTTGAAACAATAATTCAGTGAGATAAGATTGCTGCCCTTTTGTTTGGCTACAACTCCTCTATGCATACCCAAAAAATTAAATTTATTATTATTATTATTATTATTATTGTTGTTGTTGTTGTTGTTGTTGTTGTTAGTAGTAGTAGTAGTAGTAGTAGTAGTAGTAGTAGTAGTAGTGTGTTTGGTAATAGAGCAAAGTTTTAATAAGGTTATTCAAAATAAATGCTGTTATAATATTACAAGCGTCATACAACATTTAGTGTTCATCATAGATTTTATCTCATTAAAAATGCAAATAAATTATTATGGATGTGAGTGTCATTCACCTCAATTTCAAATATGGAGACGTAACAGTTCCTCTTGGGGTTCCAAATAGGATTTAAACCGACTGCAACTGTCTGTGTGTGTGTGTGTGAGAGAGAGAGAGAGAGAGAGAGAGAGAGAGAGAGAGAGAGAGAGAGAGAGAGAGAGAGAGAGAGAGAGAGAGAGAGAGAGAGAGATTTATTGTTAACGTTGCTTTAACAATTTTAGACATGTTTCTACGATGACTGCAGTGTATCAGTTTATAGTGATGTCTAGCACTTGGTCATCATGTCTGATCCAGTCGCATTATCCTGACACCAGCCCAAGCAGTCTTAACACTAACCTCTTAATACTGAGCGCCTAGATATGCAGCTGTTCGTACTATTTTTTTATAAGTCTTTGGTATGACTCGGCTGGACGAACCCGTGATATCCTGCATCTGGGGTCGACAACAACTAGCGTTAAATTTAGCATTCATTACATTAATTTCTCTTTAACGATTATCGCCTTTGCAAGATTCAACGTCATGGAGTGTTTTTACTCAACCAGTCAATGACTTACGGTAGGCAAGTTTATTTTTTTTTTCCTTGCAATTTTTATCTATTTATATATTACAAAAAAGAGATTTAATCAACTTGCTAAAATGCCGATTTAAATTTTCAAGTGACTGCTACATAAAATTCAGCAGCAGAGGCAAAATTAGAACTTGTTAAATCGACATTTTTTATTTTTTTTTAAATTTGTGTTCAGTTATAGTTCACGCCATATAATGCTACGAAAACAAACGTGACTTCTGAAAGATACAGTATTGCAAGATTTTACAAAAATCAAGAAACGGTTATTTAAATTTATTTTTGATCTTGTCAAATTGGAGTATTTAATTTTTTGCAGTATAGTATTATTTTATTAGCGGCTATTTCCAATATCAAAATTTTTGCTAGTTTACATCTCGACATTTAGCAAGTAACCAGCTGGCGAAAAAAGCAAATTTTAAACTTTGCTGAATTCACCACATATAGTAATTCAGCTGAACCTTATCAATGAATTAAAATTGATTATCTTCGTCCTAAAAAGAAAGAAAGAAAGAAAGAAAGAAAGAAAGAAAGAAAGAAAGAAAGAAAGAAAGAAAGAAAGAAAGAAAGAAAGAAAGAAAGATAGAAAGAAAGAAAGAAAGGAATGAAGGAAGAAAGAAAGGAAGGAAGGATTTACCTGATCGCACTTAGTGATAGTAGCAAATTTTCTTTCTGAACTCCATTTCACTTGGCAAATATTATTGTCGTCGTTGGCAAAGATGTAGGTGTAAATCTTTGGATCAGGGTTGATTACTTTAATGGAGCCATCGTTGATTGAACAGTCTGGAAGAAAAGGAATTAGTGAAATATTTAGATTCAATCTTCACATAAATGATATGGAACATTATTCATATAATAATAATAATAATAATAATAATAATAATAATAATAATAATAATAATAATAATAATAATAATAATAATAATTGGTAGTAGTGGTAGTAGTAGTAGTGTGCAGAAATTTTGTGTAAAAATAACATTAGAATTTCCTCTAAATTGCATTAAAACTAAATTTTCATTGGATTAAATTCTCATTAAATTATATTGGGAGTAATTTCCATTAAAATATATGTAGATTAATTTTATTTATTAGAGCTATATTCTATTTTAAAAAGTTTGGTTCTTTGCAAAATGTACAAATCTCATTCTTGTATTTGTATACTAGCTCAACAAATAAACTTTACAAACAGGTAAATGTCTGTTCTATTATTATGCAGGTACAAGCCGACTCTTAAGCAATAGCTTCCCTGTATTATATATGTAGAAGCCAGAATCAGCAAGCTAACAATCAGTGACAATAAAATTCTTAAAATACTGTCTGACTCAGTAACCTGGTTTCAGCCATAATAATAAGGCAGAATGTGACGATAAAACTAGAACTTTCTGGTTTTGAAGCACACGGTACACATACGATGCTGGCTTTGCACCCTCAAAACTCAAGACCTTACCAAAAAAGGTTAGATATGACTTGAACAAAGTATAAATAATAGCCCAAAGCTCTGGCATCTTAGTCGCCGCTGCTTCGAGACTAGAATAAAGATTTCTCTCGTGTTTTTACAGGTAAGATACGTTTATGTTCTAAAGAGAATGAGTACTTTAAAAGTTAATGATGTATGATTGTAACCTTCCCAGTTGCAACATTCTTGTGAATTCACTTTTTAATTATAATATTATAATATATTGGAATGTTTAATTGTTTTTAAGAATTTATATTTGTATTTATGATAATAGTAAAATGATCAAATTGGCTACCGACTTCATGTTTAGATTTAATTTAGAAATTTAAATATCCTTTACGGAATGAAGAATACAGTTTAGTAATTTATTCCAAATTAGTATTTTTATCTTAAATTGAGTAAAATATATTTCTTCAAAGCGATTTTTGCATTATTCGTAACTATTTTATAATCTTTAATTTAGTCCAGATCTGTTATATGTACTAATTATAAAATGAGAAAGTTACAAATATATGAAGTTGGTAAGCTTCAAAGAAAAATTATCATGTGCATTTTGTATATTTTTATTTATTTTTTCGGGGCCCCGAGTGGCCGAGTGGTCTAAAGCACTGTCCGTTACGGATTTCATCCTCCACCACTAATACTGGCCGACATGTCGTTAAGCACAACAACAGCAACAACAAGAACAATTGTGTATTTTTCAATGTAAAAGGTTTTGTGAAGAGTGTCGTTGGAATGCAGCATTTTATATCTTTTATATCATTTATATAAAGATGCCGCTGCTTCAAGACTATAAAAGATTCCTCTTGTATTTTTTGCAAAAATCCCGTGTACCTTCGCATGCCAGAGCTTCCCAAGATGCAGATATAGTCGTATCTACACCATTATGCATTACCCACACATCTCTCTCTCTCTCTCTCTCTCTCTCTCTCTCTCTCTCTCTCTCTCTCTCTCTCTCTCTCTCTCTCTCTCTCTCTCTCTCTCTCTCTCTCTCTCTCTCTCCACATTTGCGATAGACATGCTACTTACCATATGTAAATTCAGCAGAATGTTCTTTAAGACTTAAGATCAGAAAAAATGATGCTAAAATTTCTCTACACATCTGAAAGAGAGAAAATACATGTAAGGTTATCCAATATTCTGTTGTACCCATCATGCATGTACACAGAGTACCAGTTACCCGCACATTGGACAGTTAAAGCGTTCACTTTCACAGAATTCACAATAAACGACGTAACAAGTTTAACTAATACCACGCATGAATAATGGTGCATTCTTATTTAAATTTTGGGCATGTGCGCGAGGGCTTTAATTGATGTAAAACTACTGTGGGACAAGCTTTGTGGGTGGTGAGAGAGAAAGATTAGACAGCAGCAGGTGAGGTATAAAGACAGGCATTGTTTTTGTTTTTTTTTTTTTCCTCATATTTTTCGTTTATGAATGGATGCAGTTCATTTCTTGAGGAAAAATATTGATAGTAAAGTGAAGACTAGAAAAAAAAAAACAAGCATTTATCAACCAGCCAATCAGTCGACAAATTTGTCTGAAAGCTGCATGGTAAGAAGAATAAATTGATGTGTTCAATATAAGATCTAATCGTATCTCAGTGATGTATGTATGTATGTATGTATGTATGTATGTATGTATGTATGTATGTATGTATGTATGTATGTATGTATGTATGTATGTATGTATGTATGTATGTATGTATGTATGTATGTATGTATGTATGTATGTATGTATGTATGTATGTATGTACGCATCCATCCATCCATCCATCCACACACGCGCACACACACACACACATATATATATATATATATATATATATATATATATATATATATATATATATATATATATATATATATATATATACATATATATATATATGTGTGTGTGTGTGTGTACATATCTGTTGCAATGAGTTATTCTGTAATATAGATTCATAGTGATATTTCCAATGATTGTGAACTGTAAATTAAGCGACTGAATGTAATAATAATATGTATGAATTAGGGTTTAAATGATTATCAACACAATAATGGTTATGCGATACCGATTAAAAGTTCTAAAATATCAACATTAATAATTGCACAAAACTTTTGGAAGGTAAAACATTTTAAATAAATTTAAATAGCTATTACTACTGAATGAAATATGAACGGCAAAGATTTTGAAATTCTGCAGAATGTGTATAAAATAAAGAAAAGGTAAGGCCAAAAAATCCCTTATCAATAGCGTCCAAATTTGCTATGGAAACCGCACTCCCTCGAAAAGTGCAATATGTTTTTTAATCAAGCAAATACAATAAACCTACTTAACTCTTTTGATGAAATAAAACGTAGTCTACAAGCAAGAAGCAAAAGATCTAACACTTAATGATCTCTCATTTAAACTTCACATCTTAAATTTAAATCGTTTAAACCATTTATTTTATTTTTGCAAGTCACAGCCGAGTAATAAAAACCAACTAACTATTCTTAGTTGTAACATATATATTTTGGAGAAATCGAATTACATTTTTTATGACATACTGATAAATCAATACAAGATAATGCAGTCTACATTGCAATATAGGGATAGAGACTTGGGGAAACATGCAATCCAAAATACGTGACTAATATAAACGTACATTTCTATCATCTATGAATCACACTTTTATCATTACATCACGTATTTTAGTAATAAGACTTCAAATTAGCACATCCGAAACTATACATTGTAATTATTTCTAACATCTATTAGTACCTTGATTACAGTATGGTCATTGCACATAGAGATAAAAAGGGGACAACCTGCCACTTGAAAAATTAACTTTTCATGTGAAAACCTACACTCAAATTGATATTGACAATCTATTACAATCCAGTGTAGCGGATTGTCGCCCGTGCCTTTCGATGCTGATCTTGCGGGCGGGAAGTCAACTTTATAATCTACACGTTTACGGGGTCAATTCATAGTGAAAAGTATCGTTTGTATTTTCAATTTTTTTTTAGTTTCAGAAACAAATTAAAATTTCCAGTGCCAGCTTGTTAAATATTTGTATCTATTAGCAATTAACTAAATTATCTAGGTTGTAATAGCAAATAGAATAAATTTCAAGTATAATTTTTGCTGTCCTTATTTAAATCATGTGCCACAATGCATATGACGACCAAATTGTTGGGCATGAGTTTAATTATGTAGAAAATAAAGAAAACCATATAACCATATATATATATATATATATATATATATATATATATATATATATATATATATATATATATATATATATATATATATATATATATATATATATATCAGATAGTTCATTGTCTATATAGCCATACACACTACTGAATCTTGAAATTGTCACCAAGTTAATTTGGTATATTAAATCTGAAATCAGGCAAGTAATTGCTAAAACGAACACATCTTTGCAACCTACAAAAAGATCACTTTATAAGGGCTTAAATTAGTGGTGAATATATTTTAATACAAAATAATTTCACCTTACCTTTAAGTATACTCTTCCTTTTTCTAAAAAATACTGTCTCTCTTATAATAAATCCGTCAACTAGGAGCAAGAATGTGCTGTAGCATGCTCTCTCTATCCATGCACGTGCAGATTGCAACATTGACCGATGCACTTGAGGTCTCACGCTTGCAAAACATGTATGCTATATTCACTGTCCTAATAAGTAAATTAAATTACATGCATTGTGCCGTAGGAGCTGTCACTCCCGCGATGAAACTTACCTTATTGGTAGGTAGTAGGCAATACAAAATCAGTGTGTGTGTGTGTGTGTGTTATATGATTCGTGATATTTTGTATGTGGATACGATTTATTAAGGATCGAGGAAAATCACAAAGATTTTTTAAATTAAAATATACATATATATATATATATATATATATATATATATATATATATATATATATATATATATGTATATATATATATATATATATATATATATATATATATATATATATATATATAAAGGTGTGATCCGTGGCTGGAGATGCCAGAGGTGAGGTAACATTCAGTAAGGGGAATATTTTGTATGTATATTAACTTAAAGACAAATTTGATCTTGAGTGCAATTTTAAGTTTTCTTACTTAAGCTAAATTTAAAATGAACCGTTATATAAATAATGTAACTATTTTTAAACCTTAAGAATGTGCCACATTAAATATCAACAACAACACTATTGGTTTAACATTTAATTTACGGAAAATGAACAATATAGTACATAGATAATTTTCTAATTCTAAAAACAGAAATCAACAAAATGGCTACTTCGTGGAAACATAACAAAATACCACAGATTTTATAAGACAGATCATTCAGATAGATTAAAAATAAACTTGAAGCTTCAACAAAGCAGCTGTATCCAACCTCTTTTCTCAATTATCCCTTCCCTCCAAAACCCAATTATGTATATGTAATAAAAGATCACTCCATCCCAGAGCTTTAACCTCTAGGATTGGATCAAACGTCTGAAATATTTATGTTAGTCAACAGACCTAAAATTTCAAGTTTGTATCGTATCGTTGTTACTGATTTGCAATATTGTTCACGCCTGCGCACGTGTCGAGGCCAGTCTAGATTGACTTTGTATCAGCCTTTTTCTAAGAAAAGCATAGGGATAGAGAAAAGCCATCTAAAGCACAATTTTTGCTCTGATCTGTAACCTATCCAACCACCTCCTCCCTCTCCGTTCTTGTGTAGCAACAATAATTTATTCATATTCGTGAATAATCATGCCACATTCTATTGCCGCTCCGCCACCCTCTCTCTCTCTCTCTCTCTCTCTCTCTCTCTCTCTCTCTCTCTCTCTCTCTCTCTCTCTCTCTCTCTCTCTCTCTCTCTCTCTCTCTCTCTCTCTCTCTCTCTAAAGAGGGGGAAACATACAATGTAGGAATATAAGGATGATAAAGTTAACTAAATGAAAGTTAAATGAAAACCGACATTTAAAACCTCAGATTGTGATAGAGGGGATTGAACTTAAGAAAGAAAGAAGGCATGTGAGACGAATAGAGAAAAGAGATTATCTTTCGCCAAATTTCATATTAACTCGTCAATACAGAGGAGAGGATAGAGAATACCGTAAGATTAGCCGAATTTCTTATCAATTCTCGAGACGAACAGAAATAGCAGGAATCTCAAATATTATTGAAAACTCCCAACATACAAAATTTGGTAACAAATCATTTTGTATATGTTTAACTTAACTTGTTCAAAAGATACGTAGAGTACAAAGCTTTTTATTATGACATTTGACATTCAGCCTAAATTTTAAGAATAGGAGATCAAATAAACTGAATTTTGTCGAAGATATACCCACATGGTAAGGTTTGTTTAACACATAATTATATCCATATCAGAAGTTTGGTTTAATATAGAATTTATAATATTTATAGAAGAAAAAAATGTAAATTATTTAACAGGCAGCATAAAATATATTCTTCAGATATATCCCTAAATTTTGTGTGTGTGTGTGTTTTGTATTCAATGAGGAAAACAAGATGTATCAAACTTTTTTTTTAACGGAAAAGTATAGTTATAGGAAATGAGGATTTTGACTCCCCCCCCCACCCCCTTTTACTCCCCACACCTCTCCCCCCCCCCCAAAACCCCTCATTTCCCTATACTACTACTATGTAGACAGGTATTTTGTAACCAGACAAAATAACAGGTGTTGGAATGCGATAAGCTCTGTCAACAGAAGTGACGAATTTGTTAGAACAGCGTATGTGTGGAATATAATTATTCTAAAGACGGCAAATAGATTTTACCACAATTTTTTTTCAGATAACAGGATGAAAATTAAACTGAACATTAGAACGTTTCAGTTAACAAGGCGGAAATTAAACTAGCATTAGAATGAAAATGAAATTATTTTATATCTCATTACCAATGATTAATGTTTCAACTGTTGATATTAAAAATACTTCACTATCACGACTATAGATACTAAATTTTACTTTACCACTCACACAGCGATGGGACTCAAACAAATCTTTCATTTCTGGTTTGTTCAGAGGATATTTTTTTGTTGATAAAATATACCTTTGACCGATCGAGATCAATTGTGAGTTTAGTATAGTTTTGTTGGCTAATGGGGCTGTGAAAGTTTTTAAATTCCGCTAGCAACTTTTGATACAATTGTTCGAGATAATTGAAATACACGCTGTTATCAGATCTGATGAGCGAAAGTTTTAACTTGTCACGTGTTCCATTAAAACATATACCTGATGTTTCATTATTAAATTCAACTGTCAATTGTTTACCGTCCATCATTAGATATTTGATGTTACTATTGTAGCTATTTGTCATTGTCAAATTTTCAAACATTATTTTATAAGTTTAGATAAAATTTCAGTTGGAAAAGATAATGTCGAGTATAGATCTATCATCATGACAATACCCAAGGGCAAATGTATCTACCCCATTTTCACAATAGCGTTTGTCATCAAAATTATACAATCCACGTTTGATAATGACATCTGTTTCGAGTTTATGATGATTAGTTCGAATTGCCATAGCTCTCATAAAACTAACACCACCATCAAGCGCATACCTGTAGTCATCAAATTTCATAAACTTTTTAACAAAATCACGAGGCAGACATTTTGCTTTTTTCGTTATTGTATTATTGTTTAATAATACGGCATACATTTTACTACGTAATCCGATAAAGTATTTGATAGCGCTCGAGTTCATTTCATCTTTAAACTTACCAATAACCTTTTTATTTGTGTCGTCATGAAATTTACTGTCACGTGGATAATCGGAAAGATCAAACAGATGTCGATTATTGTACATGTCCTGATAGATGTCCTCACATTCGATTTCATATACGAGCGAATCAGTATCAGTAAACAATAATCTACTAGCCGGCCACTGATTTTTAACAAAAGTGTAATGAAAATCGTACATCAGCCACTTTGATAAATCTAACACTGCAGCTCCAACATAGATCGGCTTGTTTAGTTTTAGATTGTTTTTCTTCTTTGTATCGCAACAAGATTTTCATTAAATATTTTCATGCTCACAAAATCATCGTCTGACACAAGTTTGTTTCTGCGATTGACATCATTAACTATTTCAATATTTACGCGTTTCCTAATATTCTCCATCGTCTTACCAAAAACGGAATTGTTCATCAGTTTAAAGAAGTTTTTCTCAAACTCTGTTTTCGCTGCAGCCCTTCTTGAAGTGTTTGAGTTAATATAACCTCTCATCCACGGCGACTGATTAAATTTTAGTACACGATGAACTTTTCTCAACACAAGACCAGCATCGACTGCTTGTTTTAAAACTTTGTAATGCAAAACGTAATTTTTCTTATCAAGTAAATTTTGGTACTAGTTTCTTGACCATGGAATGTTGCCTTGGTGATGCAAACGCTTGTTGTTCTTTTGATAACAAACTATAATCTATTCCCATCGATTCCGCACAGAAAGGGTAATCGTTATGTAATTTGTGTAGCGAATTTGGATAATCAAGATCAACTTCAACGAAATAGGAAACATCATCGGGTATCTTTTTTTCTGTCTCTGATAGAAATCGATCAACCGTGATCCAATGAAATCCGCTAAAAGGCATTGGTTCTGCCATCGAACCACCGTAAAGATTATTACAATCTAGATAAATTATATACTTCGAAGGAAGGTCAGGGTTATACTGTTTCAGGTATTTGTTGTTTGCTTCAGCATATTTTTTTGTTATCACGCTAATACCACCTCGGATACCTTTTCGATAAAATTGAACATATCAACATCAGTCAGTAATTCTAACCTTACCTTACTAAACTTTAGCAAAGCATCCCATGACAACCCAGGGGCAGAATAATACCAGCAAGGATCTAGTCCATAATTATTATAACTCACTTCACGAAAACTTTCAAAAACATCTGCTAATAATAACACGTCAGTTTTCAGGTATAAATCATGATAATCACCAAAAGTCTCACAATCAAACTCTTTCCAGATCTTGTGCATACCTGTACTCATCATCAGTTATATTTTCATTTTTAAGTTGTGAGTAAAATTTGTCTTTGTCAGGTAAAGATATTTCATCAAATTTACTCCAGTCGTCGAGGTATTCGTATGGAAAAACTCCTTTTTTAGCTAGTAGATTAAATTTATCTCCAAAACAGTCTCTTAGGTTATCAAATTTACTACAACCTTTCACTAACTCATCTAACGAGGCTGCCATAAACTGCAGGCTGTCAATAAAACGCAATTTTACCTAGCGTAACTGACATGTACTTTTCAAAATTATTTGGGATGCATTTGATGATGTTATCGAGTTTTAGACGAGATTTTATATCAGGATCACCAAAAGCTTCTACTATAATATGGCTATCATATCCTCGAAAATTGTGAAGAATAACGGAATAAAATCTGGAGCATGAAATTTTAAATTACACTGATTATGAGCCGCTCCACGATACTGTCCAGTCAAATGACAATGGTCATGTACTTTTTTGTCATCGTCAAAAGCTTTTTCACAAATATGACAAATTTCTGCTTGCTCGTGAGCGGATTCTTGTTGAGGTGTTAATTTTAACATTGGCGTTACTTTTTTCAAACGATAAGTAATATTATCAACTTCGTTAATCAACTGCTTGAGAAGCCAAACAGCTGGATTTTTTTACCCACGATATAATTTGATCGGTTTAGATAATCTAGAATCAGTACAACAAACTACCTTGTACGCTACTCCACACGGAACATGATTTTGAACTTTTCTTGTACTCGATTGATTAGGATTATTTTCTACGCCAAGTACAGGTTGAAGTAAACACTCAAAATCAGCGTATATGACGAAAGGAATTTTTAGTTTGTGATTATGATGGACAAACTGTAACACACTATCTCCCTTAGATGGCATTGTTATTCTTTGCACATCACTACAGTACTGCAAATGATTTTGTAATGTTTCATTGTTAGTACAACCATGCAAGCATCGGTAACAAAAGAACTTTTTGTTTCTATTTTTATTGTACTGTTTACCAACTAGTCCGTTAAAGGTTTTAATCCAAACGTAATGATTTTTGTAGTACAGTAAATTTATAGTCGATTGTGAAGCTTTTTCTGAAATATATCTCGATTATACATCCTCTTTTTCATCTAGTCCGAAAACGTTAATTGAAACATTATTTTGCTTTTCAAATCTTGGTATTTGATTTTCTGCCACAGGAAAGTTAATATCTTTAAAATTTAATCTAGACACGTGACTGATATATTTTTCAACACGAGTAGCGTTTTTTTCTGCTGGAAATAGTGCGGAAAGAACAGCCCATTGGAAACATTTGTTATCTACGTTTTTGATGTTTATACAACATCTTTTACTTTTTATTTTTGGTGGCAGGTCGACGTATGAACTACCTCGTAATGCTTTATATTTCATCGTGTGAAACAATATTCCTTTGATCATTTCAAACTTCCAACCCGAACCTAATTGACTAAATTCCTCTATTTTTTTCCAAATTTCTTGGTGTATTTCATCAGATAGTGATAACAGATCAGTCCCAAGCAAAGCACATCTTGATTTTGCGTTAATATAAGGATCTGCAATTTCCTTGTTAGTTAATTCTTCCGTTATAACTAACTTTGAAAATATAACATGATATTGCACAAATAATCTAATACTTTTGTGTTTTTCGAGCTCACGTTTTACAGTTGTCTGTAGTAGGTGGTAAAGATTCGTTGCATTAAAATTTACTAAAACATTTTGATTATCAAACTGATAACTATTATCAAAACCTGCAAAAGCAGTCGCTATTTTATTAGGTTCTCCCATAAAGCTTTTCTTAGCTATATCACGTAATTTTAACATTATTATATTATAATGTAATACCTAATTGATAATTTTTTCACACTGCGCATGCGCTAAAAATCAATTAGAGATAAAAAAAATCGCCTATAATATAATGAAAGCAAATCTAAGAAGCGCACGTGAGCAAGAGATTTATCAAATTCACCCAAAGTATAACTTTATCTCACACTGCGCATGCGCTAAAAATCAATTGAAGATAAAAAATATTACCTATAATATAATGACAGTAAATCTGACCAGCTCACGTGAGCAAGAAGCATTTATCAAATTCACCCAAAGTATAACTTATACGCTGGAAATGTATTAGGTTCGGTTATTAACATTAAAACTAGAATACCTGTTGGCAAATTAACGTCAGCGGGTTATAATATTAGTGTAAAGGGAGATAATGCCGAGAGGATTGCAATGTTTAGAAAAGATTTTATTTACACGTTGTTCTGCGATGATATTCCAGAGGGACAGCGTGTATATCATTATAACGGTAAAGTCACTGATGAAAACATTCAAAATATATCCTTACAAGATGAGGTTCAGCCGCATCCAGTCTGTGATTTATACGAGGCTAACGATCGCGGTATTTATTAGAAACAGAAAAACTAAAAAAGTTCTTGGTACTATGAACAATATGGGATATATCAGGGTAACTGTTAGAGGAACACTAACAATCAAGTTAGTTATAATGGTCATCGGTTTGTTTACGAGGTGTTCAACGGATCTATACCCAATGGTTGGTTATTAATCACATCAATAAATATACAAACTGATAATCGATTGGAAAATCTGGAGATAGTGACGCAACAGGAAAATGTGAGAAAAGGAAAAAATAGTAATGGTATTAATTTTAGATGCCCAATAAAACCTGTTATTTCAAAAAACCTCGAAACCGATGAGGAGATTGAATTTAAATCGATTACAGCTGCGGCGAAATATTATAAGATAAATTCCAGAACAATTAAATTTATAGCTGATGGAGTAACAAAATCAGCTTTTTCAAGAGAATATGATGCTAGGATTGGTTTTAGATATGATGATCAATAATATTTTGTAATTCGGTTTTAGTCAAGCAATGATGAGCAAATGCTATGATATCATCGTGATTAAATTTTAGGGTCGTTACTGCACTTTCATTAATTTTATTTTTTTCTGCTTCTGTTAGTAATATTTTATGAGAATCACCTTGCATTACAATAACATCAACACTATAACCCAACAAACATTTTCTTACCGCTTCGGCTAGTTCGTTGTAATTTACTATGTTAACTTTTTGGTGATTTTTTTATCTCATCAGTCATCTTATAATAATAAATTAGATAAAAAATATATTATAATAATGGAATTGATGAAACGACTTGCTGAACTCTACGAAGAAGATACTAGCGACAAAGTCACCAGCGATAAGGTCGTCAGTGATGAGGTCACATTTTCCAAAGATTTCATAGACAAATCTATTGGTTATAATGAAGATGATATTTTATATAACAATGAATCTGATGATGATGGTGAAATAGTCACTGTTGCTGACAGATCAAATTACAGCAGATCAACAACTAAACGGTATAATGTCAAGTATCACATTGCTAAACAAATAATAAAATTTAATTTTACCGTTGCCGAACAACAACTGTTTTGGCAGCTAATCAAACCTTTCTTAAATATCAAGATTCCAGGCCGACAGAAAAATATCAAATTCGATTTCATATTCGTTAAAATTTTTAATCTAATGACGATCTCTAACGATCGTAAGCAGTATCTAATATCGTTATGTAAACCAGTAAAATGTAAATCTGTCAAACAAAAGTATGAGTTAATTTATAATAGCATTATATCATAATCTGCTTAGTTGGGATCCAACTGTTAAATTTATCGCTATACCCACGCCATTTGACTAAACTTTTATTTCCTTTTTTCTAATCACTTTCTCGATAACAAAAACATCCTGCTCAGTTTTCTGTAGTTCTTGTTCATAAAAACTACCTACGATCGGTTCCCCTGCCAGATCTTTTAAAACGTACGTTACAGGTACTGTTAAAAGTACCTTATCAACTACAAAAACTTCTTCACTCCAGTTCGGAGTAAATCCTTTTGCAAATACCTTTTTTGTCAAAGAAATTCTAACTTTATCACCAACCTTAAATTTATGTCTGCGGTACATGTTTTCATTTGCTAATATTGGATTTTTAATAGCTTTTTTAGGTGTCATTTTGATGGTTCGATGTTTTGTGTTATTATATTCACCTACGATTTGAGAAAGGTCATCGATGTACCTGTTGGTGTTTTTAGCTGTCATATGTTTGTGTAATTTCTCGTTTAGCGTGCGATTAAATCTCTCAGCAACAACGCTTTTACCTTCGTTTCCTGTAACGTATTTTTTTATATTATTTTGTTCTAGAAACTGTTCAAACTTTTTGTTAAAGAACTCGGATCCGTGATCAGTCCAGATTTTATTCGGTTTTCTTTCTGTACTCGTTATTATTTGTTTTAGCGCATCAGTCATTGAAGTTCCTGTCTTATCCGAAACAGGTACACTGAAAGCATATTTGCTAAAAACATCTATAACATTAAACAAATACCTTTTTGGAGCACCATCAGCGCCAACGTTAAACTGAGCTAGATTGGATACATCCACCAAATCTATTGCCCAGATATCATCTACACCATTAGCGACAACTTTACGTCGTGGGAACTTTTTTTTTAGGTCTGTGCAGCTCGACTGCAAGATCATCATCGTATCCTTTTGTCCGAGTCCGAGTTTATATTTTGCTCCTATCATTCCCTGAACAAATTTTCTATCAAAACGTTCTCGTAGATTTGTTGGCTCCATATCACGTAATTCGTCTAACATTACTTTATCACAATCTGATTTTGAGTTTTCATGATCACGATAACAGATATCATGACGCATTGCTATTGCATCCACTTGATTATAAGGCTCTTGGCCTGGCAACGGATTGTCGTTTTCATCTAGTTGTTGATCTAGCGGATTCCACGGACCAGTATACCGATGACCTGGCAATGTCCAACCGCCTTTTGGTTTTGGTAATTTTCCAATAATTTTATGTATATCTATACCTGACACTATTATTTTTCTGTTGTTACAACATTGACAGTATGCGACAATTTTATTTTGCTCAAGACACAAATCTCTGTCAGAATCACAGTTGCATATCATTCTATATTTTTAGTCGTCGACTAAAATAATATCAGGATAACCAGATCCTAGCGAATTTTTCGCTGGCGACATCTCTGAGGATACTGTCGCTGGAGACGTTTTCTTTAAAAACATATTTTTTCTTTTTCCACAGACTGCACAAAAACTTTTTAATACTATCCTGTTGTTTTTTGTTTTTTCTGTTGTTTCATTAATATTTTCTGTTTTAGTTCTACACTTGAGACAGTATGTTGACATTATTCTATTTTTAAGTTTAGATAAAATTTATTGCGATCTCATCATTAGCGTGAGAAGGATGCTTGTCAAACTGTAAAATAAATTTTAAAAAGTTAAGATTTCTGCTCATCTGTTGGATAAACATTATACAATAATATCCACAAGCAGACGTTCCAACAGGTTGGAGTTGATTTGACGAATAATATATTTTTTTAAATTTTTTTGTTCATATACTTTTTTATTACATCGCTTGGAGGAAGTCCAAACGAATCAAAATAATTATTATTATAAACTGCTACGCAATGCGTGCCGGATCCGTCATTGAAATCCTGTATATTAAAAACACACGAACTTACAGCTGACGGCGATTTTATTGCTGCGAGTTTATTTTTAGAATAAACTCCGTGAAATCCAGGAACAGCTTTTAACTTATCAATAATATCAAAATTACTCAACGGGGTGGTCGAGTTCCCGGTAATGTTAGACCACGTCCGATTCCTAAAAGATTTGGCAGCAGACTTCTCGCTAGTCCCGCCAAAAGTGGAGCGAACGGAATAATTCCTCCTTGTTTTGTTTGATTGCATATGCATTTGCATTTTGGTGTTGGCGATTTTGTTTTTGTTGTTGACTTTTTTTGTTGGCGATTTTGATGTTGGCGATTTCTTTTTCTTTTGTGGCATTATAATATATCATTTACATAAAATTTACAATTTTTTTATTCCACTTCCACGAATCATACCATTACCTTCGACTGCTTTCTTCGTTGCGCCAGATATTGCTCCAGACGCTGCTGCTATTCCTAATGTGCCTAAGATTGGTAAAATTTTAGGTATTATTGTACTAGTTAATACTGATAATGCTGGACCAAGAAAACCACCTTTGACAACAATATCATTTGCCATCGCTGTCATTTGTGCAGCACTCAAATTTAAAACAAAAGTTTTTTTACGATCATACTTTTTTTACTTGATTTTTTGTTAGCATTAATTTTGTTAAAACACCATCAGAAATATTAGGATTGATTTTTAATGATACCTGTTCTCGCTTTGCAATAGCAGCTACTAATTTTTTTAACTTGGCCATCAGTCAAATACACTTCTTTTATAATATATTTTGCCATTTTATATAACAACTGTAGATTAAACTTGAACTGTCATTTTACCTCCAATAGAATCTACCGTGATAAATCTATCACTAATCACTAATGCGTATACGTACAGCGCTACTGGAACCGCCCCAAGTGTCCAGGTGATTTCAATATCCGCTGTGCTGTCTACAATTCGCTCGTTATGTTTACTAACATCAAAATGAAATATAGGATAAAGTGTACGAAATTCCTCTGCTGATTTTTGAGTTCCATCTTCAACATCTTGATATTTTTGTATTGCGTCAAGCAGGTACATGTACGGTCGAGAAATATTTTTATTAACGTCATCAGCAAAATTACACTCGATAGCTCGTTCTGGATATTGCTTTGAATTTAATCTAGCGTGCATTCGTCTGACATCAGCGTGGTCAAATATTGCATTATTTTGTTGTTGGTTACCTCGTCGGGCTTGCTGTTGAAATACGACAAAGATATTTCTCGGCAGTTGTTCGCTTGATGTTGTTGTGACCCTCCATGTGTAGTCAGTAGTATCTGGAACCGCTGTCTGATATATCTTATGCTGCTTAAAATAAATTCTGTTTGTATGTTTATCAAGCGTACTATTTAGGTCTGACATTTTAGTGATTGATGGTGTTATACGTGGCATCCACAAAGCAAGTTTGTTTATGATAAACTGTACATCAGCCCCTCCAGATCTAAACAAACAATCGTTTTGTTCAGCTCGATCTAAAATAAGAGTATGTTTTACTCCGCGAAATACTTTATCATAATCGCAACAAAAGCCGAAAATCATACTTAGCGGAAGGATCATTGTAATTTGACGTGATCCTGCTGCAAGTTTTCTTCGCCTAGCAAAGCCTTCGTTATAACGTGGATTTCTCACGTTAAGTGTGTTAAGAAGCAAATTTAACATTGCAGTACCGTCTGCAGCTGCTCCTGGTGGCGTTATATTTAGATTATTAAAAGCTGCTGTAAGAGAAACTCTTGTGGCGTTTGCATTAGCATCTGCAGCAGGTGCGACAATATCTAGTGCAGCAGCATTAGCAATGAGAAAATTTCTCACAATTACAGCATTTTCATCAGCATTAGCTCCATGTACTATAGCGCCTCTATTTAAAAGTTCAGTTGATTCAGCTATACCCCGTCCAGTATCTTTAAACCACATCATGTTAGTTGCAGTTGATCTTGAGTAATCATCTGTAAACGAAATCATATTTAAAATTGTACTTGCAACTTGTAGATGACCTGAAATATCTTCTATAGTTTGATTGGCTAGTTGATATCTAGCACTTTTGAATAAACTCCAGCCGTTGTTTATAAGAGCTACTTCTGCTCCAACTGCAATTGCAGCAGTTGAATTGGCTACTGTCATAATCTGACCACGAACTTCTTACATAGCCTTATGTGGTAGTAGAAATACATCTTCGTCTCTGGTGTTAAAGGTTCTGATACCAGCTTTATTTGGTTCGTTAGAATTTTCATCAAGGTACTCAACAAACTCAAATTCTGTCACATCATTGTCGATGTCATAAGTTTCTGTTAACTCGAGATAATTTTTAACAGACATTTTATTTTATTAGATTATATAAAATTTTATTGCGGCACTGTTACTTTAGATATTAATTTTTGTATGATCTGCTCGCCCTTTGGTGATAATAATTTTTTTGTTGTTGTTATCATAGGTTTTGGGTTTCTTTTGTTGGAGCGATTTCTGAGATAGCTTGTTTTATTTCAGATGCAGTCGGTGGATCACCTTTTATTTTATCAGCTATTTTTTGTCCCACCGCAGTCCCAGCGACAGATGCAGCCCCAGTTGCAAAAGCTTTACCAGCGTCAATAGCAATTGGTGCAACTTTACGTGCTATACCCGGATTATTTTCAATAACTTTAGTGAACATATTTCCAAAAAATCCTCCTACTATTTTTCTTCGATAAACTTTTTTTCTTTGTTTCATTATATTTGATGTTGCATAATTTTTACTTTTGCTCGCGTAGATGTAAATAATAAGTTACAACTTCATTATTAACATGTACCTGT
Organism: Potamilus streckersoni; assembly: GCA_016746295.1. Lineage (NCBI taxonomy): Eukaryota > Metazoa > Mollusca > Bivalvia > Unionida > Unionidae > Potamilus > Potamilus streckersoni. The sequence continues at coordinate 1,876,294 of JAEAOA010001187.1, forward strand.
TTTCCTGATTGATCTGTCAACTGCATTATTATACTTGATATTTGATTTTCAACGTTTAAAGGATAATATATAATATGTCGTGGGGTTATTTGCATGAGAGAACCTGGCGGGACTTCTGGTGAGAAACTGTAAATCGTTTGACCTTTGCTACCTTTTGATGTATAGAGCCAGAAGCAATAGAGCAATTTACTAATATTGTATTTACTTCTGTTATATTTGCTGGCAGTTCACTGTCATATGTAATAAGCTGATCAAGTGCAGTGTAAGTCTTTTCAGTAAATCCTAACAGTTGTGCAATACTTCTTTCTCTTGGTTCAAGACTGATTATTATATTTTTCAAAGTTATCCTAGTTCGCAATGTGTTATAATTTGCTGCCAATTCAAAATTATCAGCCACACCGTCAGCTTTTGTGATGAGCTCTTTGATTGTCTTGTTTAGATCAGTAATATTATAAGCTCCTTGCGGAATTTTTATTTTTTTTTTCGTTGTAGATATTGGAGATGGTGTAATCATAGTAAAATACATTTCATTGTTAACATAATTTTTCACGTTAGGTATAGCATTCCAACAAGTACAAGAAATTAATCCAATTTCATATTGTTTTGTAGGATCTAGTTGGAAAGGTGGAATATAATTTACTGAAAAATTTGCGCTATCTATCGCAGACTCACTAGAGTTTAGTAATAATGTTGTTTGCATTTCTTTAATATTATATCATTTTACAAAATTAAGTCGCGGTGTAAAGTTTCATATTCGTTAGATGTTAATAATTCACTCGATCTTAGATGATCAAGTATGTCAATGATTTCATTATCAAGTTCAACACTAACATTTCCAGCTTCCTTTGACGATATTAATAACATTAATCTACCTATCATTTCAGTATTTGAAGTAAATACTTTTACACAAGTTCCTGTTCTTACTCTACTTTTTTGTATACGAGATTTATCAAAAGTAAAAAATTTCCTTCTAAAACTCCACCCACTACCAAAAGGTTTTGCTCTACTATTTTCTGCTGTTTTTTTAAACGTGAGAGCAATGACACTGTTTCTCATTCTATCATAAAGTGGAAGCATATCATCAATTTCTGTAACCATGTTTATTTCATCTTTAGCAGTAACTCCGTCATTAAATATTAATCTAATCTATCGAGTAATTCTTTATATTCTACATCAGTCCACTTGCTTATATCATCAATACCCCTTATATTTTCTTTGTTTAAAAAATCATCATATTCACTACCTTTTATCTCATCATTTGCTCTTTTTGTAAAATAAAATCTTTGATCTCCAACTTCCATAAACTTTACAGTAAGCTCACCGACTCTTTGTTGCTCCTCTTTGATATCTTTTATGTCTCCTGATAAATTTGTTATAATATTTGTTATTCCTTGCGTTGTTAACTCTGCTAATCTTCGCTCAAGTTCCAGCGGATTGTTTATCAATCGATCTGTTTCAGCTTGTCTAGCCGCAGGATCAGTTACATTTGCTGTAAGTGCCTCAATCAGTTTTCTTTTTTCTTCATCAGATCTAGTAACAAGTTTTGCAGCAGCTGCTTCTTGTTGTTCTCTAACAATTCCAACCAAACCTTTTTCTTGCAGTTGTTTAAGTTCTTCTTCTGATAGTGGTTTAGTTTCAGGTTGTTTACCTAATAGTGCTTCAGTAACCGGCTTGAAAATTGTAGCTGTTGCTTCTGTAGCAGTTACTTGCCCACGTCGTGCTTCTTGTACTTTTTGCTTAAGTGATGCCTGAGATTGTGCCAGTTTTTTTAGATCTTCTATGTGTTGTCTGTATCTTGCTCGTTTGTCCATTATTATAATTATAAATTTTATAAAATTGAAACGCTTTTCTGTAAGTAACTGTTAATACAACAGCGAAACATTTTAGTTGGATCATTTGTAAGTTTATCAAACAAGAAAAAGTTAAATTTATCTTTTGTAGCATTACGGTAAAGTTCAATAAACTTGTCTTTTGTCACGCCACCGCATTGCTCGCTTGCAATATTTCTAACGTCAACATTATCCAGTCCTGGAAATAAAATAAAACAACCCGTATTTCGCCTAATAAATCTATCAACATTATAAAATCCTTTTAGCGAGATAAACAGAATTACACTGTTTGTTTCGTGACAGTGAGAAATATGATCTTATTTTGTTCATCTCCATGTTATTTAGTGGAATATCGTCAAAAACTACTATCTTATGTTCATCTGCATCAAGTTGATTAACTGGAATAAGATCTTCTGGCTGCCTAATTATAAAAAATCTTCACCAGCTTTAAGATCATCACGAAGCTTGTTATTATATTCGCTTAATAACTCATACTTATCTTGCTGTGGATTGATTGTGTAAATATAAACTCTGTCGTAGTTAAAATTATCACCAAGAAGCATATTCATAAGCAAATTTGTTTTCCCCGATCCAGTTCGCCCAACAATAAGATAATGACAATCAGGAAGTTCATTGTTATGTTTATGCTTCACTAGTCTCTCTGTATCAAAGGTTAATATTAACGATTTTGCCATTTTGTATAATATTAAACTAGTGTTGATAATTTTATCTAGGATAGTAAATAATGAACTACTATACAAAATTTGGAACACTATTAGGAGATTTATCCACAGGTGACTTATCCAAATATGCAACTCTTGATCAGCTTAAAAATGAAATCAATAATTTACTAAATCTTACCAGTGTAGAACCAGATGAAGTCGTCATTTTCCAGAACAAAGAAGGACGATTAAAAACGAGTGATGTAAAACTGCCAGATATAGTTGTACGAAATCCAAGTGGGATTATTGTTATGAAACAAAACAAGATTACAGATCTTGGAAACCCAACTGAGGATGGGGATGCTGTCACTAAAAAATACGTCAATGATTGGGACGCTTCAATTAATAATGAAATCACAGCGCTCAAAACTGATTTTACCAGTCACGTGAACACATTTTTAAGTTTTCGCAGAAACATAAACAAAATTAGAGATGAATTTTTTGGAAATCCATCAAATGTTAACATTACACTCGCTAATATTAACACAAAACTCAATGATATTAACACAAAACTCAATGATATTATTAGTGGAATTCCTAATATTGTTGAGAAAACGAGTATGGTTAAAATTCCTCACAAACAGATTAAAAATATTGTGTATACTGTTGCATCTGGTTATAGTGGATGGACATCACAAAACAAATCTATCAAATATATAGCAGAAGTTACCGGTGTGTATAGATTGTCAGTGTTTAGCAGTGTAAAGTTTAAAATATTTACCACATTTTCATGGCGTTATTTAGATGATGACATATTTGGAATATTATCTGTAATATTAAACAAAAATTCTGAGGAGGAATTTACACTTGAACCAACTGATAAAAATTTTGTAGGTCCTTATCGGTGGTGTTTGGAATTTGTAGCTGATTTATCATAACTATGTAAACAAATATTATAATGAAAAGAAGTATAGTTGATTTTAATCACATTTCAAATTATATTCCAGAACAGGATGTGGACGCACTAATACAATACTATAAATATTATCATAAAAAACTTTGGTGTGTTAAAAAATGTTACAAATACTACAACAAGATCCTTCGAGTAATATCATATCTACCCTTGTTAATGACCAGTTCTGGTATAATTTCAAGTGGGGTATCATTAAATCCATTTTTGTTAATTATATCTGGTATTGGTGTTTCACTGACAGCGGCGTGTAAAAACGTAGAACCAAGACTTTTGATAAAAAAGCACGGATGTTTAACGTCAATTAAAACTTACAAGAAACTACTTGATCAGATCCGGTCTTACCTACGAGGAGTTAAATATAATATGGATGATTTATTACGTGAATTTCGTATTATTGACAATATGTTAACAGATATTCTACCAATGAGGGTTAGCAAGTATGAAAAAAAATATCACAAAAAATATGAGTAACATAAAATTTTATCTAAACTTAAGATATAATATAACTAAAATAATATCATTTTCATTCTAATGCTAGTTTAATTTCCGCCTTGTTAACTGAAACGTTCTAATGTACAGTTTAATTTTCATCCTGTTATCTGATAAAAAATTTGTGGTAAAATCTATTTGCCGTCTTTAGAATAATTATATTCCACACATACGCTGTTCTAACAAATTCGTCACTTCTGTTGACAGAGCTTATCGCATTCCAACACCTGTTGTTTTGTCTGGTTACAAAATACCTGTCTACATAGTAGTAGTATAGGGAAATGAGGGGTTTGGCGGGGGTAGGAGAGGAGGTGTGGGGAGTAGGTGTGGGAGGGGGTGAGCCAAAACCCTCATTTCCTAATACTACTACGATCCGTGCCAAGTTTCTTTATAATGAAAAAAAAATATACATTTCGCAGTTTATCGTTGTACATACTATACATATATTTTATTTATATCACATACAAATACATATATTAGTTCTTTGAACAGAGTTAAGATTAACTATATGCATCTGCTCAATGACCAAGTGAATGAACTCACATCCCTGCCGATTGTGTCCGCTATAAAATGTGCCTTTTTAAGCTATTCATAGTCACCTTTGCATGTTGATAAGTTGATTACTTTTCTGAGTTCTTTCTTTATTCACAATGATTAAATCAGTTTAAGACACTTATAATTTAAACAGGAAAGATAGCTTTAATGAAGGAAGTAAAGCTTTACAACCACGTCGTTAGCTTCTTGAACACTAAACACTCATCGATTCACACGTATAGGCGCATAGAAATTTAAGTGAAATAGAAACATTACTACCGACCATAAAATTCTCTCTCTCTCTCTCTCTCTCTCTCTCTCTCTCTCTCTCTCTCTCTCTCTCTCTCTCTCTCTCTCTCTCTCTAGATCTATCTATCTTTCTTTAGAGAGAGAGAGAGAGAGAGAGAGAGAGAGAGAGAGAGAGAGAGAGAGAGAGAGAGAGAGAGAGAGAGAGAGAGAGAGATTAAATACTTTACAGCAAGTGAACCTCGTAAACCTCGTATGGTGACGGCAGGCTATTGCAACTTTGTATCATTGATATTATGAACACGGTAGATAAATCCCAAGGAAAGAGTAAACATATCATTATCGTAGGTTCCTTGGTGTAAGTTCAGTTTTAAGGTTTTCATCCAGCCCATATTATTTTTATCTTTCAATCCAGATTTCTGCGTATTTTGTCCATTATGCATTATAGGACAGAGGGAAATGAAAACAGAATGGATTGCGTTGAAATTGTGTACAATATAAAATTCATGTAGAAAATGGGGATAATTAATACTTTTAATCGTTATTTTCGTACATAACTAATGATTAATGAGGGGAAGTTCACTGAAATATTGGTTTAGAAACGATTGCACACATTTCCATGAATATTTATATATGTGTATTATTGCGCCATCACAATTTGATATATCAATAGTATTGGCATATCAAACTGCTTTAGACCAACACATATAGTAGTTCCTGGTACATGTTTTATCTCCTTTTTTAATTTTATTAATGGCAGTAAATTGTACAGATTATCTTTAGTTAAGATATTTTGCTATGTGATTAGGGTCCGTTTTATACATATTATAAGCGTAAAATAACATGGGATCGGAAAAATAGATGCTTACATGTGTTGACAATTACTAATAATAATGTTAGCAATAAGATCTGACTTTAGGTTAATTTCCCATTGGCTGATGGGATTGGGCCACCTCTATACATGAATACGCAATTTCGAGATAAACTGAGTGGTAAGATCTGTTGCGTGGGATATGTTGTAAAATATAGTTGTAATAGAAGATGTATATAAGGAGATAATTGAATAATCTGATTCATTTTATTTTGAAGTCATTCTTATTTCTTGTGCTCTTGTAAGATTACGGACGTATTTATGGCGTACTTAGATTTTATTCGAGAGGAAAAGTGTTTGTTTTTGACCGTTCAGTGAAAATAGAAAGTGTTCATTATATGAACTATACTACTATTTTGGAATTATTGTGAATTATTCAAGAAATCCAGGAGAATGCCATCTTGACAACATCACGATTCCTCGCAGATCAGGACATTTCTCGTTTTGAAATTTATACGGAACTTTTCATTCATTTGGATTTTCATAGAACTTTATCAGCATTATTCTGGAGTCACTTCACAATGCTGCAAGTTACTCTCACTTTATAACCTTGATAATATAACCTCAAAATCAATATCAGAAACAAAAGCAAGAAGTTTATTAAAACAATACAATGTTATCAAAATGATTTTTATGTGCATGTAACCGTGTTCATCGGCGCAATAATTACCTTGATGGTATCTTAGTTCTTACCTCTTCAGGCCAAATTTTAGGTTCCAGTAAATCAAAATTTTCCATTAAACTGTTACTTTCCTTAATTAGAATGGCTCGGTAAGACGTACAATGCATATCTCTACTAAGGAAAAAAAGGCACAGCTTGGTAAACATTAACAGCAATCACATCCAGATGTATTCAATACTCAGTTTCAGAGAATTTATACACTAAAATCTTTAAAATTTTAAGTCTCTTCCAGTTTATATTAAACGAATCACCTTCTCATGACAAACTTAAACAATAGAGAATGCTAGATAATAATAATGACCTGAATGGCAAGCTTATGATTTGAATAATCATAAACCCGACTTTGTTATAAATAAGAAATAAAAATGTAATGGAAAACAAGAAGACATAGACTTCAAGAACCTCAATATGTAACACACCTTTTAATGATTTACAGTTATACAAAGTTTCATCCGTAAATATCCAATGGCTTAAATAAAACTTTTCGAACTGAAAAGGAAATGTTTAACAAAAGTTAAAATAATGAGCCATGACCTGGATCTTGATGATATAGGGTCTTAAGTGAGGTACATAACATCTTGTAGCAATAACGTACATGTATTCCAATTCCCAAACCTTGATCACAAATGATTTTAAGGTTATGGTGTGTAAATGAAAGTGTCATTGATGGATGGACAGATGAAAATGTTAATACAAAAGAGGAATAAAGATCAATATAATTTCATAATCTAAATATATTTTAATTCATCATCAATGATATGCATTAATCCCCGAGATATTGTACACTATACAATTTATGCAGTGAAAATATGACTATATACAAATATGTTTATATATATATATATATATATATATATATATATATATATATATATATATATATATATATATATATATATATATATATATATATATATACAATTTTCTTTTTACATTTTTTGTAAAAATTGGTGAACATTAGAAATTAATACTGTTGGATATACATTACATAAATTTCATCCAACCATTTAATACAAATTATGTGAATATGTACAATGCAGCCATATCTTTATGTTCATGTCATCCATCCTTAGGATGGATCAAATTGTGTGCTGTGTTGTGTATGGTGGTGAAATATAGCAAGGAAGAGAAAAATAGAAAGGAAGAGAGAAAGTCAACCTAGCTGATAAGAGAGGTGATTAAAGTCAAACTTATATTTGGCAGCCATGTTTTGGAAGTAGACAAAGAGGCCCAATACCAAACCTTAAATCTAAAAGGGTTGGTACTTCTGGGTTTCACACAAGCTGTAATTGGTTGAAAAGATGAAGATTTAGTTACCATATTTAACAAATTGTGAAAAGGTTTACGCTTCTTTATCTCATTGGGCATGGAGCTAAAGGCTAATTAGCCCCTGACTACAGCCAGTATGATTTTCCAGGAAACATCATTAATGTACATATCCAAACCTGAAAATTTAATTGGGCACCATTGTTTTAAAATTTGTAATACTTTTTAATAGTACATACAAAATATTTTAGTCACAAAACATTTTATTTTAAGTCAACAGCAAAATAATTCAAGCTGGAACATAAAAAAGGAATGTCTGAAACATAAAAACAGGTTGACTGAATTGATATCATACCTTGAAACAGCCTTGATTGCCCTAATTACAGCCTGTGTTCCACCTGACTTATTTGTCTGAAAGGGCCAGACACAAGCAGATACCCTAATCTAAAGATATTAATTTCTCCAAGCAATGAACACATATCGCCTTATCTAAATAATTTAAAGTTGTGATTTACTATGCTGAGAAAGCCAAAAAATAATATTATTTCTTAGTACCAAGTATAATGGACTAAGGCCCAATGGATCTTTTTTTTACCATTGCCTTTCCTCTGAATCAAAGGGCACAGAAGCAAACCATGGAAAGTCACTATAACCAAAACAGATATCTCAACTCTGAAATGCAATCTATCATAACTCGATTTTTGTGCATGCCTATTTCCAGTGGTAATACATATAAACAAAATGTAAAATAAAAACAATCCATTTAGGTAGAAGATGAAACATTTTCAATATGGCCACCACTGAGGCCATTTTGAGAGTTAATTTGCATTATCTTTGTTTGTGCCTAACTAGACTCCATGAACCCTTCTCATCAAAACTTCATTTCAAAATGACTTAATATTTGAGAGTAGCAGTAGCAAGACTTTCAAAATGGCCATCTTTAATGTCAGATCAGCACCATTTTAACTCATTTCAGCCCATGCAATGTTCTCAGCATCACTGCTGCTTCACCTGATCATCAGTAAGCTGTGTTTAGCTGCTTGTGACTCGGAGAGTCTTTACATAATTGGAAATTTATTTAAACATCAACATGCATTCATTTCTCTTCTTATATTCAAAAGGACATTCATGAAATTTTGAGTAATTGTTTCAAAGAAATTTGTCTACAATCATTATTTGTCCATGTCTTTCACAAGCTATTTACACATTATTTACAAAAATATTTGCATCATTTTTAGATTTACAATTCAATCACAAAATCTGTTGTCTATGTATAAATTCTGTAAAATATCCAACTGTCTAAACATATCTTACCTCTGCTTGCTCAATACTTTTGAGATCAAACCCAGGAAACTTTTTGTTTATACTCTCACAATCATCATATATCAATCTGATCAATGCCATTGTTTACTATTTTTCAACAATCAAACAGGTGTAGTAAAAATGCTATAAATTCATAACCTTGGCTTATAAATACTTCCAATTTCAACAAACTCATTTCTGATTGATTTACAAATCATCCAATTCTGGAAAAACCCAGTCTGTAACCAATCAGAGACATTTTTACTAACACGTATTCTCCATGAATTTAGGTAGGATCAGCAACCAAATGCAGTAATCAACCACAAGTATAGGCAGGATTGGCTGAAAACTGATCATGAGTATAGGTGGGGTTAAGGCCGTTGGAGTCAATTAAGGAACAACAAAACTTATAAGTCTTAGAAGAAATCTTCATCTGGAACAAGTTACATTTTGGGTTAATAACAATATAAAGATTTTCAATATGGCCACCATAGTAGCCATATTAGATATAAGATTTATACCATTTCTAAGACCAACAAGATACCATGAAAATGATGATATGACCATCCATCTAGAAGAAGTAGCATTAAAAAGACTTTCCCCATAATACACATGGTGAGATTGGAGTTCTTGTTGGCTCAATTTTCATTTATGACCAACTAGATAACCTAAAAAGTCTTACAGTGATAACTCCATATGATATGATCATTCATTCATTTAGGTGTGATAATATGAATATTGACATTTTCACTCATGACCAACCAGACATCATAAAAAGTCTTTTTGTACTAAAAAATACCCAATGTTGATATGACTATTCCTTCAGGAGTAATGATAAAAAGATTCTCAAGATTGCAGCATTGGCAGCCATACTAGTAGTGTTATGAACGACACCATTTTCATTTACCACCAAATAGGCACCATAAGAATTCTGGTGAAAACACCATGTCAATCTGTTTTGTTCAGGAGGAATAGCAGTAACAAGTACCTGTTGTGACAGCTATTTAGGACATCAGATCAGCACCACTCTAATTTAGGACCAACTAAACTTATAAAAAGTCTTTTCTTGAAACCCAATTCTGATATGATAATTCATTCAGTAAAAGCAACGATCCAATTCCGTGATGGCCATTGTTGCAGCCACATAATACATCAGATTAACACCATTGTATTTAGATCCAACTACACTTCATAAGAAGTCTTCTAATAAAGCCCCATTTTAATATGACTTTCTGTTCGGAAGTAGTGATAGAAGATTTTCAAGATGGCTGCTGTGGTCTGTATGTATATGGTTGCAATACAGTTCATCTCCTACCAAAGGTTCAAAATTAATTGACATCTGCTACCCTGAGGCTAGTAATTTCCTGCAGGACTAGTAGTTTTATAATTTCAATAGTCTGATAGTTAAGTTTAATCTGTCACCACTCAGCATTTATTTATTCTATCATACATAATGTATTTTTGAAAATCGGTCAATCTCAGTGCTAGCAGTGTAAATCCCCAAGACTCAAGCCCATCCCACCTTAGAGGATCAGAACAAATGAGGATTTTACAAATCTGATGGCTGTTACAGCTCCAGTGAGGGACTTTCTTACTCTGATTTCAGTGTATCACAACAGGTACTGCTTTAAATCTCTGTGGATTTACGATACATAATTTCCTACATTATCCTGTCTTCAATGAACTGGCAAAGGAAATCATTCACCTAGGTGTTTTAAATACATATCAGATTTAAATAAAACCCTGAAGCACATGTCAACCCTGGGTTGTAACTCTGAAATTACCAAGATACCTACCATACACTAACAGGACATACAACAGACATGACAACCGTAACAAGATCGTCTGAGAGGCATACAGGGTCCAAGATTTGCTGGCGTACAGGAGAGTGCTAAGCACGCAGGCATGGTATGTCCATTATGCATTATAGGGCAGAGGGAAATGAAAACAGAAAGGATTGCGTTGAAATTGTGTACAATATAAAATTCATGTAGAAAATTTGAATAATTAATACTTTTAATAGTTATTTTCGTACATAACTAATGATTAATGAGGGGAAGTTCACTGAAATATTGGTTTAGAAACGATTGCACACATTTCCATGAATGTTTATATATGTGTATTATTGCGCCATCACAATTTGATATATCAATAGTATTGGCATATCAAACTGCTTTAGACCAACACATATAGTACTTCCTGGTACATGTTTTATCTCCTTTTTTAATTTTATTAATGGCAGTAAATTGTACAGATTAGCTTTAGTTAAGATATTTTGCTATGTGATTAAGGTCCGTTTTATACATATTATAAGCGTAAAATAACATGGGATCGGAAAAATAGATGCTTACATGTGTTGACAATTACTAATAATAATGTTAGCAATAAGATCTGACTTTAGGTTAATTTCCCATTGGCTGATGGGATTTGGCAACCTCTATACATGAATACGCAATTTCGAGATAAACTGAGTGGTAAGATCTGTTGCGTGGGATATGTTGTAAAATATAGTTGTAATAGAAGATGTATATAAGGAGATAATTGAATAATCTGATTCATTTTATTTTGAAGTCATTCTTATTTCTTGTGCTCTTGTAAGATTACGGACGTATTTATGGCGTACTTAGATTTTATTCAAGAGGAAAAGTGTTTGTTTTTGACCGTTCAGTGAAAATTGAAAGTGTTCATTATATGAACTATAATACTATTCTGGAATTATTGTGAATTATTCAAGAAATCTAGGAGAATGCCATCTTGACAACATCACGATTCCTCGCAGATCAGGACATTTCTCGTTTTGAAATTTATACGGAACTTTTCATTCATTTGGATTTTCATAGAACTTTATCAGCATTATTCTGGAGTCACTTCACAATGCTGCAAGTTACTCTCACTTTATAACCTTGATAATATAACCTCAAAATCAATATCAGAAACAAAAGCAAGAAGTTTATTAAAACAATACAATGTTATTAAAATGATTTTTATGTGCATGTAAACGTGTTCATCGGCGCAATAATTACCTTGATGGTATCTTAGTTCTTACCTCTTCAGGCCAAATTTTAGGTTTCAGTAAATCAAAATTTTCCATTAAACTGTTACTTTCCTTAATTAGAATGGCTCGGCAAGACGTACAATGCATATCTCTACTAAGGAAAAAAGGTACAGCTTGGTAAACACTAACAACAATCACATCCAGATGTATTCAATACTCAGTTTCAGAGAATTTATACACTAAAATCTTTAAAATTTTAAATCTCTTCCAGTTTATATTAAACGAATCACCTTCTCATGACAAACTTAAACAATAGAGAATGCTAGATATTAATAATGACCTGATTGGCAAGTTTATGATTTGAATAATCATAAACCCGACTTTGTTATAAATAAGAAATGAAAATGTAATGGAAAACAAGAAGACATAGACTTCAAGAACCTCAATATGTAACACACCTTTTAATGATTTACAGTTATACAAAGTTTCATCCGTAAATATCCAATGGCTTAAATAAAACTTTTCGAACTGAAAAGGAAATGTTTAACAAAAGTTAAAATAATGAGCCATGACCTGGATCTTGATGATATAGGGTCTTAAGTGAGGTACATAACATCTTGTAACAATAACGTACATGTATTCCAATTCCCAAACCTTGATCACAAATGATTTTAAGGTTATGGTGTGTAAATGAAAGTGTCATTGATGGATGGACTGATGAAAATGTTAATACAAAAGAGGAATAAAGATCAATATAATTTCATAATCTAAATATATTTTAATTCATCATCAATGATATGCATTAATCCCTGAGATATTGTGCACTATACAATTTATGCAGTGAAAATATGACTATATACAAATATGGTTATATATATATATATACAATTTTCTTTTTACATTTTTTGTAAAAATTGGTGAACATTAGAAATTAATACTGTTGGATATACATTACATAAATTTCATCCAACCATTTAATACAAATTATGTGAATATGTACAATGCAGCCATATCTTTATGTTCATGTCATCCATCCTTAGGATGGATCAAATTGTGTGCTGTGTTGTGTATGGTGGTGAAATATAGCAAGGAAGAGAAAAATAGAAAGGAAGAGAGAAAGTCAACCTAGCTGATAAGAGAGGTGATTAAAGTCAAACTTATATTTGGCAGCCATGTTTTGGAAGTAGACAAAGAGGCCCAATACCAAGCCTTAAATCTAAAAGGGTTGGTACTTCTGGGTTTCACACAAGCTGTAATTGGTTGAAAAGGTGAAGATTTAGTTACCATATTTAACAAATTGTGAAAAGGTTTACGCTTCTGTACCTCATTGGGCATGGAGCTAAAGGCTAATTAGCCCTTGACTACAGCCAGTATGATTTTCCAGGAAACATCATTAATGTACATATCCAAACCTGAAAATTTAATTGGGCACCATTGTTTTAAAAATTTGTAATACTTTTCAATAGTACATACAAAATATTTTAGTCACAAAACATTTTATTTTAAGTCAACAGCAAAATAATTCAAGCTGGAACATAAAAAAGGAATGTCTGAAACATAAAAACAGGTTGACTGAATTGATATCATACCTTGAAACAGCCTTGATTGCCCTAATTACAGCCTGTGTTCCACCTGACTTATTTGTCTGAAAGGGCCAGACACAAGCAGATACCCTAATCTAAAGATATTAATTTCTCCAAGCAATGAACACATATCGCCTTATCTAAATAATTTAAAGTTGTGATTTACTATGCTGAGAAAGCCAAAAAATAATATTATTTCTTAGTACCAAGTATAATGGACTAAGGCCCAATGGATCTTTTTTTACCATTGCCTTTCCTCTGAATCAAAGGGCACAGAAGCAAACCATGGAAAGTCACTATAACCAAAACAGATATCTCAACTTTGAAATGCAATCTATCATAACTCGATTTTTGTGCATGCCTATTTCCAGTGGTAATACATATAAACAAAATGTAAAATAAAAACAATCCATTTAGGTAGAAGATGAAACATTTTCAATATGGCCACCACTGAGGCCATTTTGAGAGTTAATTTGCATTATCTTTGTTTGTGCCTAACTAGACTCCATGAACCCTTCTCATCAAAACTTCATTTCAAAATGACTTAATATTTGAGAGTAGCAGTAGCAAGACTTTCAAAATGGCCATCTTTAATGTCAGATCAGCACCATTTTAACTCATTTCAGCCCATGCAATGTTCTCAGCATCACTGCTGCTTCACCTGATCATCAGTAAGCTGTGTTTAGCTGCTTGTGACTCGGAGAGTCTTTACATAATTGGAAATTTATTTAAACATCAACATGCATTCATTTCTCTTCTTATATTCAAAAGGACATTCATGAAATTTTGAGTAATTGTTTCAAAGAAATTTGTCTACAATCATTATTTGTCCATGTCTTTCACAAGCTATTTACACATTATTTACAAAAATATTTGCATCATTTTTAGATTTACAATTCAGTCACAAAATCTGTTGTCTATGTATAAATTCTGTAAAATATCCAACTGTCTAAACATATCTTACCTCTGCTTGCTCAATACTTTTGAGATCAAACCCAGGAAACTTTTTGTTTATACTCTCACAATCATCATATATCAATCTGATCAATGCCATTGTTTACTATTTTTCAACAATCAAACAGGTGTAGTAAAAATGCTCTAAATTCATAACCTTGGCTTATAAATACTTCCAATTTCAACAAACTCATTTCTGATTGATTTACAAATCATCCAATTCTTGGAAAAACCCAGTCTGTAACCAATCAGAGACATTTTTACTAACACGTATTCTCCATGAATTTAGGTAGGATCAGCCACCAAATGCAGTAATCAACCACAAGTATAGGCAGGATTGGCTGAAAACTGATCATGAGTATAGGTGGGGTTAAGGCCGTTGGAGTCAATTAAGGAACAACAAAACTTATAAGTCTTAGAAGAAATCTTCATCTGGAACAAGTTACCATTTTGGGTTAATAACAATATAAAGATTTTCAATATGGCCACCATAGTAGCCATATTAGATATAAGATTTATACCATTTCTAAGACCAACAAGATACCATGAAAATGATGATATGACCATCCATCTAGAAGAAGTAGCATTAAAAAGACTTTCCCCATAATACACATGGTGAGATTGGAGTTCTTGTTGGCTCAATTTTCATTTATGACCAACTAGATACCCTAAAAAGTCTTACAGTGATAACTCCATATGATATGATCATTCATTCATTTAGGTGTGATAATATGAATATTGACATTTTCACTCATGGCCAACCAGACATCATAAAAAGTCTTTTTGTATTAAAAAAATACCCAATGTTGATATGACTATTCCTTCAGGAGTAATGATAAAAAGATTCTCAAGATTGCAGCATTGGCAGCCATACTAGTAGTGTTATGAACAACACCATTTTCATTTACCACCAAATAGGCACTATAAGAATTCTGGTGAAAACACCATGTCAATCTGTTTTGTTCAGGAGGAATAGCAGTAACAAGTACCTGTTGTGACAGCTATTTTGGACATCAGATCAGCACCACTCTAATTTAGGACCAACTAAACTTATAAAAAGTCTTTTCTTGAAACCCAATTCTGATATGATAATTCATTCAGTAAAAGCAATGATCCGATTCCGTGATGGCCATTGTTGCAGCCACATAATACATCAGATTGAATTGACACTATTGTATTTAGATCCAACTACAATTCATAAGAAGTCTTGTAATAAAGCCCCATTTTAATATGACTTTCTGTTCGGAAGTAGTGATAGAAGATTTTCAAGATGGCTGCTGTGGTCTGTATGTATATGGTTGCAATACAGTTCAACTCCTACCAAAGGTTCAAAATTAATTGACATCTGCTACCCTGAGGCTAGTAATTTCCTGCTGGACTAGTAGTTTTATAATTTCAATAGTCTGATAGTTAAGTTTAATCTGTCACCACTCAGCATTTATTTATTCTATCATACATAATGTATTTTTGAAAATCGGTCAATCTCAGTGCTAGCAGTGTAAATCCCCAAGACTCAAGCCCATCCCACCTTAGAGGATCAGAACAAATGAGGATTTTACAAATCTGATGGCTGTTACAGCTCCAGTGAGGGACTTTCTTACTCTGATTTCAGTGCATCACAACAGGTACTGCTTTAAATCTCTGTGGATTTACGATACATAATTTCCTACATTATCCTGTCTTCAATGAACTGGCAAAGGAAATCATTCACCTAGGTGTTTTAAATACATATCAGATTTAAATAAAACCCTGAAGCACATGTCAACCCTGGGTTGTAACTCTGAAATTACCAAGATACCTACCATACACTAACAGGACATACAACAGACATGACAACCGTAACAAGATCGTCTCAATAAAATAGCTGATTTTTTTTTCTGTGAGTTTGACCAGTTTTAAGTAATGTGTAACAAAATACTGCTAATGTCAAACTGAAAAGTGTGTATTTAAAAAGTTTGTTATTCCAAACTGCATTGATTATAAGGGGCCCCGAGTGGCCTAAAGTGCTGTCCGTTACGGATCACTGCCATCTCACCTCTGTCTGCGTTGGTTCGAGTCTAGGCTAGGATTCGGCGAATGTGGATATGTGAGAAAGCTTGCCAGTAGCTTCTCGTGGGTCGGTGGTTCTTTCCGGTGATTTCCCGGTTTCTTCCTCCACCATTAATACTGGCCGCCATGAATAGCCTATCGTGTGCTGAAAAATGGCATTAAGCCCAACCAACAACAACAACAACAACATTGATTATAAGTATTATGTTCATCTGAAACATCTGTAAAGTGCATTCACCTTATTTACACATACACATTATTTACCTGTAGCACAGTTGCATAAACTTAAGTTCCAAACCCTATGCAGCTCAATGGCTTCTTGCTATCTTTCAATAGAATTCTTGGAATTTCTTTCTTCATTTTACATGATGGCAGTCATATCTCCTGCCATGTGACATAACCAAATTAACTTGTGATGTCCAATAAACATAATTTTGTACTTTCCTGCTTTTATTCAGAACTATCTGAATATTCCTTTTTATTTGTCTGTAGTTTTTGTTAGAAGTTTTTTTCCATTTGTCTTTAACAAGCATCAGTAGCTGGACGCCATTTTGAAAAAAATTCTATAATCAAGTTTGATCATGCACACACTTGGCATAGAAAAATATGTAATTTAAATCATCTGAGTTACTACTATAAAGGTAGTCTGTTCTCTAATTCCACAAAAACTAATGTGAAACCTGAATCTAAATTGAACACAGAAGAGCCAATTATCTGGATTTTATGGCAACGATCATATTTCCATACTTTTTCCATTTCCTCTGTAAGTCCATATTTTAAGGATCATTTTTGTAAGACTTACAGCAAAATCTTAAGGGCTGGCAGGTCTGCCACAATACATTCCAATATGCAAATGAAACTGGTCTCGGAATCTAACATCGGTTTTTTTCCACCACCGCCAGAACTGAGCTCTAAGGATACGGATTTATTAGGTGGGATAGAATAGTGGAGCATGAGATGTGTGTTAACACCTATTTTGAACAAAGTTCATTCTGCTACACATGTACAAACTAAAACTCCCCTTTCAAAAACATTATGATATAATCAACTTCAATCAAATTATCTGTACAAGTTGACAAATCAATCCTAAAACAGATTGAAGTATGTGTGTGTACTTGACTCTTACACAACAGTCAGACTGACAAAACTTTGGACATAGCTAAATATGTTTGCAAATGAAAGACATTTCTTTAAAAAAATTAAATCAGTTTAAGCACTAAATAAATGCCCAAGTACAATTTTCTAATTTGGCTAAGATAACAACAGTTTTATCAAACTTGTCCTTGCAGAACATGCTAAATCAAATATCAAAGCGTAACAGTATTGGCTATGCTATAATCAGCTGATATTGCAATCTGCTTATTGCAGTGCCACTTTGTTTTTAAGATTTAATGAATACTGTTTAATCAAACTTAATACTGTGCTAACCATCTTGGTTGACAGTGTCATTACTATCTCAATACATTTCCATAATTACCAAATGAAATTTATACTATGTTAATAAAACTTAAATTATCGTCTTGAAATACTTTCAACGAAAACATGTTATACATACAGTAGTCCCACTCTTATATGGCCACCCCCTTCTGCACTGGGAAAGTGGCCTTATAAGGTGGGTGGCCTTTCCAGAGGGGGACTAAATTTGTGATAAGTATATGTACATAGTAAGAAAGTTTCATTTTTCAAAGCATTTAATATCTTCGCTTAAAAGCAACATTAAATATTGAACGGTTATTGTGCTATAATAGTTGACTTATTTCAACTGAATATGCATTAATAGTTCTTATTCTTGGCGTAAGCGTGATATGCGAGCGGGTGTTGTCATGAAACATTGCAAAACCATTCAAAAACGTCATTTGAATCTTGGTACATTTGCAATTCTCTTTCCATTTGCTCCATTTCCCACTGCTGCTAAATAACTTTATTATTTATTCGAGTCTTTTCAATATAAAATTGTTTTATTCGAGTCTTTTCTACCTAAATTTGTTTGATCAGTCCCCCTCCCCTGATATCGTAGACTATAATAACCGACGTTTTCTGAAATAATCATCTTCGTTTACGTGATGACATGTTAATGTTTGGTAATGAGTTATTCCGATGTTACTAACTGTACACGATTTAATTATGCAGATGACACATTTGTTGAGCGGACGAAATCCTTTCTTCGTAAAGAAGCCACAAGTTGTGTTGTCATGTGATTTTTCAGTCTTTGTCTAGTACCCAGTTTCTATTTTAAGCCAATAATGATCATGTGATCTTACCTTACGTCCAGTTATAATCATCAATGTTGCAACTACAAGACTGATAAAACAATTATTTTCTGCATTAAAATGAGATGCCATATATTTTTAAAGGCAGCGATTGTCATGTGATTCATTAGTCGCAGTCTGGTACGCTATTGTTTTTATATATATATATTTTTTTTACTATAGGTGCGAAAAATGGCTGGGATAGGTACGCCGATTTGATCTGAACAATAGCACATCAAGGCCGTTAGGATTTATAAACTTTATAATTGTTGCATAATAGCCATTAATTATGTAAGTTTAACATCTTGCCTAGGAAAGCCTTAAAGGCTATCAAACCATTTTCCGCGCAGACTTTGGTATTGTACCTCAATATTGCCACTTCTCCGATATTACTACTATTAATAAGTGTAATCTTAACAATTATCAGTGGATAAACCAGACGTCTTATGATAACGTGAAGGAATAATATACGGATTACCTTTAGGAATGGATTAAGATTTGAGTCTTTCTCGGCTTTACGGCTTCTTGTGAGGCATAAAGGATATAATATTAACCTTAGTGGTACATGTAGAACACTTTTTTGAAGAATGAAAACCGGACATCGGGAAACCAAAACCGGATTACTTAATACAATTAGAAAAAAATTGTTCTAGATACATATTACAAAATAAAATGCGGCCGCTTGTGAGGGGTACATTTTATGTTTTTGCAAAAATATGCTGGCCGCTGGTCGCGTTAGCCGGGTGGCCTTTCGTGAGGGTAATTTTGAACACAAATTCGTCGGTGCCTTCAGATTCTGGGCGTAAGAAGCAGGTGGCCACTGGTGAGGGGGGGGGCATTCAAGAGGGGGACTACTGTAATTATATAAAACAAAACAAAAGGCTGGTATGGCCCCCACTTTTGAGAAACTTGAGCATTTCAAGATGTAACCATGTGTCAAGTAGCACAACTCTGGTCAACCTGTGACACTGAGCATGTGCAAATCTTTAACACTGAGGTTAATATAGGTTGTTGGCAGACATAGATTTACATACAGATATTCACAAGGTCAATAGAGTGATTACTATACTGAACGTTTGCCAAGGAAGGTTCAACAATGAAGTGATGGCACAAAACAGATTCCTTTAATGTGAACACATTTGCTTGAACAAGTGAACAAATGAACACATTATGTCATTTAAATGCAAAAATGGACTTTTCTCAATTAAATGTCAACATGGACTTTCTCCCTGAGTTTATTCTGAATAATTCAAGGTTGATTAATTGGGCTACATCAATTGATATAACATTTTTGGGTTTATAATGTTACAATTTAACCAAAACAAGGTACAAATAATGGTGGCACAAATCAATTTTCTGTGATTCTGTTTGGTCAAAATTGTGCAGAAATATCAACCTACAAGCTAAATCTGATGAAAAAAAAAATGAGAGTGATAAACCCAAAAAACAGAATATGCTGATGAAATGACAAATTACTCCAAGTTTAACTCACAAATGGTTTTGCCATGTACAAAAGTGGCATGTATGACTACAAGTACAGTGAAAAATCTTATGAAAACAATTCTAGGTCTGCAGGTTCCCTAAAAAAATCATTTAAATTTGTCATCTTTGTTCTTGTGAAGATTTTCTCTTTAATGGATGTCATCATGCCAATACTAACAGTGGTATTTGATGATGGCTAAAACTAATACACCTCAAATGACATTGCTCTAAGATAGAATTTTTTTACTTTTAATACTTTTGATACCATACATCTGGGTGGATTTTAGAGAAATGATTCCAATGAATGGTAGTTAGAAACTACACAGATTATAGGTATCATTCTAGTTTAATAATTGTTTGTGGAGAAAATACAGATTTAAATATATAAACATGGTTGAAATATAGAAGTCAAAATACTGAAAATACTCATGGGTTACAAGTGATACTAATTAACATAAGATCAGATAGAAGAACATTCTTCGAAAAATATCACTATTACTGGACCTTTTTAAACTATCCTAAACACTACTCTAAAAAATTTATACAGTATTACAATTTTTAATGTGCTTATTGTTCTTAATTTTTTTTCTCCATGTCAAATGAGAATTTATATCAACATTTATAACATTATTTGGTCTTATTATGTAGGTTCTTCTACTGTCTGATGAAGGCCTGATTGGCCAAGTAGTCTAAAGTGCTTGCCTTAACCAATCACTGCCAACTCACCTCTGTCCGAATGTGGTTGGACCTCAGGCTTGACTAATTTGTGTATGTGAAAAAGCTTACCAATAGTTTTCCATATATCAGTTGTTCTTACAGGGGTTTTCCTGGGTTCTTCCTCCACCAGTTAAACTTGCCACCATGTGCAGTCTATGTTGAACTGAGTTATTGGTGTCAAATTCAAAACAAGAACAATTACTGTTTAAGTGTTACCTTCAGTGCAACAATATCCATAAAAGATAACTATCAGGTACAATCATGAACCTAAATTTGAGTTGCCTTCAGGCCACAAACTAGACCTGACAGACCAGTGTCTATATTCTCTTACTAATTACAGTAAGCCCCATGGATCTGTTGATATTATTCAGACATGATTTGAATAATATCCATTTAAATCAAAGAAAGCTCTTTTTGGTCTGTCATGTTACAAGGAATGCTGTTTGTAAGCAATGAATGAAATGTCAATGTGAATAATGATGTAAATTATGTGTGCCCTGAATGCTTGATTAAAAGTAGTCTTCACCTAAAGTGACTCAAATAGTTCATATTCAGCAATACTTCATTAACTCATATTCATGACAAACATGAGACTGGCTCAAGCAATAAGGAGTCTAAATGTTTTTTGTCTACATCTATTTTTTTTGGACACTTTTAACAAATTTTTGGGATATAATTCTGTAACTCATTTCAAAGTACAAAAATTGTAACCTTCATTGTGAAGTTTTTGGTGCAAAAAAATAGCATGAAAAAATTGTGACTTGAGGTCTGATAGTGTATGAAAAATGAAAAATTCAAGGGTACAAAATGTTTAAGGAAAATGTGGTGCAAGCAATGTTAATGGGACATTTGTGTCCATTTTCATACACTGTGAGTTCACTATTTTTCATGAAGTACCAATCTTTATGGATTTCCTGGTTACTACAAAAGTGAATTTTATATACTCAAAGATCACAGATCCATCTTCAAAAATGACAGGATCCCTTACAAATTCTACAATATAAGAACCAATAACAATGTCATTTGCTGGCAAAGAACACAAATCTTCATGAAAATTAATGTATTCACAGTAATCAATGTTGAGATAACTCACTGAATAAATAAAAACTTTTATCACTTTGTTGAAGTAAGAGTAATTGTCGATTCTGGCTTTAAGGCAGAAGAACCATGTAGTCCAGTGGTGGTGAGAGCAAGTCCTTGCTCTGATTTAAAACCATGAAGTCCTGCAATGGCAACCTTTTGTGAGATTGAATTAGCATTCAACAAACTACCCTGAGATATGTTGGCTGGTATTACAGTGATAATATTGGAGTTCGATGTGCTTATGTTGAGTGGAGTGGAGTTGATAGTTATTCCTGATGACGAAGTTGTACTAGGTGATGAAACTGACACCATTTGTGTCATCTGAGATGTTGGTAAATTAAGTCCACTAATCATAACAGATGAATTAGATGATGATGGTGGATTTATCCGCTTTTCTTTCTGTCTCCGGTTACAAAACCAAACTCGAATAACTTCCTTCTCCATGCTGAGATTGTCTGCAAGTAAAGTGATTTCTTCAGAAGTTGGTTTTGGATTACAAAGAAAGCTCTTCTCCAAAGCAACTCGAATGGAAGTTTCAATGCTAGTGCGTTTTTTACGTCTGCGTGACACTGATTCTGGACTTCCTGGTTCTTCACTCCCTGAGAGAGTGGTAGGATTTGCTGACACTGAGTTTGCATCCTCTAGCCATTTCTGAAGAAGTGGTTTTAACTTGCACATATTCTTGAAACTTAGATTTAAGGCTTCAAATCTGGATATTGTAGTTTGACTGAAGTCATTTCCATACAATTTTCCCATGGCTAAACCAACATCTCCTTGAGTGAAACCTACAAAATAAATTAAAAGCAATTTGTATCAGTTCATAAAAATATATGAATTTTTAATATTTAATGTTTTAATAACAGCACTAACAATATGGTTTAAATATTATGTATTGTACAAAACTATCTTTTATTTGAACCTTTTTAAACAAAAAACTGTTCCAGAGGATGATTTTTTTAAAATAATGCTTTTGTGGTAAAGTGTATGGAAAAACCCCAAATAATCAAAGACTGCATTATCAAATATTTTCAGTTAATAAATAATAGAAAAAATGGGTACCCCTCCCCAATAATGAATTCAGATAGTTGCTAGCTGAAAACTGTGAAAGAGTTACTGCCTGTAGCAAGCAAAATCAACTGAATGTTGAAAGAGCTCATTATATATGCAGTTTGATGAATTCCATGATGGTGGTTGGCTTCCGTTAGTCTCGAGAGATGATGGAAATGCGCTCATGAAAGGTGTCCCAGTTTGTAGTTGTATAGCATCTTCTGTGACTATAAAGCCCCACATGGGAGTGGCAATCCTTACTACAGTTGCTACACTTGAAGTTTGAGTCAGGTCTTGGGTGAAACTGCATCCTCTTTCTCTGAGATCTTTTCTCATCAGCAAGCTGTCGTAACTTTTCCTCGCTGGCTTTCAGACCTGTGAACAAAGCATGTTGCCAGCTGGACTTGATGAGGGAAAGCTCTTCCCAGGTGTTGACCTTGATCCCAAGAGCGTTTATATCCTGCTTGCAGACATCCTTGAAGCGAAGATGTGGCTGTCCGATTAATCTTCTGCCTGAGACAAGCTTAGAGTAGAGAAGGTCTTTGGGGATCCGTCCATCATCCATTCGACACACATGGCCCAGCCATCTGATGCGACGTTGGCGGAGGAGTATGATCATGCTGGTAATTTTGGCCTGTTGAAGCACCTCGTTGTTTGTCACACGATTGCTCCAGGTGATCCCGAGTATGCGACTGAGACAACGCACGTGAAAGGCACTCAGTTGTTTCTCCTGAGAGGCGTACAGGGTCCAAGATTTGCTGGCGTACAGGAGAGTGCTAAGCACGCAGGCATGGTACACGGAGATCTTAGTGTTCAATGTCAGCTTGCTGTTGTTCCACACTCTCTGCAACAATCTAGAGAGAGTTGTTGATGCCTTTCCAATCCACTTGTTGAGCTCAGCATCAAGTGAGAGGTTGTTGGTGATGGTAAAGCCAAGGCTAGTGAACTCACTAACTACTTCTAGTTTGTAGTTGTTGATGATTATGCTGGGAGGGTCTGTGTCCTGAGCCATCATGTTGGTTTTCTTTAGGCTGATGGTCAACCTGAATTTATCACATGCTTTAGCAAAGCGTTCCATCAGGCATTGTAGTTCAGCTTCTGTGTGAATGACTATAGCAGCATCATCTGCAAAGAGTATGTCCCTAATGGTTGCTTTCTTTACTTTGCTCATTGCCTTCAGTCATGCCAGGTTGAACAGTCTGCTGTCTAAATGCGTGTGCTGGTAGATCTCTTCTGTGGACATCCCAAAGGTGAACTTAAGCAGGACAGCGAAGAAGATGCCAAAGTGCGTGGGGGCAAGGACACAGCCTTGTTTCATTCTGCTGTGGATGTTGAATGGTTCGGATGATGAGCCATCATACTGCACTGTGCCTTTCTTGTCTTCATGGAAGGACTGGACAATGCTTAACAGCTTTGGAGGGCATCCAATTTTCGTCAGGATTTTGAAGAGTCCATCTCTGCTGACCAGATTGAATGCTTTGGTGACGTCTAGAAAAGCCAGGAAGAGGGGTCTGTGTTGTTCCCTGCACTTCTCCTGCAGTTGCCTGATGAGAAGATCATGTTGATTACGGACCTCTCTGCACGGAACCCACACTGAGACTCAGGATACACTCTGTCAGCAAGCGTCTGCAGTCTGTTCAGGATGACCCTAGCGAAGACTTTACTAACGATGCTGAGAAGTGATATGCCCCTGTAGTTATTGCAGTCACTTCTATCACCCTTGTTCTTATACAGGGTTATGATGTTGGCATCTCTCATTTCCTGAGGCACTTCACCTTCATCCCAGCACTGGCAGAGAAGATCATAAAGGTGTGTGAACAGCACACTGCAGCCACATTTGATGACTTTTGCTGGGATGCCATCCTTCCTGGGGCTTTACCTGTGGTCAGTTTCTCTAAGGCCAGCTTTAGTTCTGCCTTAGTAGGTTTCTCATCCAGTTTGGTCAAACAAGGGAGGTTTTCAATGGCATTGTTGGTCACGTTATTCTCTCTGGAATACAGTTCTGAGTAGTACTCCACCCAGCGCTCCATCTGTTTGCCCCTGTCATGAATGATATCGCCTGCAGAAGGCTTCAGTGGAGCTATCACTTTCTTCGTTGGACCAATTACTTTCTTTATGCCATTGTACATGCCTCTGATGTTTCCGTTGTCTACTGCTGACTGGATGCTCTGACAGAGTAGAAGCCAGTACTCATTTGTGCATTGCCGTGCTAACCTATGCACTTTGCTACTGGTAGACCTATATGCATGTAGTGTCCTCTCACAGGAAGAACGCTTATATTCCAGGTGGGCACGGCGACGCTCTTCTATTGCTGGCATGAGTGTGGTGGAATTGGCATCAAACCAGTCATTGTTCTTTGTCTGCTTCTTACCAAAAATTCTTGTGGCTGCGTTGTACACAGTATCTCTGATGTTGTCCCATCTCTCTTTGGCACTGCCGTAGGGAGGTTCTGAACTGAACGCCTTGGAGAGGGCGCAAGTGAACTCTTCAGCCTTGTCTGGATATGACGTCTTGCTCACATCACGTCTTGCCTTAGAGTGGTGGATCTTCTTTGGTTGAAGCTTAAATTTACAGCAGACTAGAGAGTGATTGCTGTCTCAGTCGGCGCTGTGGAATGTACGAGTAAGCTGCACACCCTTCATGGCTGAACATCTTGTGATAATCAAGTCCAGCTGATGCCAGTGTTTGGATCGGGGATGCCTCCAAGACCCATTGTGCTGTGGTTTTGTCTGAAAAAATGAATTGGTGATGCTGAGGTTGTGGTACGAGCACATTTCTAGTAGACGTTGCCTGTTTTGATTCATCTTCCCAATGCCAAACTTGCCGATACACAAAGGCCAGGAGTCGTGATCGGCACCCACCCTAGCGTTGAAATCGCCCCATAATATCAAGTTCTCTTCCTTTGGGAATTGTGTCGATGAGCGAATCAAGCTCGTTGTAAAACACATTCTTAGTATCTGTGGTGGCACTGAGTGTGAGAGCATAAACACTGATTAGATTAACTAGCCCGGTTGTGGTGTGGAGGTGAAGAGATAGTAGTCTTTCTTGTTGGCAGGGTTCTATCATAGCAGAGAGTTTCTGACAGCAAAACCAACACCATACTCCCTAACTTCTTCTGAGCTCTTTCCTTGCCAGAAGAACGTGTAGTTCTTTTCTCTGAGGGACCCAGAATCTGGTAGCCGTGTCTCTTGAAGTGAGGCGATATCGACATGGAGTCTTGCGAGTTCGTCGTTGATGACGGAAGTCTTTCGAACATCACTGATTGCCTGGAGATCATCTGAAAGCCCTGTCAGCATAGTCCGGATGTTCCATGATATCCACATGCTTTCTATTAAAACAATTAATGTCTGAATCATTTCAATCATAGAAACTGACATGTAACATGATCTATGGAAGATGACAATTATTCCTATCTGCCTTGTAAAATGTACATCCAATCTGGTAGCACAATATTAGATACTGTTTTTGCTCACTACAAATGCCAATGGCCAATGTGGAACAAAGGGGCATTAAACCCTCACCTAGCAAAGATTTATTATCCCATAAAATGTAAAATTCTAAGTACTATGTCTTTAATGGATTTCTTTTATGTGTACTAAGAGGCAGTGGTATGTTTACTGCTTCCTAAAAAACTTGCAAGCTTATAGAGACTGCCACTTATCTACCTTTAGTAACTGAGGCAGTTGTCAATGCTGCAAAAATAAAACAATAAACAATAATCTCATAAGTAGGATAATATTCGTCAGCCATGTTCCCAAGCTTATACTAATCATTCCCTGAAAAAATCACACGCACAAATACATTAAATAAAAATGAGTGAGGTATACCTAATTCAATTCTTCTTCTTTTGAATGTTTTTGCAAACTGCTCCAATTCCTCCAAGTCAATATTTTCTTCCTGCTTGCAAAACATAAAATACATGTACATTACCACAACACAAATTATTTCATATTTCTGAGTTAGTTTTCATTTATGCTTCATGTAATCTACACAATCAAAATATTACATGTTATTACAATATTACATGTAATCTACACCATAATATCACATCTACACCATCACTATATCACACGTAATCTACACCATCACAGTATCACATGTAATCTACACCATCACAAGATCACATGTAATCTAAATCACAATATTACATGTACTCTAAACCATCACAATATTACATATAATCTACAACATCAAAATATTACATATACTCTACACCATCACAAAATATTATATATAATTTGCACTATCATACTATTTCATGTAACCTCCAACATCAAAATATTACATGTAATCTACACTGACAATTATTACATGTAAATGATGAAACAAGATTCAATTAGCTATAACTAGCAGATTTGTAGTGAATTGAGGAAGAACATCAAATAATGAAATCATTGAGAATGCATCACACATCAACTTGTAATTCTGACAGTGAATCATTCTCATTGTAGCAATTTTTTTATAAGACCAAAACTTATTAATACCAATTTTCATGAATTTAGTGGTTGCAAAAGCAAAATTTAAAGGATCAATTAACAATGAGCCTTCCTTATGAAGAGGACCCTTGCCCCTAATGCAAGAATTTCAGAACCATTTTGATACCCACACAAATAGATTGACTTACAGTAACTTATATAACAAGAGTACTGTGACTAGAACATGATATTGCTGCCTTGTGTTTAGCAGTCCTTTATGTTGATAACTGAAATTAGTGTGCAGAAAACACTTTTGCTCATCCACTTACAGTGACATGGACTTATGAACACAACAAATCAATGGCTTTTTTTTTTACACATACCCACCAAAGTACAAGCCAATCACAAAGTTTGGTCCTGGTCTGTGATGTAGAACTAATGACATTATGTAGAAACCATTTTTATTCATTTAATCACAATGCCCTTGACCATTGAGTTTTCACCCAAAAATAGTCTTCTTCCTTACCTTAAGTACAAGCCATCCAAATATAAAACTAATGTTACTGTACATAAACCATTTTAATTCTTTCAGTCACAAAGACCTTGACCTTCTACCTTTTAATTCTAAAGTCAATAGGGGTCTTCCTTACCCACATTACAAACCATCCACAAAGTGTGGTTACTGAAGACGATGAAGAACAT
This sequence comes from Potamilus streckersoni, assembly GCA_016746295.1. Classification (NCBI taxonomy): domain Eukaryota; kingdom Metazoa; phylum Mollusca; class Bivalvia; order Unionida; family Unionidae; genus Potamilus; species Potamilus streckersoni. The sequence continues at coordinate 1,904,424 of JAEAOA010001187.1, forward strand.
GAGTTAGTGTGCAGAAACAGTTTGTTTTTTCTTTCCGTCACAGAAAGTCCCCTAAAAACAGGGTTCTTTCTTATCTAAAGTGCAAGATATCCACTAACTATACTAACTATAGATAGTGGACAACTTGAGCAATGATGCAGAAACAAAAATGGTAGCATTGGTGGGCATTTAGAAAGTATATTTCATTTCACAATGAAGACTGCTAGATTTTTCAGTAACATGGAATTTAAAGCCCAAAAGTTCATAATAGCAGTCTTCACCACAATAATCTGACACATCCCTAGTACGTGTTTGGTTAATAAATAAGATAATTTACGATTACCTCCCACAAAACACTATATTTTAAAAATTGGCTTTCAAAATGCAACATATATATTTATATTATCAATGCTAATTAATTTCTGTTTGATACTATTACAAAATTAGTTTACAATTTTCTTTATATATCTTAACTTGCATCAGTATTTTTAATCCTATACCTTCAGTACTTAAACCAGCCACATTGTCTAAGTAATGATTATTGTTATTCAGATAACTTGACTAAAGATTTAGCTTGCTGCTTCTGATTCTTATGTAATGGCTTTTATATACTTTCCATGATATCAGATTATCTTGTTCTCATTTTTATGAACTTTCCATGGCATTATCTGCAAATAAAAACTCTTTAATCCAGATACCGAATCAATGACACATCAGAGCCAAATCAATTTTTCTATGTAACTATCATTAAGAAATTGTTAAATCTGATGGTGTCTGTCATATGTTTGCAGTTGCATACACATGGTATATTATTTTTGCTGAAAAGTAAGCAATTGTGACAAACTAAATTAATATCCTATATTGACAAACCTACACAGAAATAACAATCTAATATGCATTCAACAGAAGCAATGTTTTAGTTAAGATGCTAGTTTGACAATTTCTAAATTTATCAACCAATCAGACAACTCCTTTCCAGCAGCCTTTGGCTTTGATTACATTAAGTCATAATACATGCTGAATGCTGGCATTGGCTTTCAGCATCTTACAAGTTGTAACTTATCTGGTTCATAGCAAAAGTGTTCAAGCTAACAGTGGCCCACCTCAACCTTCAAATGGCTGCTTCTTGCTCCTTTAGGTTAGTCCATATCATCCTGAACGGTACAATTATAACAGATAACTATCTCCATTTAAACACAGGTCTGACAACATCTGACTTCACTCAAATTGGCAAACCTTATTAATTATATTACAACAGAAACAGACTGTTCATCAGCTGATGGTGCTGAGTTGCATATCAAGACAAGACTGGTACACTAATTCTTGCCAAGCAATGGGAGTCAAGTGTTCTCACAAGAAAACACCTACTATGGCCAACCAAATCTGATTCAAATCTGCATCCTTCTGGTCACCTGTCTGATGCAAAAACCACTGATAAAGATGGACAAAACACATGTTATGTCTATATGGAATGAGGGGGTCTTTGCATTCTGTTAACCTATTCAATTAATGAGGGTAAACATGAATATTTCAGAATATGGTATATGCCAGTTTGACCAACATTAGAAATGCCATTAAACAGTGAACGGTAAATTCAAACAGCTTTTAAGATATAAGCTGAAACAAAAGCAACCTTCAAAATATACACCTATGACCTTGAACTTGAAGAACAGACCACAAATGTGGACTTCAACACCACTTCAAGAAAATAATGTATACCAAATTTCACTAATTTTAAATGTCACAAGTTTTAGAAAGGAAGGGAAAAGCTGCTGAAACCAAAAATATTGGCCTGCAACAATGGCCTTGACCTTAAAGACATAACTCGCAATGTGCAACATGACAAATATAGCAAGTTTTATCACTAATCCTAAATGACTCTGTTATAAAACTGAAAGGATTATATGAGAGAAAACTTGAATACTGATTCTAGGCCTTGAAGATGCCAACCAGCTACTGTTGTATGCAAGACACAAAACCCACAATACATCTCTTATTCTCAATAAGCTGTTAAATCATTTAGAGCAAGAAAACTGCAATGGAAAACCTAAAATGTCCCATGGCCACAACCTAGAAGATACAACCTGCAAGAGGGTACATGAGACAGTTTCTAATCATTCCAAAAGCTGAAGGTTTCTAAGTCAGAATAGAAAGGGAAGTGAAGTAGAAAACTTGTAGTCCTTAGCTCTATCTTAAAAAGAGGATGCTAGTGATACAATTTCAAATGAGGATATATAACAGGATTTAGCCCATCATTTCATAAAGTTATTGAGTGGAATGGAAAATTTTATTGTAAACCTAAATAATGAGCCATGAACTTAACAATAAAGGTAGGATCATTATTAAATGCAATACACAGTGTAGTAATGATGTATAAATATACTAAGTTTCATCGCTTAATCTCAAATGGCTTTAAAATTACACTTACAATATTGAGCCGTGATGATCTTGAAGATATAACCTTCTAAACAAAATGTATATGCATCGAGTATCATTATGTAATCTCTAATGGGTTAAAGTTATAAAGTGGAAAGAAAAGTGAAGGAAAACATGAAATATTCAGCCATGATCATGTTTCAAAATATTATTTGCACCCCTTTCAAAAAAGATGATGCATAAATATGGCAAATTTCATCCCTTAATCTCCAATGGAAGTAAAGTTTAAATAAAAAGAGAACATTTAGCCAGCACCTCAAACTTGAAGACAGTATCCCCAATGTTATGTGATACATTGCCTAATGATCGTTTGTAAGGACACAAGGTTTCATGACTTAATTGAAGACAGTATCCCCAATGTTATGTGATACATTGCCTAATGATCGTTTGTAAGGACACAAAGTTTCATGACTTAACTGAAGACAGTATCCCCAATGTTATGTGATACACTGCCTAATGATCATTTGTAAGGACACAAAGTTTCATGACTTAACTGAAGACAGTATCCCCAATGTTATGTGATACATTGCCTAATGATCGTTTGTAAGGACACAAAGTTTCATGACTTAACTGAAGACAGTATCCCCAATGTTATGTGATACATTGCCTAATGATCATTTGTAAGGACACAAAGTTTCATGACTTAACTGAAGACAGTATCCCCAATGTTATGTGATACACTGCCTAATGATCATTTGTAAGGACACAAAGTTTCATGACTTAACTGAAGACAGTATCCCCAATGTTATGTGATACATTGCCTAATGATCGTTTGTAAGGACACAAAGTTTCATGACTTAACTGAAGACAGTATCCCCAATGTTATGTGATACATTGCCTAATGATCATTTGTAAGGACACAAAGTTTCATGACTTAACTGAAGACAGTATCCCCAATGTTATGTGATACACTGCCTAATGATCATTTGTAAGGACACAAAGTTTCATTACTAAATCTCAAATATCTTGGAAGCTACAGAGTTTACTTGAAAGTGACAGAAAACTTGAAATACCGAGTTTTTTCACCTTGATGCTGAAAATAGACTACCAATGTGGTATTCAACATACCTTCTAATGATGGTGTATGCTATACCAAGTTTCTTTCCTGAAACACAAACAACTTGAAAGTTATACAGCAGGAAGGAAAGTGATGGGCATTCAGAAACACATACTACATCTATCGCATTCTGCAAAAAGGGGATGAATAAATGTCAACTACTTTTGGTGAACAGGTGGGCAACAAAAACACCAACCACTTCCTGTGAAAAGGCGGTGAACAAAAAAATATCTCCTCGTAACATAAATTCTAACAAACTCAGCTGCAATTTTAAAAAAGGTCTTGTTGACCCATGGCTACCAAACTTACCTTTCAGAAACGCTAATAACTGATCTATAATCAAAATATTGTATCTGCTATTCATTTACATAGAAAGACAATGAAAATTATTTTTTTAAATAAAAAACCCCACACAATCTAAAAGAATTAGTAAACCAGAAATCAGATTTTCCAGCCCACCTCCCAACTTCTTTGCCTGAATGAATAGAACAAACAGAACAATAATCCCTTAGGCAGATTATATGCATGTACATTTAAACATAAAAGAACACAGATGCCAAAAAGAGACATAATGCTGACAGAATTATTACATAAGTTTATAAACATGCAAAAGAACATGGATGATACCACACCCACTTACTCTGAATTTGATGTGCAAACAGAAATTAGTTCTAGTGCTGGATGAATGTGTTCATGTACTTAGAAAAATACCAAAAAAAACCCTAAACACTTGAAAGGTTTGGGATAAGGAATGGGACATAACTCTAAAGAATTATAGTAGTGTGATGACAACATATTTGCCTGATGTAAACATGACTTCCTTAATTTGTCAGTCCCATCTGTTATTGAGCTAGAGAAGAAAGATTTTAAACTTTAACAGTGAGGTTAATCTGGGGTGCTATAGACATACTAACAGACTCACCCAACAAAGTGACCACTGTCAAACTTCCACCAGGATGGTCTTAACAATAATGTATGCCAAGTTTCAATGACACATGCTGCACATATACAGTATAATTGCCTCTTTTCAAGGATTTTTTTTATTCCTGATAAATATCAGAAAAAGTTCAGACAGGTCCAACATGATCACAAATTAAGGACGTTCTATGTTGGGAACACAATATTTGGGCAAATCATTGACTTCTAACAATCTACCCCTCTCACACCTGCCTGATGCAGCTATGGAGAGAAATAAACTAGATGAATGGTAAGCAATTTGTTCAGGTAACACTTCTTCTACATAACCTACGCAAATAATGGTGATATACCCATAGTAAAGTAAGTGTACAGTGCTTTTGAAAATAGAGCCATTATGACAACAGTGAAAATGCATATTTTCTGATGAATTTTATATGAATTAAGATTAATACAGATCCAATGAAAACTGCATTTGCATTCACAAAATTCTGCAAAACGTTACATCCAGTTGTGAGTAACAAAGACAATATCTCTTATAAAACTTTATTTGAACATAATAATTTATCAATCTGTACCAAATTTTACAGCAATCCATAAAAAGTAGAAAAAGTCACATGATTTTATCTTGCACTGCAATCATCAGCAGGACAAAAAGAGCAATAAGTCTAGCAAAAATTGCAAGAGTACATGAATTTCAATACAAAGATTCATAATGATACACTGAAAACTGAGGCTAGTTGTAATACATTACAGCCTGATTTATGTCAAAATGTGCAAATAACTCTAACAAAATCACACAATGTGATTTGTTGATATGTGCATAATGATTTCCATAATTTGTTTTATCAAGTTGTACAACAATCCATAATTTTTTTTTTAGACTAGTTGCAAAGATTCTGTTATTTACTGCATTCAGTTGCAAGGGCAATAGCTCAGACAAGACCAGGGCCTGCAAGAAAAAAACATGATCAAAGAATTATTGTAAACAGTGTGGCCTTAATTAAACCTGTGTCAAAAGGCTTAGATAGCATACTGAAGACTGAACTGTCTTAGCTTCATACTGATTCAGTCAAAGTATAACAAAGGTTCTTTATGGGTTTTAGCAAATTTAAGCTAATGAAAATCCTTAATACAAATTTCCATGAGACAGAGGGATGTGCAAGTGTGTCATACAATGGCTCATCCCAACTATGAGGAACAGTAATTATGTAATAATGTGTTTAATAATAAAACAAAAACACTTAAAACCTAAGATACAATTCTCACTCTGACCTTCACCTAAGAGGTCAAAGTGCATATGTCACACAATGAATTGCTGAAGCATCATACTGATTCTTCTTAAGTTAAAAGAAAATCTATCAAGGGGTTTAGGAAATGAAATGAAAATATGTTAACCAAATCCTTAACATTTTTTTATAAATGACCTTGAACCAAGCTAAAGGGAGCAAACAAACATGTCATGTCTTGGAGTAAAATAGCTTCATAATACTTTATGCCAAATCTGATGATGGCAATATATCACAAGGTTTTTGAAATATATACAAATTAAAACTGGAATCAATGTATTAACAAACTGTTGTGCTGACACTGATGGCAAAAGGTGATTCCTATGTCTCACTTCCCACAAATATTTATTTGAAAAAAACTTTTTGGTGGACAGTAATTTGCTATGTGGATCTGTAATAATAGCCATAACAAGAATAAAAGTTCCATGGTGGATCACAGAAACCTGAAACTAGCTGTGTTCACAAATTCTGATGTACATTAAAATCATGCTCCAAGTAAGAACCGGGCAATAAGTTTATCAAAAATCGCTGGTGCAGTGATTTACCTTTCAGAAAATAATGATAAAATTCCCATGTTTATTGGTGATCCAGTTGAGATTAAATGTATTCTCAAGATTCTCTGATACACTACAACCAGATACTGGTCAAGAAGGACATTAATACACAAAAATAGGGATTTGTCAATATGTACCTCTTTAGGTGATTCCTATAATATTTTCAAATTTTCATGGCATCCTTCAAAAATCACAGAACCAGCCACACTAACAAGACCGTATGCTGGAGACGGTCATTATGATTTCTATCTACCCTCTCCTATTAAAGAGATGGGGGTGTAACTATATGCAGATTGATAACATGTCTTACAGGAGGTAACTGTAAAGCTTGTACTGGTGAGTCAGGAATTTCCAGAGACCCTGACTGTTGACTGGTATTGCTGCTGTTATTTGTGTTGCTTGATAGACTCAGTTGCATCACAGGGCTTGTTGGAGTCTGAGCACTTGTCGTCAAGACAACAGTCTGAGCAGGTGCTGACTGGACCTGTGTCTGCTGAACTGACTGTGGTGTTGTTGTCGCAACGGTGGCCGTGGTAAGACCAGGAAAAAGGAGGTTTCCCTGAGTAGAAAGAAAATAATAATATAAATCGCAAAATTTTTAAAAGCATACATTTGTGTGAATTTATTCAAATAATATTAACACTGACTGTACTTCAACTCAGGTTAACAGTAGGGGTGAAACGATTCATCGATATATTGATGCACTGAAACTTTTGTTGGAACCATACACATATCGATACAAAATGATACTTACCGTATATAAATTACTGTGGTCTTCAGCAATTATGAATATTATTAGTTTGCCTTATTATTTAAATATATAATTCATCTGAAACAGCAGTGGCAGTCCTAGGCACTTCTTTTTATTAGTACAATTGAAAAGAATACTGAGAATACTTGCTCGCCAAATTTGAACAAAGTGATATGGTTCGTAACATGCCCCCAAACCCAATTCCATGCTAATTATCTTATCCCAGCAGCATAAAAGATACATTTCAAATGTGTTCCATGTTCATAATGAATATAATGAAGTACTTTATTCATTTAATAACCAATTTCATGGGAAGTTTCTATATTGAATTTGTTCTAGTCTACTTTGGTTGATTTGAAAGTTACACTACCCATGTTTTCCATGGTGAAATATGTTACGTTCAATCTTCTTGGTGGATACTTGTTCTGGTTATGGTTAAATAATAACTACCAACTGGCGATCGATGTAGCTTATTCCCTGTGTGACAGACAGGAAGTACTATCAAAGCAAATGAGAAAATTCACTCCAAAGTCATTGATATATAAAGTACTTAAACAGAGATGCTGTTAGGGTGTGTATTTGCATGAATCATGCAAAATTCACACTTGGAGAATGGTGATGCGTACAAACTCACACAAATTAATGGAAAGTTCCTCATACGAAAATGTGCTCGCCAAAGTATACTATTTACATTTAACAATTATTGTCAAGACATCTATTTTTCGGGTAGGCAATTGTTTACACATCTGGGGTCTTTAAACATGACAAAAATGATTGTAAAAAAAAAATTTGATTGGTACATTGTGCCCTGGAACAAGCATTTGGCATATTTTGAACCCTTCATGAAGGAAGTTTTACAAATGTGTGTATATAATATGGGCCACCTAGAAAACCCAAAATGTCTGATTCCTGGCATGGTTCATTACATTTTCATTTGCCAAATACTGGCTGGTGATAGTGATGATAACAATAATTTTTAAAGTTATTTAGTACATTTTATTACTGGAGCAGGAGAAAAATTTAATGGGGATACCAGTAGTTGATTTTTACCTTCAAAATGGTGTTAAATATGAGTCCGATGTATATAATGGATGGACTAAAATGGAGGGCATGACAGTCGGTCTCCATTTCAGAGGTATTTCGAAATAAGCTTTGGGAAAGGGAAGAACACCGAGCTTAATTAAAATAAAATTTGAAAGTAGAATGCAATTTTAAAATTTAGCTCCATGAATCAAATGCTTCAAAACCGTATATCCATATTAACTGACTAAAAACCTTAATACATTTTAGAACAGATAAGAAATCTGGCATAGTTGTCAGTAAACTACTAATTCCAAAAGTAAGTTAGTGGTAGTGAAAAATCCTATTTTGGAATAGATGTATCCAAAAGATAAAAAGTGAGCTCTAGAACTTTCTAAACAACAGCCACAGTTTCCCAACATCGTCAAGCTGACAATGCTATCTATGCACATGCCCTTTAAGGAAGCACAGAAAAATATTCATTCACAGGTAAGGTATAGAGTATGCTCAGAAATAATTACAGATTTATTTTATATAGAGATTTTGATTTCAATAGAGCTCTAAAAAAAGTGGAGTCTTGAAGTGTTAGGCAAATATTGAACCAAAACTGTTTCCTCCTCTTGCTCCTTCTTTTCAAATCTCCCCTTCTTCTGGTGACAAAGTGTATCTCCTTAAATTGTATGTAAAGAACAAATTTGTCATTTCTCTTTCTATGCAGAGATATATAACCATTGAATGAAGGTGCTGATGGAATAAATAAATTCACCTTGTGTAAATTTTTGGAAAAAAATTATAGAATAGAACAGGGTGTGGTCAACAATTTTTCTTCACTAACAAAAACATGTACCTGTGACCATAGCAGCCTTCTGCAGGAAATATAATGTGATTGATTTTGTTGGTTTTCGTCCTCATTCCCATGCCTAGATTTGTTCTAGATGAGATTTTCTTTGTACGAGGAAATTGCTTTTTTGCTTCTGTTTTGAAGATAACATTGTAATATCTTCCAAGTATTATGTTAGTCATGAAACTGGTAATTTGTTGTTTTCAAAGTATTCATGCCATGAAAAAACAAAAGGCCTGGTGGCTAAAGTGAGTTAAATGGAGCCACCATTAAATATTCTAAAATGCTGAATAAAACTCGCTGATGGTTAACAAGTAGTCTGTTGGAAAGTAATTTTGTTTTCTTGTCACTGATGAAAATTTCAGATAAATATATGATAATTATATCTCTATCTGTAATCTGCATGCTGGAAAAACAACCAATATGTGAACATATATAAAGATAAAAAGACCATAAAGTGTATCAATATTCATCATATCTCAGGCTGTGTATTGTGAATATCAATACGCACCACAGGTATATTATTTCTCCCCTAGTTAATAACAATATAGATACAATATGCTCATAGGTAAGAACACCAGCAAATTGAAAATATTCTGAATTTATTAAATCATCACAAATTCTTCAAAACAAATAGTAAATAATTTCTGCATGGAACATATAAATATCAATAAAAGTACAAATTTTGTTATCATTCATCCTCTCAATGCTTTTTATACATGTACTTCAACTGATTTCTACACATGTAGACACATTAACCAAAAATAAATATAGAACCATTCATCACTGGATAACTAACAAGTTTAAAGCAGTTATGTAAGTCGATGCTTGATAATAAGCCTATCTGCTTCATAAAAAAATGTTGGCAAAAATTTACTACGATATCTTTGTCTAATAATAAATTTAACCCAAAACATTTGGAAAATTATTATTGACTGTCTCTACCCCCCATTGGCTATCATAAGTGAATCACTAAATCTGCATTCAATTAAACTGGTCTATCTATCGTTTATACTAAGCAACTACATTTTTCAATATCATGGAGAAAGAAAAACATTACAACACAAAAAGATTGGGTAATGTCGAATTCTTGATTGCTGTGCATTTTATGAACATGAATACAGTGAATGGCAATATTGTATGCCCACATCAGATCTAGTAGAGCATGAATTACTAACCAAAATATGGACCAATGGTGCCAATTACTTGAATAATGTTGATATACTAAAAGTCTTGATGTATCAAATATAATCCAAAATGTTTTTAAGTGAATTCACAGTAATTCCAAAATAGTTATTTAGTTCTAAAGTTTATGAGCACCTTGTAATTCCAATGAATAATGGAAATAAATAATTCTCTTAAATTATGACTCAACATAACTAAAGATGAGTCTATAAAAACTGATGTTTAAAATACAAGTAATTAATTTTGTTACTCACTATCTTACCTAAATCACTAGGACACAATTTACAAACCTGGATGAATGTTATGAGTTTATTTCCAAATCATTCTAACTTTTCTAAAGGAAAAATCCAAGGACCTGAGCTTGAATCTCATCCATTTTACCAACAAAAGCAAATGATCACATAAATATGATTACCCCAAAAATTACCTTACCTTAAAGTACAAACCCACAACAGAAAAAATAAGCTATCTAATGTTTTTTTTTTGTTTTTCATAACTAAATCACCTTTATAATCTATAATCATAACGATTAACATACACTACAAATATAAATATCATTTGAAGTAAAGTTATAATGTAAAAACATTTTCGTTTCCTTTAAAATTTTTGGTGACCCAGTCCTGGAACCTTTTGTCCCCATGTTCTATGATAAAAAAAAACTTCTGTTAAGAAAACTTTTTTTTTCCAACCAGTTACATTACACTTTGACCTTTTAATTAAAAAATCAATAGCCTTCTACCTTTACCCAAGTGCAAGCATCCACACCATTTGGTCTACATACCTGATGTAGAACTAAAAAAAACATATTTCTTCCTTCAGTCAGTGACCTTAACCTTTAATTCAATAACTGAAGGCTGCTTCCAGGCCATATGTGCAAAACATCCACAAAGAATAAACCAAATCCATGATACAGACTTAATGTCACATTGTGAAACCTTTTTAAGGCAGTAACATTGACTTGTGACTTTTGTCCACCCCAAAATTAATCAGCTTCTTAAAAAGTACAAGCCATGCACAAATTTTGGTAATGGTACATAGTGGAGAACTCGAGTCATTGGATCAAAATGAAATACTGACAGATAGATTAAAGGATAACATATTAACATACTGTATTTCTGCATGTTTTCAAACATCATTTGCTTTCAGAAACCATACATCTGTTGCTTGAATAATATTAAAATATCATGACATTTTTGGACAATGCTTGACACTAATCTTTTCATTGGAAGTCATATTTTGATACAAAGGCTAATGTTTCATTTTTAAGTAAATATCTCTGTGTCTTTGCCTGTAATTTAACAGACTAAATTGACTTCATTCTGATAGCAATAAATATGTGATCATGAACTTTCAATAACTAAAATAATTTAAACTTAAACCCTTCAAGTCAATAGTTATGAAAAAGGGCCCACTATTTCAAACAAATTCCCCATTATATAGGGTCTAATTTAGGAATTGTGATTTCAAGTTTTTAAACAGCAGCAATGAAAAATCATCCAAATATGTGAAAAGAATTAATTCTATTTTGAATCCCTACCTTTAATTCTTTGATAAATTCTTTCTTTTCAATTCTGATGAAATATTCCAAGTATGGGGATCAAATATTTAAACTCAGGAAAAATGCTAATTTCTAAAATAATTGCACTGACACATTAACACAGAATATATGAAACTTATTCCAACTTTTATATCCCACTAAATCGATTTTATATTAAAAAATTTACACAGCTAAAACAACTTCCTCCTCAGTTCTAGAACTGACCAAGATCTTATCTTAAAGATTCTTTATTTTTAATGCCAGTACTCAAGCTCCAACTGGTACATCATTAGCAAGTATCAATTTTCTGTATGAGCATATGTATGCCTTCACTCAGACTGACTGCTAGATTCCTGAATTTTGATAAGGTTTATAGTGCCATTCACAGCACTCCTAAGTTCATAATTATCAGACTCATTAAGAGCAGTTTTCTTTTTGTCCGGTATCTTTAGAGCCATTGCTTTGAGGTCGTTTCTGTAAACAGCCAAAAGGCCTCTTTGGAAATGACATTGGCAAGGGGCAATCCCTCCACAAACTGGTATTTGCCTTCCCACTTGTTGCATAACACTGATAAACTTATCCATCAAAAATTATTATTGATAATAACAGATTTCACAGTGACATTTTTCCTGTGTATAAACTTAAATAAATTTTGATACTGGTAGTTATCCTATTTATTCTTTAAGAAGTAACTTTTTCATGGTTGGTTTGTCATCAAAATGTATTGGATAATTATTTATCATTGTTTCTATTTTTTTTACTAACTTGATTCAGATAAGAAAAATCTGGTTGTCAGTGTAGACATCATGAAAAAACAATGAAAATAGTATTATCTCTATTTGACATCTCAACCATGATTATTGATAGTATCTCATCAAATAATATATCAGAGTCTGTATCAATTATTATATTTAAAGGAATTGTGTGACAAAAGAAACACATTATCCTTGTCTGTGGCATTATGTATCATCAATTAAGTATAGTTATTGTTCTACAGGTATCTAAACAGTACTTTGTGCTATAAATGACTAAATATAAAAGCTGAAGAAAAGAACAAGAACTAATGCAGAGCTGACAACTATCAAGACTCACAGTCAGTGAAAAGTGGGATAAAAATTTGTGAATTTTGAACACAATTAGTGAAAAATTATATAAAACTCTATCCACTTTGATAACCAGTACTGCATTAGGAAACGTCCATTAACTATGTCTACAATTCAACAAATTTTAAGCAATTTTTTAACCTCCCCTCCACCTTGTCAACATTTGTCAAACTTTCAATGACCCCCCAAAAAATTATGTCAATTTTTTTTTACCCACCCTACAAACTAACAATAGTAAAAAGTAAATGTGCTTCATCATTCGCTACATGATTGTGCTATGTTTATCCACTGAATTTAGACATATATGACCTGTGTCAAAATTACTGAATATTTTAAATGTGTGTGCATTTTTCTGATGGAATTACTTGTATTGTGGATTTTGTATGTGATGAGATTCATGGGTAAGTAAATAGCAGGGATGTCATTTCAACTTTTTTCAGGAGGGGCAAGATGTTACTTTCATAAATAGGCTACAGTACTTTTAACGCACACACAAAATGGGGTTGGGCATGTGTATGAAATGAACAAGAGACTGTTATTAAAGTGTATAACTTTTGTAAGGCATTAAGGTTACTCCATCTGGTTGAAGAAGTTGTATGCTTGTGCAAGTTACATAATTTATTTTAAGTATTATGTTAAAGATGACTGTATAATAGTCAAGCTCTCAAGTTTCCTAGGCCCAGTTATCCATCCTTGGAGGAATAGCTCATTGACTTTGATATGTATCTAGCATCTATACATATAATATAGATGCTATTAAAGAGAAGTCCATGGAAAGCTATACTATTTAGATGTCTATGGCTCAGTGCAGTCTTTGAATTTTGTAACAGCTTTCTTTAAAAATCTGTCAGATGAATAAGCACAATGGTATTAGTCTTCAGATTAATACCTTGTGTGGTTAATCTGTCTACAGTCTGTATTGAATAAAAACTAAATATGATGATGTAAAACTATGACTTCCTTTGCAAGAGCTCAACCAGTTTAGAATTCAACTGGTGGACTGTTGATGGGCAAGGGAGTTTGTGTGCCATAAGAATGCACCAACTAATTTCCTATATTTTATTTATTAAATATATTGTAAAAAAAACAAACAATGGCTTGCAGTTTCCTGATGAGTTATGGTGCAAAGCAATGAATAATCAGGACTGAATGGACTTTGATTAAACAAAATTAGGATAAAAATTTAAAACAATGATTTATATTTAGGATGAGTACATGCACACATGTGACCTTTATGACTTGTAGTATACATTATAAAGGGCATTATCAGCTAGGCTGACTATAAAGGCGCCTCATATAACTAGACTGCTACACAAGCAAGGAAAGACCATATTATTCACAATTTGTCCTTAAGTTCTATTTAAAAGTTATACTGGTAGTACAACTTGCCATATTAGCTGTGTTTTGGATCAAAAACTGTGGCTGTAACCCAGCTGTGAGCTGTGACGGACTCAGGAAGATAACTTGCTGCATACCCTGTAGAGTTGGAATTTGCGCAGTCTGAATGGTTGGGGTCAGAGTCTGTGACACAGCCTGCTGAACCTGAGTCACAGTATGTTGTTGCTGAAGCTGTTGTAATTGTTGCTGCTGAAACTGAAGCTGTAGTTGTTGTTGAAGCTGCTGAAGCTCAGCTGCTGAGATCTGAATGGTTGGTAGGCCACTGGAAACAGGAATCTGTAATGTTCATATATCATAATTTTATGTATAACAGATCACATCTGTTCTAACATATTGATTTTGAGCGCTAACAACTAATAATTTGTACTCTTGATATGACAGGTAGTTTCATGAAGTTGACAAAATAAATTAACTGTAGTATCATTTACTTGCATGTGCTCAATTTACGTGGTTTTGCTAAAAGGCATTTATGATGGTACTTAATTACACAGCTTTGCATCTTAAAGATTGTATATTAGAATGTATTTAATTTTGTGACTTAACCTCTACATATACACAATTTTCAGATAAAACTACTGCATCAACTTTGTGTCTGTCAATTCTTATCCTACACACAACTGCTGGTCAGGTAAATATCCCATAATTGACTTGTGAAACACCGCTCCAGTGGCCTAGTGGTTAGAGCGTCCGCCTTGGATGTGGGAGGTTGTGGGTTCGATTCCTGGCCGAGTCATACCAAAGACTTACAAAAATGATACTAACAGCTGCCTTGCTTGGCGCTCAGCATTAAGAGGTTAGTGTTAGGACTGGTTGGCCTGGTATCAGGATAATGTGACTAAGTGGGACATCATGCTACATGTCTTTGGCATGATGCCCCAGTGCTAGACATCACTATAAACAGCTGCACTGCAGTCATTGTAGTGATAAGACTGAAACATTGCTAAAGCTACATTAAAAATCATAATCATAATCACAACATCACATATACACAAAATCAAGAATGCTAAAAAATAATTTTAAGCCAATTCAAACTGTGATCACCTGAATGCTTAAAATAATACTACCCAATCCATGAGCACAAGCTCTTGACCTAAAACTTTTGATAACTGCATCATGTTTTTGTTCAAGTGAATAGCATCAATGGAAGCTGGCATAGTTAACAAAATTTAAATAATACTACCACCTAACAAAATTTAAATAATACTACCACCTCTATGAGCACAAATAAAACATATAAAATCAATCATTTACACTGTGTAAGATATAAATAACTCTGTTTTGTACCTGCTTTATGTACAGATCAAGTTTAATCATTAGACATGACCATTAATAAAGAGTATGAAGATTTAAAATTAGACTTCCATAAATGGCATGCTCAACAGGTTATGATATGGAGGCCATTACGAGAAACAAAGATGTTGCTGGTGATGATCAATTCATTGAATTAAAGAATACTGCAACCTTATTTACCAAGTCAATTATGGGATATTTACCGGACCAGCAATTGTGTGTAGGATACAAATTGACTGACACGATGTTGATACAGTAGTTTTATCTGAAAATCTGTGAAGTGTGAACTTTAAAACCCAGCTGCAATTAGTGGAGATTTTGGAAAAACTTTACCTTTTATCTGTTCAAATGTGAAATTTACTTTTAAACCAAATCGATTCTGGCCAGGATTTTCACATTAAAATTTTTGCTACATACATTTTTGCCCAGCACTATATGCTATGTAATATTAAACCAAATACATACAGAAATACACTATAGAACACACACAGTAGGCTGACTCTTGTGTTTTCTGCTGGTGTAGGATGTTGATAAGGGTAGTGCAGAGACATGCTATTGTAAATTATGTAATTGATTGCATTATACTCAAAGGGCATTGGAACATAATCCAAATACTCCTACTATTACAGGTGCAATCTAAAGTCTATTTGAACTATTTGTAGATTATCCTGTGAATTATTTAAACCACAGGACTTTCAATCAACCTGTTATAAATCAATTAAATAAAGTATAGCACAGCATTTATCTGATTATACTGCAAACATGGCTATCAAATTACACCGCCCCAATGATAACTCCTGAGCAGTGGATCCATAAACATCAACCATGGAATCGACAAAATTTTGAGGAAAAGTTGGCTGAAGCAGCTTTCGTTGATAAACAAGAATTATACTTTCCTTTCCTACAGAAATATTCATCAATTGAATTTTTATGTGCAAGAATATTAGATCTAAAAATTCAAATAACAGTAAATTAGAGTTGCTTCCCTTATAAGATTGGAATGTATATCCATTGCAGGCAAAATATAAATAAACTAAAACCTCAAAGCAAGAACTTCACTAATAAACCAGTGGATTCAAATTTTAATGTTTGCATTTGTTAATTGCTCTAATAGCAAATTAAGATATCAGTTCATCAACTACAAAAGACAATGACCAAACATAGCCCAATATTGTTTACACTATCAAAAATTGTTGGCATGTGGCAATTTCAAGGTCCCATGACACAACACCTTTTTTTTAATAAAAATGCACACAACAAAGTATGTATTGTATATAGCAGTGTTTGAAACATCAGCACAATATCTGATACATAATGGGAACTAAATGCATTAATATAAATTTTGAAGAACATTTCAAAGATTAGCCAAACTTCAACAACTAAAATATTGTCTATGGTGTGTGCTATTAACAAGACATAAGGCTAACCCTACATGTTTTTGAGACACATATAAACTTTTCATATTGAAGTTTTGCATTAGATTAAATTTCAAACATCTGGTCTTTTTAACAATATTTAGCCAATGAAATTAGTCCTAATATAAAAATGATGAAAGTGTTCTAGTAGTAGTTTTACAGACAATAAGTGGGAACTTCCAATGAAAACCAAGTCAGATGTGAAAGTGAAACAAAATGGCAACATTCAAACATTTAGATGATTCCAATTAAAGTTTGGAAAGATTTGAATGTGAAAACATTGCAAATTATATCGACTTTAACAATGAGATTCAAGATGATGGATCAGACATTAGTGAAAATCCTGTTTCGACACCTGACATTTCAGAGATAAATGAATCTGATGATAAAACATGGGACGGTTTTGTATCGTCTGAACATGTGAGGCTAGTACATTGGATAATTTTAAAGCATATTCTGGGCCAACATTTCAATTCAAAGAAAATCCATGGGAGATAGATTTCTTTTACAATTTTGTCCCAATGAAATTTTTCTGTCATTGGCAGTTAAAATGAACAGATGAGCCAAAAAACGACATATAGACAAGCTTGAGCCAAAGTAGACACTTATCTCAGTTGCAGAAATAAAGGCATTTTATAAAATACATATCGTTTTGATTTAAAATTCAAATTCCACAATAAACTTGGAGAGTGTCTAAAATTTTATTCCTCACTGAATTACATTGTTTGCATGGGATGAGATTGATATAGAAAATTTTGACGGATTGTGCACTAACTCAAGTAGCTCTCATTCAAGCAGTCATTATGATGCTCTGGGGGTCATCTACAAACTGCCACATGAAGGCAGGCTGCTAAGCAAGCTTCATTGGGAGAGCACTTAGTATTTGCAAACGGTAAATAATTAAATAACATAGGCATGACAATCACACCTCATTGATAATTGATAAATTCTGAATTGTGGGTTGCTGGTTCAATGCAATTAAAGCATGAAAAGAATTTTTTTTGTAATTTTCTGAAATGGTGAAATTCTAGATACAGGTATGGATATTAAACAGTATTTACAAGCTCAAAGTGAGAAAACTGATATTCTTTATGAGCATTTAAATGTCAATGAAATACAAGTCAACAAAAAATCTCAGGAGAATATAAAAAGAACTACTAACAATTTCTTTGCAACCAAATACGGAAATTACTAATTAATAAGTCAGTCATTATGTTACTAAGCATAAATGTTTTCAAATAGAAATGATTTTTATGATTCACTTGCTAGTACATGTAGTTGTTGACATTTAGTGTATTGCAAAACTCACAGGTTTATCACCATTTCTAAAAAAAATTCAGTTATATCACTATGATGTCTGCAGTGTGGCAGTTTATAGTGATGTCAAGCACTGAGGCATCATGCCACAGACATGTAGCACAATGTCAAATCCAGTTACATTATCCTGACACCAGGTCGACCAGTCCTAACACTAACTTCTTAATGCTGAACGCTAAGCAAGACAGCTGTTAGTACCATTTTGTAAGTTTTTGGTATGACTCATTCGGGGATCAAACACACAACCTTCGCATATGAGACAGATGCTCTAACCACATGACCAAAAGTGCGGTTAAAAATTTTATTGCCATTACATGCGAGTTCAAAAATAAATTTTTCTCAGTCATCAGACCAGTTTACTACAGGTTCAGCATCACTGACATAGACATAAACATTTTGAAAAATATACAATGAATATGGATATGTTTTTAGTCATAACACAGAAAGCTGAGCCTGCTCTAAAATATTATTAGCAATCTTGACTGAAAATATTAAATAAAAACCAAATACATTTTAATGTTCTTGAATTCATTACTTTATCTGATCTTCAGGTGAAATTTTTGTATAGCTCAATGATTTCTATTAATCACACTTACAACAGCTTGGCCAAATGGATTCTGTATGATAAATGGCTGAGAGGCTCCAAAAGGAAGCTGCTGGGTCAAAATGGTCTGTTGAGCAGGTTGGGTGGCAGCTGTTGAAGCATTAGTCTGGTTCACCATCACCTGCAAATCACAAACAACTGATATAGTACTGTAAAAAATGAACTCATTTTCTCCTGGCACAGCATTTATGTGACAGGGGATGGCAGCCTACTTCCGAGCTCTGTAGCATCAAGGTCATGTGTGATACGCTAAAGTGGGTAGTATTACAGAAAGGTCGACAGATGTAGCTCAACAATGATACCAAATAATCTGGATGTTCTAGTTTCATTACAAAATACAAGGTAAAAAACACACTTTCTTAATTTTTTTCCATCCAAAATTTGCCCTTGATAAAAATCAAAATTTGTTTCCAGATCTTAGACTTTTTGGCCTCAGATCTAATGCAGACCAGTCTGAACTGCACAGAGACAGGTGAACCTTTGCAAAAAGTAGAATAAGATGGGCATCTGGAATAAAGAGTGGTCTCAATATGAAAAAATGATGTCTTTTAAAACAAAAAAAAGAACCAAAAAAAATCCACTTTTTATCCTTTCTGCTCATAAGACAAACAGCCAATGAAAAACAATGTTTCTAACACAACTATGCATTAGATTAACTGGAAATCTCTTGGAAGTTTATGTATTAAAATGTATTTAGAAATAGTCCCCAAAATGTGTTTCCTACTCTCATTTCAGATGAAATGTGTACAATTTCTTGCCTTACTTTCATGCACAATTCAAGTATAAATTTTACTGTATGATCTCATTTATTTCAGTACAGTAAAAAATCAATACCCTCTTAAAATCTAGAAAAAAATTAGTAATTTCTCTATAACCCTTTAATATGTCAGGGTGCATTTTGTCATACAAATTTGCAAGAAACGGAAGTTTTGTAGCCTGTAAGAAAGGACAGGGAGATGTACCCTGTCTTCTTTACTGTCCACCATTTTACATTATAATTAAAACAAGAGTCCCTACACAAGACTGATGCTCTGCTGGCTGAAAAGAATGTCCAGTATTCTAATATCTTCTTTAAATCTGCATAGAATTGAAAGAGTCTCAGATAATCTTACAGAACTTCAACATTGCAAATTTGGTAACAAATATATTTTCTTACATGTCTGAGCTAACTCATTCACAAGACACTGTTAGAGCAGTACAAATCTTTTTCTTATGGTCATTTATTTTGAATCTGATGTCATGGATGGAAAATGATTAAAATGATCTCAATGTCAAGATACAGCAGCATCAGAAATTTTCATGGGAGACCAATTTTCATTGTTTTTGTTGTTGCCCCGAGCCAAGAATTTAAAGACACAATGAAAAATTAGCCATATGTGATGATTAGCCACCCCAACCCCCATTTTTTTATTACTGGGTTTCATCCCTAAATGTAAAGAAAGCTACTGTATTTGATAAATCAACGACAATACTGTTATCTGCTAATAAAATACTAGCTTGTACAAGTGTTTATTTTAACCTATAAAAAAAAGAATTATAAATCCTTTCATATTATTCAAATACAAAGATATAGATAATGTATCTGGCAGCTAATTTCCTCTCAGTGCCTTAAACTGATATGTTAGGATTGGGAGAATAGAGAAAAAGCATAAAGCATAAGCACTAGTAAAAATGAAAATGAAAGAAAAACACATTAAAAAATAACTAGACTATGAAAGTCAAATTTAATATTTACTCAAATCAATCAAAATATATGAATCCTACTAAGAGCAAATTTAATTTTAGCCATGCATTTTAAAATGAACAAAAAGCCTGCAGCCATGCATTTTAAAATAAACAAAAAGCCTGCAAAATACTATCACCTAAAGCTCTATTAATAAAGATACAATATGTGTATACACTAACTGCAGCAATGTATCAAAAACTCACACTTTAATGATATGAAAACAAAGCCATTGAATTAACACTATCAATCTAATCTCACAGTACACACAAATACTTATCAGGTAAATAATATCTAATTGCAGAATTAAGAAGTCAAGCTTTCTCAGAACCACTAATAATTAGGACCAATTTTTCACTCACAATTGCTAAAAGCATCCATTCTGCAATAGGCTGCAAGGTTCACTTATACATTGCAGTGATTGACACCAAAAACATCTCGTTTTTTGTCCTCTATACAAGTTGTAGAAGTAAAAATAAAAAAAAAGATTTTCAAGATGGCCATCAATTTAGAGATTTTGAGTGTTAACATCATTTTAATAAATTTTTAATGAATAAACTTAAATATATAGCCAAGAGTGACACTGTAATGCTGGTATGGCCATTAGTTTAAAACTAGCTGTAATGAGATTTTTCAAATTCACTGAGATCACAATGACATCATTTTAATTTGAACTAAGCACATATAGTGAGAAGTTATAATTTTGTGAAAATGCAATAGCAATACAACAATCCTTGTAGGAGCAGTGATAAAAAGATTTTCAACATGGCAACCACAGATCAATAACGTTATTTAGGAATTTCTATGCGTAATATCTTGCCGTGAAAACCAGGAGTAGTAACAAAAGATGACCACCATGGGAGCAATATATGATGTTAAGTGGGCACCGTTTCATTGAGAACCAGAAAGATATAATAAGGAGTCTTTTATTGAAAACTCATGTCAGTAAGACAATCCATTCATGAGTAGTAGTGACAGAAAAATTTTAAGCTGGCTGCTGAGATGGTCATAATGGCAGTTATTGTAGTTGGCAGTCATTGAATGTAGTCTCATCAAAATTTGACCATGTTGGATAATTTATCAAAGAAATTGATAAAGATTATTATCCTTGTGATTTATTTCTGCAATATTTTCTTGTACTTGAATAACAATGCCATTTTCATGTCCTACTAAGCAAGTGACTTCCATAGTTTGGATACCTGTGATTTGATTAGTTAATATCTCTGTTGTTTGTAGTAATTAGTGACATTAAACCAATTAACTCATTAATCCACGAGTCAGATAGTTGTTCCCCTAGATCATACATGAAGAAAGATCACCTAAAACAGTGTTATTCTTAATAGTGCCTGTATTGCCAAGACCTGACGATAGCACCTGACTAGCTGATTTTTACTGAGTGGGGGGCTATGTGCAATAAATTAGTTATTTTTTGCTTTGTATTCCTTCAATTATAATGAAATCTGTCACAGATGTTCTCAATAAAATGATGTATAAATTTATAAATTTATTTATGGTATAAATTTCATGAATCATGTAGAGATAAAACTCTGCATAACGGTCAAAATAATGATTTCCTTACCAATTTGCTACTTGTGTCATTTATAATCAATGTGTCATTTAGAATCCAAAAAATCCATTATGAATTCACAATGAAGAATTCAAACTTTTAATATATGAAATAATTTTATTTTACATTGCCAGAAATTCCATGTCTCATGTCTCTTGCAACTTTTAACTTTGTGTGAAAAATGCAGAGAGACAGGCATTCTTTTTTTACATACCATTCTTCCTTAGAATTCACCAATGAACATATGAAAAATAACAGAACACTTAGAACAAACTTAGAATTATGTGCACTCATGCTAACTAAATTCATTTGCCAAACACTTAGCAATTCTTAAAAAGATCTAATTCTTGATCAAAGTCGGCAAGATAGCATTCTACTCCAAGTAGCTCATTCTCATTGTAAGCTCAAATTTGATTGGTTAAACTGCCTGCATAATGAGGAAATGGCTTGAAATCAACCAACAGTTTGTGCAACTTTAACTTGCCTTTCACGATACAGGCATAAATTACTACTGCCACTCAAAAACATGTTCATGATACATACAAGGCAAACTATGCCACATTGTTATGGCACTTGGGAGATGCAGGAGGTAATGCATGTTTTTCTTGGCTAATCATATTTAAGGAAATGTGATGTCATTGACCTACACCAAAAATATGACTCCTGTTATGCCCTTGAATGCAGTATGGCTACCACTATGCTGAACATGTGTTTCAACAGAATTTGTTAAATATATTAAGATTAGTGAGAGAATAGATCCATAGCTGCAAAATAAATATGTTAACAGCTTCTTCTTAGAAGTCAATCTAGTAAAATAAAGGATAAATGGTATAATGTGTAAATTTGATTAATAGAGACTAACATGGGTGTAAATGAAAATTATGGTGCAGAGCACTTCTTATAAAAAGACATACTCCAAAGATCAAGACACATTGTTTATGGTGAAGAGATGTCAAGATTTGACAAAGATCAATTTTCAAGCTCACTCTAAGGAGCAAACAACATTAAAGAACTGTGCAGCTATACTGAACAAAAAATAATTTCCTGGAATTCAAGATTGCTTTCCTTTAACTTTGAGTGTTTAGATATTCTTCAGTAATAACAGACGTTTTAAAGTAGCTGCTCTGGTGAACATATTTGCTGTAAGCATATCATCATTTTCATTTAGGATAAAGTAGATATTAGAAGTGTTTTGGTCAAAAACCATGTCATAATGATCATCTATTCATGAAGAGCAGTGAAATGAAAAAGATTTGCAAGACAATTGTGATGGCAGCAATAACTTTCAAAGATGGCTGTTGTGGTGGCCATATTGGATGTCTAATCAGCATGATTTTCATCTTTTAGTGAAAACCTCATCATGATTTAACCATCCAGTCAGAAACAAGGACAATATAATTTTCAAGACTCTCCAACCATTTTCATTTACAACCAACATAGGTAATCTTTCTGCAAAAACCTCATTATTATGACCATGGTGGCCATACTGAATGCCAGATCATCATCACCATCTAAACATTATCTTGTAATGAAAACCCCATGCAGATATCACTAGTCAGAAAGAGTAGCAATAACCAGATTTTCAATATCGCTGCCATGATGGCCACAGTAGTGGTCTAGGACAATTCCCCCCCAACATTTTCCACCTGGACTCCCCCCACATCAAAATGGACTTTCCTACCAGTCATTACCCTCCATGATCTTAAAACTTAATTCATTTACATGTAATATGACATTTTGCCAAATAAATTTAAAAACTTATATTAAGTTATGTTAAAAGACAAAGGTTTTTTGAAATAAATCTCAGTAGTGTTAAACAAAGTTAACATTTTTCACATATTAAAAATGTATTATTTAAATGTTAATGTTAAAAGCAATTGCTTTAAGTATTCTATTATGTCATGATTGTCCAAGTCAGTGTTTGCAATTCTCCAAGAACAGACTTTGAACTTCTTTGGTTGTTACATCATAATCCGCTTATGTCAACATCTGGCCTGAGTACTGTACTGAAACAACTACAATTAATTGAATTGTGTCTAATCCATAAGTTGTTTATCAAAAATGCACTATAAATAAATGTTAGACTCAAGCCTCATCAACATACTTCAAAGAAACCTCCTGTTCTACATTCAGTAAAAGCACTAGCAATTGATTGACAAATAGACAATGCCCATTTTTGTTATAACTAACACTGCTTAAAAATGGGTGTGAATTTATGTTCACAGCTCAAATGTGGTGTCAAGCTACCTTTAAGAACCATGTGTATGTGTGTGTGTGTGTTCATGAGAGAGAGAGAGAGAGATAGAGAAAGAGAAAGAGAAAGAGAGGGAGGGGTCAGGAAAGTAGATATTATACATTTAAAAATGCATTTATTTCAGGTGACAAGTCATACCTATGCAATAATGGTGATGCTGGATGAGAGTATACATTAAAGCTAAATGTTACTATATATAAATAAAGTTGTATAAAGATAATGGGGGGAAATGATGATGGGGGGGTCATATCTGATGGGGGCGGGTAGTCAAGGGGGTAAATGTTGAGGGGAAGGGTATGTTGGGGAAATGTCGGGAGGAGATATGTCCTGATACTCCAAAGTAGATGTCATATCTAGAAATTGTAAGTAGTCTTTTTAAACCTGACCCCACCCAATGATATTACCAGTCAAACAGGTGGAGAAGTTATCATATGATTTTCAAGTTAGCTGCTGTGCTGGCCATAACGGGATGCCAAGTTGGTACCATTTTCAACAAGGATCAACCAGACATGAAAGGAAGTCTTTTAGTGAAAACACAACGCTATATTGACCAACCATTCAGAAGCAGTAGTGAGAACAAGATTTTCAAGATGAATGCCAAGGTAGTCATATTTGTAAGCCAGAATTGCACCAACAAGACATCACAAGTATGTCAGGAGTAGTAATGATAACAAGATTTAAATGATAGCTGTGGTGGCCATATTGGATGTCAAATTGGTAGCATGTGAAATCTCTTGGTAAAAACCAAATGTGGGTATGACCTTCCATTAACTCTTTACCTCTGACAGGCACCTTTTTAACTCTTTACCTCTGACAGGCATCTTTTCGCACTTTACCTGATTCCCATATAAGTGCCTTTTGGTAACTCTGTAAACAGCAACGGTTTTTGTACCACCACCTTCAGAGAAAACCCCTTATTAGATACTACATTCATTGGTAAGAATAATTATTACATCAGATCATGTGGTCACTATTGATGCTCCGGTCGAAATCTGCTATTTAAAGAACATAGGTCGTATATGTCTTGTATTCTCCATTTGATAAAATGGCAGTGTCTGATATCGTTCAGTACTTGCTCAATTAGAATCACAGTAATGAATGCATCAATAACTTAGGTAAAGGCTCTAAGACTGATGTAGGAACCAATTAGTTTTGATAAATTATCAAATTCAAATTATTTAGAGATGTAGACACAAAGAACTCGTAAATTTTAAGTATGAAAAATTGCCGCTATGGTTGATCATGAGGCTTCACGGATTTGATAGTGAATAAGTTCTCTCAAGATTTTAAAGCACATACAAAATTCTTTTGTTAAAAATAATTATACAGCTATAACGACTGTATTTTACTCTTAAATCTTTCCATACATAATATATGTGTACCAAAAATGTAAAATGGTCAAAATTGCTTTTAAACATAATATACGCTTCACTGATTAACAGGTCTATGCGTAGCGGACTGCACTGGGTAACTTTGCTACATGCGTATCGAAGGGCTAAAAGGCCATACACTCTATGAGGGAAAGTGGTAAGGAGGGGTAGCAATATTATTATTTTAAAGATGGCTGCAATGATAGCCTAACTGAAAGTCCAATCTGCATCATGTTAACTTAGGAAATAAATGAGACGTTGTAGTGAAAATCCCATTTGGATATGGCGATCTATTGGGAAGGATCAGTGGAAAAAAAGATTTTCAATATGGCAATCATGTCTGCATTATTGGATGTCTAAGCAGCACCTTTTCTCTTAGGACCAACTAGACCAGGATTGTCAAACTCATTATGGCAGTCCAAATCTGATATAAATGTATCACACATATTGTGAACTATGATAAGCATAAAAACTTGAAACAAACAAGAGACCAGGTCTGCAGGCCTAACTAATCAGCCTGGTGGGCTGTATCCAGCCCACATGTAGTATGTTTGACACACATGAACTAAACAATGGGATGAATGTGTGTCTGTGTATAGATTTACTTGGAAACCATTTTCATAGCACCATTCAGCACAGAAATTTATATTTGTCCAAGATCTTTAATAACTTATATTTTATGGTATATTATGTTTCAAAAGAGAGTGCTGAGATATTATGAGATCTCCGATTTCATTCCTGTAAATGCAGCTTATTTAATTTGTTTGTAAGAGAAACAAAAATGCCCTAAGAGTCATCAAATCAGCTGGTTTTTATTATCATGCATTAGCAGACATGCCCTTTTATCCCAGACAATTATCAAATGCAGTGTTGTATATTGGGATCTCAAATGCAGTCCCCCAGCCTCCAAAATTTGGGAGATACAACAATTTTATGGGACAAAGAAAAACTAGCAAATAATTGAATAACTTTGTTTTATATTGACAGTTTTTCACTGCACCATCATAAGGTCCTGAATGTTTTCATTATTGCAATAAGTGTGTTATAGTGTGCACAAGTAACTCACAAAAACATTAACATGTCTGAATATCTGGCTAAACTTAAATGAGCTACACCATGAAATTGCCTGTTCTGGACTTTGCACTGATTTCATTTTATTAATCATTCACAATATACAGTATAAATACAGATGCAATCTTACTTTTCTTTTCAAACTAAAATACCAATAATGAAATTTGCATAAATTTATCATCTTTTAACATTAATCAAACCACTAAATAAATAAAATCTTCCTTACTGTAGATGTGACTATAACCTCAAAAATAAGTTACACTAGCACCAATCCAAGACTTGACATTGTAGTTTGGCTGACAACCACAAACCTTGTTTTCATTGCCAGATACAATATTTTTAAATGG
Source organism: Potamilus streckersoni (assembly GCA_016746295.1). Lineage (NCBI taxonomy): Eukaryota > Metazoa > Mollusca > Bivalvia > Unionida > Unionidae > Potamilus > Potamilus streckersoni. The sequence goes on from JAEAOA010001187.1 coordinate 1,931,447, forward strand.
TATTCATTGCCATCTTACAGTTTTGTCACCTCTAGCAACTGCTAACACCAATACAGACATGGGTAGACATCCACAAAAGAAACTTCAGCCATTTTTTAAATTCTAACCCGATGAAAATGTTACCACAAAATCCCCCACTCAAGGTTCTATACAGACATGAGCTTTTCTATCGCAGCTTTACATACTTACTTGCTATTAAACAAGAACAAGACAGCTGGTTAACCTGATTCTCATGTGTCTGGTTGCCAGAAAGTAGGTAATGGTACTAATTCTTATACAGACAATTGAACACCGAGATTTTCTGTAATGAATTATGGACATCAAAAGCAACTGATTTATGTGGATTAAAGACCAAATGAAAAAAAAAAAAAGGATTTTGATTTAATTTATTATTTAAATGTGTTGGGGTGTTCTGCTACAAAACAATCATACTGTATTCATCAAAAATGACATGGAATTCTGCTGATAAAAAAAATATAGAAAATAAATATTATTCTCTTCTTTCTTTCTAGCCACATAAAATTTAAATATGACAAATTTACTGAAAATTGTTATTGTCACAATAAGAAGTTCTTAACTGCCTGAGAATAATACTCAGCCTTTCATAAGCAATGAGCAAAATTAATCTGAGGGCATTTACAGAATGTTAAGAGGTTTATAATTTTCATTAGGACAAACCAGACATCGCAAAAGTCTGACGGTTAAAACCTCATGTCAACATGACCATATATTCAGATAGAGTAGTGATACAAACAAATTTCAAGCTGACCACATTGATTGCCATACTGACTGTAACATTGGCACTATGTTTAACTCAACATCATAATAAGAAGTCTTTGAATGAAAATTCTATGTTGATATGTTCATACATACATGAGTAGCAAATCAATGAATGGTGAAAGCCCATGTCGGTATACAGGAAGAGCATCAATAGCAAGACTTTTGAGATGGATGCCAGAATGTATGATCAACACCATTAACATTAGAATGAGTAAACATCGTTGGAAATCTTTTGGGTAAAAAAAACCCACATCAATATAAACATCAATCCTCAATAAGCAATAAAAACAATATTTTCAAGATGGCGTCAATGAAGACAAACTGGAGGTCAGATCAGCATCAAAGACATTTAGGACCAACTAAATTCCATAAGACATCTTCTGATGAAAACTCCTATCAATATGGTTACAAGATTTTCAGGAGAGCTGCCTTGATTATCATACTGGCTGTAGGATCTTTTAGGATATACTAAATTAAGAAGTGTTCTGAAGAAAACTGAATGCCTATATGATCATCCATCCTGAAGGGGAAGCGAAAACAATATTTTTCAAGATGACCACCACAATTGCATACTAAAGAGGTAAAGCTAAATAAAATCTGTCATGTCACATACAAAAATGTTGGGTTCATCTTAAAACACAATTAATGAACAGTTTGTAGACATCAATAGCTTTCTGACCATATCATGAATTTATGCTATAAAAAAGGATGGATTTTTATATGTTCTTAACTGTACTATGGTAAAAAAGCAATAGTCTTTTGGTATTAATGCTCAACCATAAAACACTTTTGCTTTGAAACTGCCACATGCCTTATATGTATGGTCAATGAACAACACTGCTAGCATTATATTTCTAGGTGTTCTTTTCATTGGTTAATATGTTCTACTATCTCAAATGAGAGAATTTTAAAATATCTGTAAAAATATCAGTCACTATCTTCATCAGTATAAAAGGTAGCCACATTTCAGGTAAAATATCTCAGGTTTCACTTACATGCATGATTCAAAATTTTGAGAGAAAATTCTGACCTATAAGTAATATCCATGAATTGGGTTGCCATCTATGTTAACAATCTGTGCAAAGTGCAATGGAAAATACAAGCAAAGCCATACTTGAAGCTAACATGTTTGTGCTAAATATGTTATGCACAAGATTTACAGATTTTTTAAATACCAAATTGAGAGGTTTTGGATCTCTTTCTTCCCCAGCTCTTCTATCTTTCATCTCTCCATTCATATTGCTCGTGCCTGAAAATAATTTATATCACAAATTCATAAATGCAGACTAGATATATTGATATACCACCAATATGAAATATTTTCAAAACTGACTATGTCACAATAGGTACACCTCAATCTCTAAATGAAGAAAGTATCATAAATACATATTAAATCCAATTACATAAAGCAGCCCAAAATGTAAACCAAATAACTGACATACCTTTGAGTTATGGTCAAATCTGATGACTGCTTGGAAAATTCTAGTGCCTGTCCAGTATAAAAGAAAATTTTAACTGTCATTTTATTCTGAACATTTTGGAAATGATGTGTGTTAGCTTGTATTCAATCACATATCAAGCTCATGTTGCTTGCCTAATTATAAGCAAGTATATACAGTACTTTAATGCCACTGTAAGTTTCCATTATAATAGGAATTTAAAACTATAGCTTGATAAAATTAAAAAAGGGGGAAATAAATGTACTGCAGTCCTTCATAAGCAAGGTAATTCATGATGAGGTGCCTTCTATGACAGGTTCCAACTAAGGATGACAAATCTGATTTTGACTTACTTAGCCTGGCAAGGATCATGCAGCAAAAATGGTCTCAAAATCATGACATTTCACTAGCCTAACAATGATCTTTACTTGCAATATTAGTTGGGTAAGGAAATATAATATACTGGGTTCCAATTTATATCTTAATATATATGCAATATTTAAAAAGTGTTTCAATTACTAAGAAAATTAAAAAAAAAGAAATACAAAATTTAAAAAAAATGTTTATTAATTTAGAACATGAATTTCTGAAAAATATTATAAGAAAGAAAAATATAAGCTACATTTTAATGTAACACAGACATTTAAATTCAGAAAATGATTCACCTTACCCATTTCTGTAATTTTGTTTTAATCCTTTTTATTTCCTTATTCCTTCAAAAACTAAATTTGTCAAACATGTAAATAACATTTATATTTAAACTTAACCAGGTGTCAAATGCATCACATAACCTGGATCTCACTGACTGGAATTCTGTCCCTATTTTCTCCACAATTTTATGCAAATTGCACTACTTAAGATGCGCGTCACATTTGGACACATCTAAAGGAATGCAAATCACTTGCCCTGCTTGACAGCTTCTCTATACATATGTATTAGGTATTTAGGAAGAAAAAGAAAACTTGAATTTTTTAAATGTTACAAGAAATTTATTTTACTGCTGTTTGCCTCTATTATAAACTGCAATTTTTTTAGGCCAAGTAAAACATTTATGTGTTTCCTGGAACTGGCTTGAAAAATATCTGATTCAGTAGAAGGGCTTTATAAACAAAAATTTGTTTAATATATAAATAAATATATTCATGTTAAATGATTTTACTTTTTTTTTGCCCTTATCCTTTTTTGGATACCTAATTTCATTCTGCACATTTTTACTAAATAAAATTTGGTCAGAAAATGCTACTGTAGTTTTCCAAAAGCCAAAATTGTGTCAATCATTCTAATATGTTTCTAATCATATCAATTATGATTCAGGAGGAGAAAAGAAAACAAAAAAAGCAACCAACAAAATAGATTATTTTATAAAACTGAAGAACCACAAGATCTTCAGAGTAGTAAACACTTAATACCAAAGTGACACCTATCTGAATAGACTATTTAAAGCTTTGATATAATATTCACTTTATAATACAGGAAAAATGTCTCAAAGGATTTGTGAAGGGTTAGCCAGCATATATGAAACATTCATTTTTTTTTACCACACTTTACATTGTTTATCAATTTATTAAAATTGGTCAACATATCTGAAGTAAAATATTAAATACAAATCACAAAACACACACTATGGTTTTAATATTTACAAAATATTATGACTAATGTGTATGTAATATCCAACTGCAAACTGCACTGAATCAGATCTGCCACATCATAATATGCAATCACTTCAAGGTTTAAGCAGATTGTTTTGATTGACCAGTAAAAGAAGCAGACCATGGCCTGTTGGTACATTATGCAGCAGCAGATCAACATCTGCTTTCCTTGTATTGGGGACAGACATATATGCAAGTACATGGTACACATGGCATATCTGCTGAATTGACATTTCTAAGGCACTACTGTATTTCAATACCTATATTTTTGTTCATGTTCTTCAATTACAATTTAAAGAAATGCAAAATAAGGGAATAAATAAATGTATTTATAACTAATGCTATATAAGCATGAAAGAAGACACTAATGGTAAATTTACATAATTCCATTTCTCCTTAGAAGAGGCCGCTTCCCTTGCAGAACCTCAAGTCATGAATAGGGATAATTCATACATATTTATGTTACTCCACCAAAGGAAAATGAGTTGTGCTTCTAGCATAAATACCTTCATACATATTAATGACAGGACCTGCAAATTGATTTTTTAGATTCAATGGGAATTCCATTTAGATAAAAAAAGGAAAAGGGGGCAGAGAAGTAGGTTACAATGTATTCAAATCAATTGTAAATATTTAAGTCTTAGCATAAAAAGAACAAATCAAGTGCCTCTAAAAAATCAAAAAAGCAAATACTCCCCCAAAATAATGTAATTTTTTAATTTTAAAAAAGCCTGGTTAAGTGTGGTACACAAATCTAGGAAGGAAAAATTAACTGTCCCATAACCTGGAACAATATGAAAGTGTTGTCTAACAATTAACATTTGTTGTTACTTTTTTAGAACTTTATTGAAATATAATGGAAACTATATGGAATTTTAATGAGCAAGCAGAATATTAAAGGAGCCATTCACAAAGCATAATATTGACAATGAGACAAATTTGTCTGTATACAAGTTGCTGCCCAATGCCCACACCTCTAAGCTTGTAAATTTAGATCAGGCCCAAGGTTTTCTCTTACATGTTGTAACAGGTGGCTAGTGGAGGCACCATTTTGCACTGGGATATACTTCATCATGTTTCAGCTAAATATTTTTAAACAAAAGTACAGTCCATATTTTGACTTTGCATTTAAATAATTTTACTCTTTTTGCCCTTATCCTTTTTTGGATACCTAATTTCATTCTGCACATTATAGCCAAAATTGTTTTGAATGTTTTGTCATTCATTCATTCACACACACACACACACACACACACACACACACACACACACACACACACACACACACACAAACACACACACACATAAATATATGCACGCATGAAAACATTTTTACTAAATAAAATTTGGTCTGAAAATGCTCCTGTAGTTTTCCAAAAGCCAAAATTGTGTCAATCATTTTAGTTTGTTTCTAATCATATCAATTATGACTCAGGAGAAAAAAGAAAATGAAAAAGCAACTAACAAAATAGATTATTTCATAAAATTAAGGTCTCCTGGAAAATTAGTACTAATTTATATTTTGGCTACTGGCACAATAAATATTGAATGTAATATATTTCCAGTACCTGAATGTACCTGGCATTTTTCTGAACAGTTCAGTTACCATTAGTTAGCATAGACTCAGATGATAGACTGGTTGTATCACTTACACTTGCTTATTAGATGCAAAGTGGAGCTATTATATACGTAAAATGAGTTATCAAAAATGTAAAGAATGCAAGTATGCATCACTAACTTGTTTTTGCTCAAACTCTGCAAGATCATTCAAGCAATTTGCCCGGTGATGGAACACAGCAGATTCCAAACATTGAACTGATCATGAACCAGTTAGTGCTGAATCTGCCTAATGTCAGTCCAAATCTAATGAGAAAAAATTTCAACAGGAAGTGATTAATAAATTCTACATTGCTGAACAATCATGATTCACAATCAAGGAAAATACTTAACAGTATTCAAAACATTATTATGATGGCTTTGTAATACATGTGTCCCAAGTCTGAACAATTTATTTATACTTCATTTTCTGAAACACATAAGACAAATTATTTATCTTTGAACAATCAATATATATTTATTTGTTTATTCAGTCATCAATAACAACTAGTTCATTTTGGATCATACAAAATTTCTGGTTCATTCTTAATCCACTTTTCCCCCCCCCCCATAAAGTAGTCAAAATTGCTACTAGAAGATAAATAAACATGTTAAGCAATCTTTTGTTGTATATTTATTACCTAATCTTCATCTAACCACTATCAAATTCATGTGACTGTTGAAATTCTTATTGTGAAAATCTGGACAACAGTCAAAATGTTTATACATGTATTTCTAAATCCAGATGATGAGAGATAAAGATCTTGCTCAAACAAAATAGATCTCTACTAATGGCTAAATCAAGCTCTAAACCAAGATACTGTAAACCTCATTTTTTGTACAAGAATAACATTTTCCAGTTTGTGAATATAGTCTAATACTGAATTTATTGCATTCACAAAAATATATATCGCCTGAAACAAGCTTCCAAACAAGCTTCCAAATCTGCTGCTGTTTAAAACATACTGTATGTCTGGTTGGCACCATTTTGATATGACTTTCTGCTTTGCAGGAGTAACACAGACAAGATTTTCAAAAAAACTAGTGCCATGGTGACCATATTTGCACCATTTCCATTTAGTACTAACTACATATTACTGGTCCCTTACGTCTTTTGGTGAAAGAACAATGTTCATTATCACCATATATCGGAGAAAAAGTAACAAGAAAGATAGTCAAGAAGAGCACTGTGTCTGAAAGACACCATCTTTATTTAGGACCAATGAGACATTGTAAGACGCCTTCTACTTAAAACCTCACGACCATATCAGGAGGAGTATCAACAAGATTTTAACTACAGCTACTACGGTGGTTATACTGACATTAGACTGGCACCATTTTCAATTAGGGCTGAACAGACATCATAAGAAGTCTTTTGGTAAACACTTGATGATGATATGACCATCCATTCAGGATATTTTCAAGATGGCCACTTGGTGGCCATAATGGATGTCCAACTTGCACCATTTTAACTTAGTACCAACATGCCATTCGATGAATATATGTACATCTATAAAGTTTCATTGCTATCCTCCAAATAGTTTTTTTTTGAGTTCTAACAAATTTGTGCTAACTGACACACTGATAAAGATCTCAGTCTGATGCTGAACAACAGAATATCCCATAAGCTCTTCTGGTCTAAGAGAATTAGAGCTAATAAAAATATGTATGATTCCAGTAATTGTGCCAAGAAAAGAAATAGGATAGGAAGGCTGGTCATATTTTTGTTCTTATTACTTTGTTTTTATCAATCGAATGTTAGTTCATGTCAAATTTTCCAATCCATAGTTACCAGTTTGAAAGCAAAAAAAGCTGAGCATAGTCAGTTCTGAGGATTTGTTTTTTTTTTAATGTTATAAAAAGTTATAGAGTTGGGGGCCATCAAAACATAGTATTTCAGTTCACTAGAACCACACATTTTGTATTCTTTGGCTTAAAGCAGGTCATGCAACAGAAATACTTTTCACAGCATGTATCAGTATGCGCTCATTAAAACTTTACCCATAATGAGTGCCTCATAATCCAAAGGCCTTTACATACCACATACACTTGCTTACAAATCAAACAAACTGCACTGACCCAGATCTGCTGTTATATAAGTACCAGTAGATCTAGGTCTGTGCATTTTGTAAGAACTAATCAGAACATTTTGAAGTCTAGTTGGATTTAAAAGTGAGTATATATGGTTATGTCATAAATATTCAAAGCACACCCCTTGAAATCACAACCTTTTCTTGAGTAATGCATACAAGCAAGATACTAGATTAAGATAACAGCCACCAATCATAATGCTGTAATTTATCTGAATTCTTATCTATAGTATGTTATGAACTTGCACACCTCTAAAAATCAACTAAGTTGAGTTTGTAAAATGTGTATTCTCCTGACTAAATACACATGCTAATACAGACCAAAAAGTCCCAAAAGTAACAAAAAAATGATATAATGAAAATCTGATTAAGCCCTCCATAAATATATACAGATTAGATATCATCTGTTTACCTCATGTGGTTTATACTTAATGCCCAAAAAGTTCAAAATGTGTAAAAACATAAATATATATTGCAATAGTTTGAAATCCTCATCAACTCAGCTACATATGCAAACAAATGTGACAACCAAATTTAATTTGTTTATGTTGTGTTCGTTTTGTACACCTTTGCAAAAATACTACTTTGGATTAATAGACAGATGGTCAAAACCAAATCAAGATGTCCCTGCTGCAAACAGTGGTGGCACACATGTAGCTTAAAAATGCTTTTATATGATCCAAATCTTCTGAAATCATATGATTTTAAAAACCAACTTGTTATGGGACAAATAAAACATCTTAGAAAAATGTTGAATTTAGAATGTGTTGCTTGTTCCATTTCATGTTTTTACTGTAAAAGCGATGTGGGTATAAATCAACTTTCATACAATTATTTATGTAAATACAAGATTTAAAAGCAAATTAAATCTAATACTTGACAGCAATTAGAAAAACAAGTAAATTTAGTGACATTTTTGTCCCTCACTTGTCATTGTGAGGTCACAAATTTTCATACTAATAAAAAAAAAAATCAGATGTTTAAGACTGGGCTGCAAAGTTAGACTAGACAGAAAAGAAACCCAGTTTCATTGTCCTCTCACAAAAAGCTTTAGAGGGAAAGTGCATTTAACAAAACAAAATCTAACCAGTGATCTTGACCTTCAAGGTAAAAAACTTTCTGTGATACATCAGATGCTTAAATCTGACAAAGACAATCATACTTTGGAATATTGCCAACCTCAGTTTACTATATTGAGCAGAAACAAAGAAACCGTAGAATATAGACTTTGACCTCAAGGACAACACCTCAAAAGGACAAATATACAATTAAAATATATTATAAGTACATAAAGCTTCATCTATATATCTAAAACAATTGTAATGTTAGAATGTTGAGGGGCAAATATTACAAAAACATCAAAGAATTGACTACAATGACCAGTGAAGATTTGATCCACAATGTGACATGTTTTTAGTGATTATATACCTTATATCAAATTTGATCAGTTTATCTCAAATGGCCCAGACGATGTGGATGTGAATGTGTTATGGAATACTGTACATACAATATTGAGGGACAACCTTAATTGGTATGTGTTTAAATGATGTAAATGTATGCGAGCTTGATCCCTTTGTTTCCGACACTTTAAAATTAATGAGTGAAAAGGAAGAGGGGTGAAAATATCACATTTTGTGATACTACCTTGACCCTGAAGATAGAACCCCAGTGTGGTTAAAGACACATCTACTAGTGATGTTTTATAAACATTAACTTAGTAAGCCCTGGAGGTTTTTTACATTTTGGCCTGAAATGTGAGTAGAAAACACATTTGGGGGCTATTTCTGAATACATCATAATACATCAACCTCCAAGACATTTTTGGTTAACTATTTGTATTAGAAACATCGTTTTTCATTTACTATTTCGCTGAGCATGTGCAGAAGGGTAAATGTTGGACTTTTTTTTCTATTTTTGCTTAATGGACCCATCATTTTCATGTTGAGACCTCTCTTTATTCTAAATGCCCATCTTATCCTACTTTTTGCAAAGGTTTGTCTGTCTTTGTGCAGTTCAGACTGGTCTGTCTTAGATATGAGGCCAAAAAGTCTCAAATCTGCACACAAAATCAGATTCTGACCTCAGACAAATTTTGCCTGGAAAAAGCCTAGTCCAAAAAGTTATGTTTTTTCCCCCTGTATTTCATAGCGAAACTAGAACATCCATATTATTTTGTATCATCTTAAAGCTACATCTGTCTACCTTTCTATAACACCACCCACTTTATTGTGTCATACATGACCTTACCACTACAAAGCTCAGAAGAAGGCTACCAGCTGTTGCCTTGTAAATGCAGCGCCAGAGGTTAATGAGTTACGATTCAATCCTGAATCTATAACAGCTTTAAAGTTATAGAGCAGAAGGAAAAATGTGATAAAACTGCAAAGTACAAAGCCATCACCTGGAAGATAGTGTCCACTTCTAGTGATGTTGTACAAGTTTACCAAGCTCCACCCCATAATCACAAATGTCTTTAGAATTATAGAACAGAGGAGGCAAAAGGATGGACAAATGCATATACTATATGCATATACTATGTTTCCCACTTCTCTTATGGAAAGGGAAGAGGACATTAATTACAAAATAAAATACTCACCACCTCACACACCTCCAAACAACCTACCTATGTTATGTTTTGATCTGTAAATTTTATTGAACAATGTTGATTTTTACAGTGAATTTTAGTAGCTAACAGACAGATGTTAAATGTTTTTTCAGAATTCACCCTTGTGATCTTAAATTTGAAGGGACATGCAAAGACATCTTCAACGCATCATATAAAAATAGCTGTCTATATAGTCTGCACAATAGTGCTCTATGCAGGCTATTAGGCCATATCTGCAAGTCATCCATAGGTCTAACAATAATGCTTAGACCATACAGCAAGGTCTACATTGTCCAGGACTGACAAAGCAAGTCTTAAGGAAATAATGCTGAATTCTTATGTCCAAGAAGTCATAATTTCTGATTGTTATATATATATATATATATATATATATATATATATATATATATATATATATATATATATATATATATATATATGGTGGTTGTAGGAAATGGCTAAGCTAAAATTTGGACACTAGGCACATTGCCTTGACTTCTGATACAGATCTCTGAGTGACCACTTACATATTCAAATGCACAAAATGCTTTAAAAGTACTACTATTAATAGGAACAATCCTAAATAAAAGAGCAGCTCAAAAATGACTAAATAGCAAAAAAAAACTTCACTTCTCTTTAACATTGATGCAATTTGATAAACAACCAATGATGGAGTAAAGTGATGACAAGTTATTTCGGATCTTACTGAAGATATTCTTGTCTTGAATAAGAAAATAAGAAAATTTCATAATAATTTATTATAAACAAGATGATATCCATGTCAAGCAGGAACAGTGTATCCCTCATTCATATAAACCAATACAAAAAGCCAAATAAATCTTTCCAACCAAATGATTGTTAATTTTATTTCCAGTCATAAAATTTTTACTATCATCAGTTTCACTGTACTTTATCCTATGCTAGTCTGGTTCTCTATTTCGTATGCTCCGCATAGCGGAGTGCAACACAGGGATGAAATGAAACACGCAACCAGACTATATGCAAAAAGCATACAAGATGCCGTTACCTCATCCAAAGCATTGGACATTAAATAAATCCTGATTGCATTTTGCAAATCCTCTACATTAAAAATATTGCACGGCAACAAAAACCTGTGCCAATATTCTCCAGCGTGCATCCATGACGTACAAATGTGTGTAATGGGAAACACTGCAGAAACAACTTTTTGATAATTGTTGTAAAAATATTAACCTTTTACCTAATTAAAAAATTAACACATATTTTGTGTACAAACCTACAAACCATGACAGCAAATATGACATTCCCTTCATAATCTCTCCTTTATCATTAGGTATTGATCAAGTGACCATTATGTAGATGGTGCAAAAAGCTGATAATGTAAGGGACTCACTGACAATGATCAGGTTAGAAATTATAAATTGATGAATGAAATCACTACATTTTCTTTGGTATATTTCTATTATAGATGCATTTTATCTTTGAAATCTGTACAAACAAGAAGTCCAAATACCCCAGACCTGCTCTAATCATTAAGAGATGCAGTATGTCATAACGTGATAATGGCATTCTGCTTTACCTGTCAACTAACTATGCTTAAGTAAGTCAGTTGATTTCCATCGACTCACTATAGGTATATGGTCAACTGTACTAGGCTGTTGACCCTATCTATAACTTGTAATATCATGAGGAAAGCCTGACAGCTAGTCATACATGAAAGACCTCAACGCTGATATTTATCTGAATCTTACTGCCTAACTAACAATGCTGTGAAGAATATTTCAGTATCGAATTAACGCAAGTAAAAAATTTCAGGAATATCTCACACAAATAATGATGCTTTTCTACAAAGTCATAATGTTTTAGTCAGACTACTGTCTCTGTCTTTCCTCTAACGAATTCAAATTCTCACAAAAGAAATGGACCTGTTTTCAAGTTTCGCTGGCCTGCATTTCAGTTGGCTGGAAAACGATCACAGCCAGGAACTCCAAAATAGAGTTAAGTTGAAATATTATTCTTTGAAAGAAGAAAAAAAATATATTATGCCTAGTGGAACTATAAGCAACATTTTGTTTCATTCAAGAAACATACCACACATCATCCTACTTGAACATATATTGGCATACCAGAAACTACTGTTGCATTCCAACAATTTAAATGTCAACAGAACATGACAATGTGTCCATTTGCTAATGTCAAGTTGTGATTCAACTAGGATAAAAATAGCACCGTATCTTAATTTTATATCAATTTGTGGAAGTGTTGATATGGACTGCCAAGTATGTGAGATATTCCTGAATCATTGACTACCTGTTCCAATGTCAAACATCAGAACATGCTACACAAGACCATTCTTTAGGTAGTAAGACGTAACACTGAAATATAAATCACATGTAATACATCTTAAACTGTATAACTAGCCTGATAACTATCGATTTCGTCTTAAAATGTAATACATCTTAAACTGTAGAACTAGCCTGATAACTATCGATTTCGTCTTAAAATTACTTCTGTATGATATTGAATTTAAGACATGCTGCTTTTCAAAATACTCTACCAGCTAAGTACAGAAGAGAGACATTTATATAGTATTACAGTAAAGAAGCAAGTATGCCATTATTTTGACTGTCCCATAACATAGTGTAAACCACAGGAGCTCATATCGTTGCTTGCAATTTACTTGTCATACATGAAATATATAATAACTACAAGGGAGGTCACTTCTCTTCTTTATTGCACGACCTTTTTAAGAATAAACACTGATATTTCAAGCAACATTTCGTGTAGCATAATAAATTTGGTATTTTCCCATGCTACTGCTCAACATAGACCTAAGCGTGCCTGCTCAATATGCAAGAACAATGCACTGAATAGAATACTGTCTTCTCATTGGCCAACTGAAAATAAGTTATAAACAAATTCATTTAACCAATGTGAGGACAGTATTCCATTCAGTAAGTATTTACTTGCATATTAAGCAGGTGCAATCAGGGCCATGTGGAGTGGTAGTGTGGGGAAAATGGTCTGGCATTACTTTGGAGTGGGATACAGCCTGAGCTAAACATAGGTACCAAATTTATTAAACTTTGCAAAGCTTAGCTTGAAATATCAACGTTTATTCTTAAAAAGAGAAGATAAATAAAGAAGAGAAGTGTCATCCACTGGAGCTCCTAGTGTATAGTACATGTATGACACGTTAACTGTGGGTAACAATACTAGACCCTGTGGTGCAACACCACCACCACCCCATGCCTAATACTGGTGTGACACTATTATGTCAAAACAGAAGAAATTACGTTCTTCATTTCTAAATGTTTCCTTAGTATATGGCACGCATTTTGATCCATTAAAATATGCAACTATTGAGTCTATTCAACTCTTTTCAGGAGGATTTTTGTTTGTGTGAATTTGATTATGCTATTTCGTGGATGGAGAAGGCATTTAACAAAGAAGCCATTTTATCCATTTGACCCAAATTTTCGGGTTTGACGGGACATTTCAACTCGTGACTGATAAGATAACCTTAGTTCGCAAATAAAATGAAGAAAAAGAAAACTCGGTCATGTGCAACTTGCATGTGCATTTGCATACTTCTTTGACATTCTAGTAAACATGACCTTCCGATTTGCATGCATACATAAAACAGTCCAGCCCAGATCAAACCAGAAAAAAAGGTGGACAGTTCATGAACACAACTTAAGCACGATTTGCCGAATTATCATCATCTAAAAACAATATTTTCATCATTAGAGTAAATTTGAAAATTAATAAATTTAAAATGGAGAAAGTTTAATGTTTACAATTGTAAATCATTAAACCTGAATTATGAATATGTAAAAATTACTCATTAATACCTGGATTTTCATTCGGAGATGACGCAGGTTCAGCCATTTTGAATAATAATATTTAGTAAATTAGTTTCCGGAAGGTCACGAAGATTTACCACGGCTGGTTACATCTAACAAATAGGAAAACTTTAAGAACATTTACATGTTATAAGAGTTCTTTATTATAAAATTATATCTTTTTTGAAGGAAATATTAACAAAATCGTTTAGTTATAAATACAAATAATTATGAGAACAGAATCACGGAAATTACCGAATACATTGTGAATCAAGTCGGGTTCACCACAATTATAACGTAGTTGAGATGTCAGTAGTAAAAGTAAACGAGATTCTTATCGCCAGGCCCCCCCACCCCCACCCTTCCAAAATTTCACGTTAAGATTTTTTTCAGCTGACCTTTTTTTTTTAGCTCATTGGATGACTTTCATATGACAAGGCTTTTCTAACATATTTCTGACATATATTATGTCAGGATAGGGGTCCATGAGATAAGAACCCGTTTACTATTACTACTATTATCGCCGTGTTAACTTTAAATTATCTAAAATAAAACTAATCTCTATGTCTATATGAGTTGGTGACATTCATCTTACTCAAGTAGTAGAAAACGAAGTTCTGGCTCAAAGAACACCCCTTGAAAATTTGTAATTAGAAATTTAAAAACCTATTGATATATTAACTACTGATAGACAAGATGAAAAAATTAAATGCTTTCATGCTTTATTCAGCATGACGATATTACTGGTGACGATACTGATACATAATACAGAGTATCTTGACAGTTTTTATTATAGATAATCCAGTTTCGTTAGAAAACCTTATTATATTAAACAATTTTCTACACACCATTTACATTCCAAGTGAATGTCTTATAAAATATTTATGTATGTTTTACTACAGAGAAGCTGGATTATATGCAATGTTTATTGATATGCAGTTTTTCGAAGATGTTATTGAAGTTTATCATGGAAGATCCAGAATCTTATATTGACTCATTAGACATAGAGGTTATGATATTTGTAAAAAGATTATCTGTTGACGAAAAGTCCAGCTAGATTATTTTTATTTTTTTACACGAAATTTCATACCCTATCATTAAAATACCTTTTTATAATTATTTTCATACCCGTTGACTACCTTTGGTAGAATATATGTTAACATACCGTCAATAATACGAAATTCACATATTAAGTTGTCTATATACTTTTCTAAGCAAGATCATATTTCATCAAGTGATTTTTTATAAGTGATATTTGCTCTTTTGCAGGTATATTTTTGGTCTCAAGTCGAAGTTAACTTTTTTACACGCTATTGCAAGAAAAATACCAACAATTGATATTAGTAACAAAAACGGATTTAATAATGCTCTGCTTGAGATTATACCAAAGCTGGTCGTTAACAACGGCACATATAGTATTACGCGAAGTATTTTGCTATAGTATTTGTAAAATTGTTTTACGCACCAAAGATATTTTTTGGGATAATATATGATATTGCATTAGTGCGTCCACAGCTTGTTTTTGGAATTTCGTCTGAAATACGATTAAAATCGATGACTTGCTTTTTCATTATAAAATGTTTGTTTACAATTTTTTACAATATAGTAAACGTTCTAGTACCAACAATTGAGTCAAGAAATTCATAGAATTTATCATTGTTAAGATAAGCAATAAAATCTCTCTACTAATCATAAATATCTGATAAGGTATCGTTGTATCGTTCATCTGTTATTAACTCACTTTTCTTTAACAAACTGTAGGAATGAAACACGTTTTCTACTATGTGTTCATACAAATATTTTAATTTACAAAACCACCTTATTATCACTAAACCCTAGTACCAAGCAACTTGATCTAAAAGTTTTGAGAACAAGATGTTATCTAATAATTGCGTATGCCATTATGAAATAATTTAGCATTATTTTTAGGAGTATATCTCGTTCATTTATAAAATTACCAACAACATACAATACTTTTAACAATAAATTTGTATATGGTTGCGTGAGTATATTCTCAATTTCAGTATAATAATTTCGTATTGACAATCGTCTTGAGCGTTGCAGTGATGTAAATGGAAAATCATTTTCTTCACTGAAGTCGTGGTAAGAATCAACATTTTCTTCAAACCTTGTTTGTTTGAACTCCACAAAAAAATTTTCTCGCTCAACATCGTCGAGATTACCAATTTCATTGCTAATAGTTTTGATTATCGCTAGAGATTTGTTAACAATAATCGGATCAAATTTAAGGTTTTTATATATCATTGGTAAAAATTGCATTTGAGTAACGATTTTAACTAGGGTAGTACATACCGAAATACTTCCAAAATTTCTTGTGTTAAAACACTATTGTATAACTTCTTGTTCTTTTTAATTTTACTATCCTAGATTCCGCTAGTTTTTTGAGGTTATTATGGTTATCGTTTATTTTTCTCCCTGCGCTATATATTTATATTCTTAAATAAACGTCAAGCAATATTTCTAAACAGCATTTCGTCTTGTTTTTGTTCTTCTAGACGCTCGTCAGGATGACAGTACTTGCTTATAATATCAAAGTTTTCTATTGCTTTTGTTAATTGTGGTCCTCGCATATGCAAAACAAGAACAAACAAAAAGATCTTCATCCGATAATGGAGAATTTATTAGTGTAATTGCAAACGTTTTATTTGTGTTTATAACACGTGCCACTAGTGATTTGTTTCCAGCATCTGTTTTGGGTTAAAATATTATCATAAACCCTCTTGCAGAGGTTATAGCTACTGGTTCGGACAATTATTTTACAACGTTAGACTAAATTTGATTACATTGTTTATACCGGATCTACAAGTGTATATATTTGAAATGCGGTCAATCCTGGAAACGGATATTCCACTGCGACAACATAAACTCGAAAATATAAGTACTTGTTAACAGCTGTTGGAATTGTAAATACTGTTTTGTTGAAATATACGTGTTTTCTGTGCTATACATTATTGTTCAGTCAATATAATCGTTTAATCCTTCTAATACTCAATTATAAATTCAACCAACAACTAGAGCTTAGCCGACCTCGCAATTTAAATAGCAACTCTAATGGGACATGTAATTTTAATCCAAAAGTCTTCTCCGTTAGTCTTCCATTCTTGTCTAGCACAGAAACGTAATGAAGATAATTTTCGGGATAATCTGCTGATGCGCTAAACTCAAACCCAACTCAGTTATAAGTTGCTTTAAAAAGTGTTGGAATATACCCAATATTACTTTTTTATTTTATACTACCACTAAATCCACTGTCAAGATATGGTTTATTTGTCAGATAATTAAGGTAAATTGGAGCATATGTCAGTGTTATTTTGTTATTCCTCATAGTTATATACACTTGACATTGGTCCACCGGATCATATAGAATATGGGGTGAGTTCTTCTTTTAACTGAGCATAATTAATAACATCCGTTTCATTTGTTGGTAAGCAGGTATTTTTGAGACATTGCTCATTGTCAGGTTACTAGTCATTGTGTCACCAGCTGTATCGAGCTTGTTATCGTCATCAAAGTTGCTAATATCTAACCGCTTGTGTATTATCAACATTTATTTGCTGGTGGATACCCAGTTTCCAACCCAATAATTGTTTTACTGGACATGTTGATGTTGCCAGTAACCGCTCCACCAGTTTTATCAAGCTTGTTACCATCCACATACTTTAACTGGAAATAACTTACCGACTGGGTTTGATTTACATTTCTTGGCGGATTCTCTGTTTCCAAATTTATAAATTATTTCCTGACAAGTTAAGGTTGCCGCTTCGATCTTTCTTAGTTGTGAGTGACTAACAGCTTATGTAAGATAATCTACTTCCAAACCTAGAACTCATTGATTTCACATAAATAGGTTTACTGTCATTGTGTCGCTGGTTTCTTTACTAATGATGACGCGTCAGTTATTGCTGGTTCGTCAAAAGTTTTAAGTGCTGTTCCAAACTTTGTGTAATAGGTCATATTATATAAATTATATAACAAACTTATAATGGCGAAGATATTATATTTTGATACGGAACGATTAATTAGGCAATAGCATGATAACGAACTTTCCGATTGTCATTATTTTATTGTTGGTCGTACAGGATCAGGTAAAACAAATCTTTCATTAAATCTTTTGTTCAAAGATAGCTTTAACCACGATAAGGTATATATTTACACAATTAACATGCAACAGGATAAATATAAATTATTAAGCGAGTTCAACGATAAACTTCGAGATGAATTTGACGCCTGCTATGATATATTTTAATAAAACAAACAGAAGAATTAATTTTAGCTGACCAAAATTGATTCATCCGAGCATAAAATATTTGTTTTTGACGATATTGCGCTAAACAACGATGATACGAATAAGATGAAATCTTAGTTTTTGCTGTCACGTAACAAAAGATGTAATTCGATTTATTTTGCGCAAGGCTTTTACAATGTTGACAGATTTTTCAGGCCAAATACATGATGTTTTATATTATTTCCTGTACTAGATAATGTTGATGTGAGAAACATTGCAAACGAACAGTGCGGTAAAGTAACGAAAGATAAATTTGTTGAATTAAATCATCAAGCAATAAAAACAAATACAATTTGTTTCCATTTGATAAACCAACGCGTGATCAAAATAAAATGTTTCGTTGCTGTATAGTCACGTTTCTATATGCGAATTTTGTAGAGCGTATAAAAATAAACAATGGATAAGTATCAACAAAACACTGAGATACTAAAACTCGAGCTGCTTTTAGGAAAAATGTGGAAGAAAATCGGTATGTACAAGTTCAAGCGGAAGAAGAAACCACCAAAATTTTTAAACCGGTTATTGAAGTAGTATTTGACAAGCAACCAGAAACATCAACATTATCTCCAAAAGAATTAGAGAAATAAAAGAAAAAGGGTTCTTAGAGAAAGATAGAAAGAAGAAACCTGTGAGAAACATTGCTGATTTTGCTGCAGGACAGGCTGAATTTAAAAGATTAATGAACATCCATCCTGCTCTTTAGCATGTAAATAGTAAGTTCGACTATTAACTTCGACGAATTAAGGAGGTTGATGGAAAATATCAGAGCTCAGTCAACAAATAGCTGAGAAACAAACAAGATAGCTGAAGCTGCTATAGTAGCGATGCCTACTGATAAAAATATTTTTTTAAGAAATCAAGCTAGAGAAAGAAGCATACAAGATTCCGAACTTTCTAACTTTGTTCAAAGGTATGTAGCAAAAAATGAACTTACCGATTTTGATAGCATTCAAAAATGGAATGATGATGATTACAAAAGCTAAAAATAATATTAAATGAAACAATTTATGATTTTCTAATAGCTGATAAAGCCGAAGAAGGAGAAAGGTTTGCTCTACTAAGTAGAATGAGAAACAGAGTTATCGCTGATACCTTAAAAATAACAGCTGTAAAATACCGCACAAGATCAAAAGATTATAACAAAGGTAGAAATTTTAGAAAACAGTTAAAATTATAATGATAGACGAATTAAAACAAATTTGGAAGAATCCACTGGATCTGTAGTTAACGTTTTTCATCTGCCTCTGCCTATGTTGACCAACCTATGTTGCTGATATCATCGAAATTATCTGGTAATGAAATCACAAAAATCGACAACGAAATTGTTGATATATTAGATCATCTTAGATTACTATTATCATCTGAAATTTTATACAGTGATATTATCTAACAATATTAATATAATGTCACTAACATCAACAACATTATTACTTGATTCATCGCTAATAACATGAAACGGCGCAAACTTTTCTCTACATTAGTAATAGAATTAGATCCAAATAAACAATACAAAATTGGATTAATTTCTGCTACGATATGGAATTAAGTAGTAATTGTAGAAACAAACGTCAACGACACCTTTTCAATTTTCGACAAAATTGGCAGGTTTATAGATGTTAGAATACCTCAGGGAGTGTATAACGTAACTGATCTTAATAAAAGAACTAATAACAACAAATGGAGGTGCTGCGGACAATTTAGAGCAAACTCCGAACTATAATACACTATGAGTTAGTTTATAATCGATTTTTCACCAGTTACTAGTATTGCATCATTGATAGTATTTAATCGTACAGTATACAGTAGTACTACAGAACGGAAATGGAATTCACTGGAACGGTGTCCTGCATGAACTATGTGATGAGTTAGTTATTTCTCTTCAATATAAAGTTACAATTCAAAAGATATTTACAGTATTGGGAATTAAATCCCAAATAATCCCAAATTTCCTATGGCATGTACAAAGTCTAGAATTCTTTTAATGAATTCCAATAGTCTCTAGTGTCCTGATATAACGTAATGATGCAATCCAGAATGTATTTTAATGAGTTCACACAAACTCCAAAGTAATACAATAATTAAAAACATCAATAATCAACTTAATAATTTCAATACTATTTTAATAGACAATTACTATCAAACTATATATGATGTCAACAACACAACTGCAAGCTATGATCACAGATTCTCACAGACTAATATAGAACATGAATGAATAATTGTTTATCAAACCTATATTTATTCATATTTTCACGTGACCTAAATGTAAATTATTCCAACGGAAACTTCTAAACCAACTGTAAACTCGATTTGGCCTAAAATGTTCCAAATTCAAGTGCTATGTAAACATTATTTCTGTTTACAACTTACAATCATGGACAAGAGTTAGCTATGATAACATTTTTATACATGACCTAAAATGTATCATAAACGGCAAAAAAATGACAATATCTATGCAAGATCGTTGTTCTTGAAACGTCTGAAATTTGATATTAACTTCTGTATGTCAGTCTGTGGGTTAGAAACATTGTCTCCTCATAGCATGCTGGGTAGAAATTTCATTCCACGTTTTCTCCTGCATGTGTATATTTTATCGATTTAATGGACTTTCTTCCGTGGAGTCTCATGGATCTAATATTGGCATGGTTCGTTATATTTTATACAGGGTAAGTTCCAATTGTGTTAATTATACTATCAGTCATTGGCAAGAAATGTTATAGTTTAGATAGTGTAAGTACCATTTTGAATTGTGTTAATTATAGTACAGCTGAACCAACATTATTCAAAATTTATATATCTGTATTGTTGCCTCATGCATGCAATAATCTTTACCCTAACAAGCATAAAATTAAGGAGTTCCACGATGATGTGTTTCTTTCTAATAGTAATCCAGATTATTCCGCCTTAATTTCCTTGACCACGCTTTAAACATCATTTCAGTGGTTGCTGCGTTTGATCACGAGACTGATTCCTTTATTATATAGTCGTTATATTGTCGTTAAATTACTACTTATATTTGGTATTTTGAGATATTTTTAAATAAAGAAAATTGCCGGATTAGTATTACGAGCACAATTTTTTTATTCTGCTGATCAGATTTCCAAAACAACAACAACAACAACAACAATAAAAAGGTCTAAATAATAAACAACAAAACAACAAGCAAACAAAAACAAGAACGCCAGCATTTTCGGTGACAATTTTCAGGATTGAAATTGAAAACTTCAAAATATTTTATTTTTCAATTGGCCAACATATCCATTGTCTTATAGTACCGGCTGCTTAATTTCACAACGATTGCCAGCCAAATATATAGAACAACTGGAAGCCTAATGCTAGAATATCTAAGATTGCAGAAAATATTCTACTAATGACATTGAGCGAAACATTCCAATCTTTGATTATTGCAAAAATCTCCTCTACATAGGGGATATTTTGTTAAACACAGCAAATGCATTATGCTTGAATTTGGTGACTTCTTTGAGTTAAAACATCCTAACATTGGAATATCTTCAACCATTTTTTCATATTTTCCAGAACTTTGTTAACAGAAAATCAGGTATCATTTCAAATCTTTGCAAAATAACTTTCGAAATTAGAACGATAAAAGTTTTCCATATATAATACATTTTTAAGTGGTCAAATAAATGATTGTAGAAGACATACATCTCAGACATATTAATTTCCTTTTGTGTCGATACGTTTTACAAATAATTCTGAAGAGGAATGTCTGCGTTAATTGTAGATGTTCCATTTACATAATATTTTAAGCGATGGTGGATGATGTATTAAATATATAATATTCTCCGCTATTAAACTGTTGATTACTTCAGATGATTACTTAAGAAAAAATGTAATATTTAAAAAAATTATTCATTTTAGTATTCTATTATTTAATTCGACACGATTATTTTTAAATTATGGCAAGTATAGACATTATTTTTCTCTTGTAATTGTAAATATTGTAAGCGGGAGAGGCAATATTTCCCGCTTTGCAATCAATTTATTAATTACTGTGTCTGAGATTCATGCCATAGACTATGGCTTTTTTGTAACTGCCGACTGAAGAAACGATTTTGGTACCATTCTTGTGGTGTCAACCTGTATATTATGAACTTCCATCATTTTTATGAGAGAGAGAGAGAGAGAGAGAGAGAGAGAGAGAGAGAGAGAGAGAGAGAGAGAGAGAGAGAGAGAGAGAGAGAGAGAGAGAGAGAGAGAGAGAGAGAGAGAGAGAGAGAGAGAGAGTCGTGCATCATTTTGATATACACATATTTAAAGAGACTAAATTATGACAAACTATTCCGAAATTATGGTTGTTGGACAGTTATCTCAGCATAAAACCATAATAGAGCTTATAGTTTCATAAACATCTATCAGCACACATTAGGCTGACATCTTTTTTAAAGATTAAAAATAGTTTCAGTTTGTAAAAGCTGTGAAAATTTACAACACAATCGTCTGATGCATATTTATGAGCTCAATTTCAGTAAACGATTTTCTTTGATGCATATATTTTTATTCTCACCGTTTCAAAAACATCTTACAAGTTACTAGTCCTTTTTTTCACCCTATTTTACTGATTTGTGTGTCGATTAGAAATCTTGTCATACGCGCATACATTTTAAATTATTACATATATTCCATATGCCTACGTGGCCAAACTCGTGGCAGTATGAACATAAAGAGGATATTAAAAAGGGTGCTTCTTCGAGTAAACTGTATTATTACAATCTTCATAGTTGCACCTATTTCAGTTTGTTTGTAAAGAGAGAGAGAGAGAGAGAGAGAGAGAGAGAGAGAGAGAGAGAGAGAGAGAGAGAGAGAGAGAGAGAGAGAGAGAGAGAGCATAACTTAAAGTTTAAGGATTTTAGCTATATTCCTGATGTTCTAAAAATTATACCTCTAACATTGTTCATTCAGATAATACGTTTTCTTAAGAAAGAAAGATAAAGTACATTTTTTCAGGTTATAAAAGCTATTAAAATTTAATGTATTTATATAACCGTTTAAAGCAAATTTAATAGCTCAGTTTCCCAGTATGCGATGTTCTTTAATGCATTTTGTTCTTTGATCCTATTCCAGTTGAATAAATATCCAACGCATATACGAGTCTGTAAATCCATATCAGGACCTGTTGCTAATTTTACAGGTTGCTTGCGTGCCTACGTGAGCGAAATTGTAAGTATAGAAATAATATGTGCATTTTAAGAACGCTGATTTTCTAAATGACCTATAATGTGAACCTCTTTTGATGTACACTTTACATCCGTCCTAAATAAATATGAGCACGAGAGAGAGAGAGAGAGAGAGAGAGAGAGAGAGAGAGAGAGAGAGAGAGAGAGAGAGAGAGAGAGAGAGAGAGAGAGAGAGAGAGGGTGGTGGGGTTATATTCATTATAGCCAACTAACTATAATCTGCTCAAATGTTTCATGCAGAAATGCTTAATTTATATGTAGCCTCACTTTATACATGTATTAACACGATAAATCCTACTGGACGTCGACTCTATTTGGTTTACGGTTATAGCAATTAATCATCTGTGACCAAACCTCTTCCAAGAGGAACTTGGGTGGAAAAAGTCTTCTTTTAGAGTCATTGATCAAAGTTTCTACTGTAACTTTGCTATCGAGTTGACACTAGTGGGCGATGAAACGGAGAGTATACCAACTGTGACGGAAGGAGGAATAGTTCGTCAAGGTTCTACAAATATTTGTTGTATGCATGGCTTTCACACTATATCATAATGTGGAAAATATATCATAAAATTGTTGTGTATCAGAATGATAATACTGAAGAAGAAGACGATATGGATTGGCGCATATTGGTAGATATAGGAACGGAGTTTTTCAAAATAACTTCCTCAAGAAATAATCATTAATCTTGATAAATAAAATAATGAATATGCCTTACTTACAGATGATTAGATCGAAACGAGGTATCAGATTCTAAGCAAAACTGCATATTTTCTTTAAACTTTGCCATGATTGTTTTGCAACTGAGCAACCATGTATTCTTTTCTGTTTAAGATTGCTCTCATGTACATGGAGAGTAAATGCTAAATGCACAGCCTCGTTAGTGCAAATAATAATAATAATAATAATAATAATAATAATAATAATAATAATAATAATAATAATAATAATAATAATAATAATAATAATATCCTTTATCAATCCAGGATTAAATAACTAGGTACAAGCTAGTTATATTATGGCACTGCACAAAAAAACCCAAACAACAATTACATATATAATTAGCAGATAATACGAATAAATTGTGTGCGGTCATAAGGTCAGGATTGCACTTTGACGAGGTATAATTTCTTAAAAGTGGAACTATTAGGTGCTTGCAATTGCATATTGCAATCTGTTCCGAGAAACTGCACTGACGTCAGCAAGAGATTGCATACAATACGCTGTCAAATATTCGGTATGTATAAATAACTGCTAAACAAGTACTATTATTCGACTTTGGTTATTTGTACCAACGTTCCTTACAATGTTATCAACATTAGGATACTCTTGTGATAAATCAATATATTTTTTTAAAAGACCCCATCCACACATTTCTAAATACTAATTGGCATAAGTCTAAGACTGTTGAAAAAACGATAATGTATATGTTAAAATGTTACTAAAAATTAAGTCAATATGGCAGCTCTTTTCTTATAAATTGTATACTATCTACATATAAGAAGAATTACGGGTTGTGACTGCGTAGTACTTCCAAAGACATTATCTGCAGAAAAACCTTGATTCCTAGAACACTTTTAAGATCAACTAATCTTACATAAAACTTCCAACCTTTTTCATAATTCCTATTTTTCTAGATAATTTTGTGAGGAGTGACTCAAAGTGGACGGACTAGGATAACATATTATCAATAATGATATCTAAAATCCGTATTATCAATAAGGATATCTAAAATAAGTATTATAAATAAGGATATCTAAAAAACGTATTATCAATAAGGCTATCTAAAATACGTATTATCAATTAGGATATCTAAAATACGTTTGATCAATAAGAATATCTAAATACGTATATCAAAGTACTTATTATCAATAAGGATATCTAAAATACGTATGATCAATAAGGACATCTAAAATAGGTATCATCAATAAGAATATCTAAAATACGTATAAGAATAAGGATATCTAAAATACGTATTATCAATAAGAATATCTAAAATAAGTATTATCAATAAGGATATCTAAAATACGTATTATCAATAAGAATATCTAAAATACGTATTATCAATAAGGATATCTAAAATACGTATTATGAATATATAAAATACGTATTGTCAATAACAATGTCGAAAATACGTATTATCAATAAGGACATCTAAAATACGTATTGTCAGTAAGGATATCTAAGATACGTTTTGTCAGTAAGGATATCTAAGATACGTTTTGTCAGTAAGGATATCTAAAATACATATTGTCAGTAAGGATATCTAAAACACATATTGTCAGTAAGGATATCTTAAATAAGTATTGTCCGTAAGGATATCTAAGATACGTATTGTCAATAAGGATATCTAAGATACGTATTGTCAATAAGGATATCTAAGATACGTATTGTCAATAAGGATATCTAAGATACGTATTGTCAATAAGGATATCTAAGATACATATTGTTAGTAAGGATATCTAAAATACGTATTGTCAGTAAGGATATCTAAAATAAGTATTGTCCGTAAAGATATCTAAAATACGTATTGTCAATAAGGATATCTAATAGTTTGTCACTCTGAATAGTTTGAAATATTTTTTTAAAACAGTCTACATGTACTTCTAAGTAGATTCTTCATTTGGCTTCTAACTGTATCAGTTAGGAAAGTTTACAATGAATTTTCTTTACATTCAATCCATGTTTTTTTATGTGATCTATTTATAGCTTATTGCACATGTTCATTTAGACAAACTAATTTCAACAAGATCAGCATGTTCGTCGCAAACAGTGGGAATCTGCATGCATATATATATATATATATATATATATATATATATATATATATATATATATATATATATATATATATATGTATGTATATATATATATGTATGTATGTATATATATATATATATATATATATATATATATATATATATATATATATATATATATATATATATATATATATATATATATATATATATATATATATATATATGATTTCCAAAGTGTTTGAAACATTCTTCGCATATACCATCATTTCGGAAAATTTTGCACGCCCGATAATTCTGTGTAACAATACGACATTCCTGTAAACATTGGATCACGTGTTTTTTTGGTCGCATATCCAATCTATATCAAGAACGAATGTCCTTTAAGCATTTAAGTAGGGAAGTAATATTCATAACGTGTACAAATATCGCATCGCACATGTCTACCCTAAAGCATATACAAATGTGATTTCTAAAGGTCAATTTGGAAATCCACTTGATGACTTTCGTGAACTTGTAACAGAAAATTCTATTTAATATGCATGTTTTAGAATCATACAAATAAATACATTATATAAAGATGGAAATTTATACAATTTCGTCTGCGATCGAAAATGTTCAAGTTGCCGCTTTAACGTGATTGTCAAGAAATTTCCCCTGCGTATAGTCTGTTTCTAAATTGTTTCGTAATTTTTTGTCCCATAAAAATGACTTTGTAAACACATTACATCCTATTGAAAGAAGAGATTCTAAACATTTTAGCTTGCTTATAGTTTAAAAAAATGCTTAACTTTACTGATTTTGTTGGTATTTTACATTAAATTTTGTAAACCAAGCTACAAACCTGATCCAATTACTCGTCTGAAATCTAGACGGAAACAGTCCAAAGTATTTCATTTCCATAGCCCGATGGATAAACATTACAGCTTTTCAAAGCTACGCGCAAAGTAAGCCGAAATATTGCGAGTCGTGAAAACACGGGGGTGGTATCCCGTGTGTCCAAAATTATTATTATTTTGAACAGAATATTCTGGTGTTTCAAACACTTTGGAATATTTTTTGCATAGGAGATGAAAAAGGGAAGTGGCTAAACTTTATGTGGTAATCTAATGGAAATTTCACCTACTCCGTGATTGCAATTCTCCAACGTAGCTTGCATTGCACTACAATCTGATTGACATCTTATAATCTGACAAGCACCTCTTAAAGTTCAAGTTCTGGTGACATCTGAAATTCCCAGTACTTTTTTTTTTTTTTTTTTTTTTTGCAGCGTAATAAATAAGGCCTTTCATTTCGTGCAAATCAGCAATCTGATTAGTGAATCGAAATGTGAACATTACACAATCTCGTATCGATGTCCATAAGATGTCCATTATGTTGGAGGTCTCAAGTTTTAATCATATAAATCAGTGGTAAAAGACAGTGTACTAATTTATTAAAATATGGGAACCAGCCTAGATAGAGTATATAAGGGTTTGGCTGACCAGGATACGTTAATAATGTAAGTTATGTTTTAGGAAAAAGACTTTTGAGACCGTATTCTAGTTACTCATTACTAAAATTATGCAGGTCCAAAATACGCCGCGGCTCATATCCTTTCCTCTGCACAGAAGCTGACTTACAGGTTTCATCTTTACTGATAAATAGATTTGGTCATGAGCACTCAAAACTTTTAAGTTATTGAATTTTTAATAGCATGGTGTTTACATAGGTTTACTATGGAACTGAATTAGTACAGTGATTCCTAAAAGTAGATTCTAACTCTTACGGGAACGGTACCCATCCCCCCCACCGACATCGTGTTTCCGGTACGGCAATACTAGGAATAAACTTACTGGGATCGAATCCCTGAACATACTAGTTTCCATGAACTAATTGTAATCTGGCGTTGACGTATAATGAAAACCATCGCAATGAGGGTTTTGTCTGCTGATAATTTATGTGGTAAAATGTTAACAATTTAAAGGTTTCACCGAACAGCCCTCGAAACCAGTTGCCTCAGTATTATTTAGTGTCTGAAAGAAATTTTCGTTTGACGTAAATTCAGTAGTCTACAGTGATTAGGACTGTCATCCTCTTTTTCCAAGCTATGTCTGTTGTATTATTGAAATGGATTATACAATCTACATCATGTGTACATCTTTCTCCAACGTATATACGTATGTGCTGTTAGGGACCCGCTGTGTGGATTGACTATATGGAGATAAATAAAGTCTTGAAAGCAACACGCTTGGGTCTGTTTCAATATATACAACGTATATACGTATGTGCTGTTAGGGACCCGCTGTGTGGATTGACTATATGGAGATAAATAAAGAAATAAAGTCTTGAAAGCAACACGCTTGGGTCTGTTTCAATATATACACCTCGCTTGAGATAGTTTAGGACAAGAAAAGCAACATGGTGTCAGGTGCATGATTGGTGCATTAAGTTGGATTAGTGCATTAACTTTGAGTCGCGCATAGAGTAAAATGTGTGCATTAAGATTTGAAAAAAATAACTATGGATTTAAGCAGTATTCTGCCACCAGTCATGGACCACAGGTGCTCTGCGCGAGCTTGATGTTGAAAAAAAAAAAAACTAACCAGAAGGAAAAATATGCAGTGACAAAAATACCTCAAATTACCCCCATGACTTGTTCTGACATTAGACTCTCTCTCTCTCTCTCTCTCTCTCTCTCTCTCTCTCTCTCTCTCTCTCTCTCTCTCTCTCTCTCTCTCTCTCTCTCTCTCTCTCTCTCTCTCATACTATATAAGAGACAGGGTCAGTAACTTCCTAATACTTTTCCCCCACCCATCAACTTCAATTTCCTTCTGCTATTTTCGTCATTAAAGGTATGACCATATTTTATGGCTTGGTTTAGTCCTAATATATTTTTCTATCCGGGTACCCGTTAGCATATGAATGACATGTACAACCGTAGACCAACTAATTGTTATCTCCATTTCTTTAATATATTTTTTTTTTATGGCGATAGAATAACCGTGTACTACTCGGTCTGATTCGTCCACACCGACGTAGCTGCGAATTGTCTGACCGCACGCTGTTAATTAATAAATTTATTTAGAATGACTTTTGCACACAGATGGTAGGTTTAATCCAACTTTTAATGATCACTGTGATCAGCTGCGTTAAAAGCTTTAGAACACTCGCATTTTTTAAAGTATAAGTCCTTGTTAGAACAGACCACGTTTATTCATCTGCTTTTGACTGCAGATTTGAATTACCCACGTATGCGTGCCCCAGTTATACCACGTGACCACGCAGTCGCCTAAGTTATTATTTTGGAATTATAATTCTTAAAATAGTTATGGTAAAAACGTAGTTGTATCGAAAATAGAAATATCGGTATATGTATGATGGCTAACTTTCAAATTTACAGAGCTAGTCGACTAGAAAAACAACAAGCAAAGATTACTTTAAGGCATTACGAAGATTTCAAGTTGTCTAGGTGACGATTGTTCATAATATAAATTGTGAGATTTCTTTGACATGTTTGTTCGGAAATCAAAGGTATCCTTCTGAATTTCATTAAAAGAGAACGCAATGTACCAATCATTTAGCACCCACATAAAAATAGTTATCGTCTACAAAGAGGTTTATTTCCTGTAGAACAAACATTTTTACCTAGGTATATAATGCCTCGGAGATAACGGTTTGTCAAGTTGCACAACGCCAATGAATTTTATTAATCCAAACGGACCGTCTGATGTATTGTTTATTTATATTAAGCAGAGATCTGGTTTCTAATTATAGCCATAGCTGCCCGATGACGGCCCTAAATTATTCGCGCCATCATTGACTTTTCTGCGTTGCACCAAAACTGAAGTTTCTGATTCCGAAACGTGCGGATTTCAGGAAAAATTATACTACTAAAGTTAAGCTTCAAGTAAAATATAAATAATTCTAGCATATTATCTGAACTGTAGATTGTTATACCCACCCCCAATGACACTGGTAGTGGAATACACTTTTACTGTTATGAAATCTATTAATTTATTTTTATTTACTCAATGGAGACAAATTTGTGGAACAAGATAGAGCACAATGGGGTAAGATGAATGAGGGATAAATGGGGATAGAGAGAAGTGAAAAGAGAGATGGAATAAGAAAGATTGAGCAGAGAGAGAGAGAGAGAGAGAGAGAGAGAGAGAGAGAGAGAGAGAGAGAGAGAGAGAGAGAGAGAGAGAGAGAGAGAGAGAGAGAGATAGATAGATATGGAGAAGAAAGGTACAAGAGATGGTTACTCATTGATGGCTTATGGTTTATCATTTTCAAGACTTCAAATCTCCAATATTTTTCTGTCTTTCAATGGTTCCACAGAAACGTGAATCAAGCCCCTTCTGAAAAACTTCCACAGGGACAGAAAGGTGTGTCTAGTTACTACTTTTTACCTTAAGGTAAATGGAAAAATAAAGACCAAATCATACAATGAACAACAAAAAAGGTGTTAAATGAAAATAGATTAAAGCTGTAACAAAAATAACTACATGTATTGATATTATGGCATGCAAAATGCAAATAGTAAAAACTACAAGGTCTTGGACTAGGTCCACAATTTATTAAAAAATACTAATGCTAAAAACAAAGATCATTCAAGAAAACAAGAGCAGCCTTGCCAAAAGTTGGATGATATTTCCTGGAGTAATGCAATGGAATTTTGGATAGATACAATCTTACCTAAACTGAGCTGAAGCTTAAATTGAAGAACATCTGCATGCAAGTAGCTACTGGGAGCTGACAGTGAGAGGTAATTGAAAGAGTTAATTCCCTTAATACTACATTTATTTCCATTATCTATATTGGATACAGACAGGAATTGGTAAGATAAATTTTTGGGGATGCCTAGATTCTGGAAGTGGCAAAAGTTCAATTCCAAATGTTTATGTGCTCAGGTAATATATCTGACACAGAAACATGTACTCCTATTTACAGAGATGGATAAACAGATATACAGATAGGATGACTGGTATATATAGATTCATCAAAGCATCAATAAAGATAAATGCTGTATAACTTGCTCCTAAAAGAAATGGCAATTATATATAAAGAAGACATTTTAAGTTGGGTTCACATTCAAATTTTAGCTCATACCAACTGCAAATTTCATGAATTGACATCTCAACAAAGCATGAGTTCACAGTCAATATATTTTTAGATTAACAGATGGATGGATACAAATTGATCAACAAACTGAAATGGACATACAGGCAAACAGATGGACAGATGATGGGTTGATGAATGAATGGACAAAGTGGTCATATAGTTTTCAGAGGTTGTCTGCAGGGGTATATTTGTGCATGCAAGTGTATTATCTGCCTGTTCTACTTACAATTTCAGGAAAATAGTGCCTACTGTGATCTGCAGAAGCATTATGGGATAGCAGATCTGGAACTACCTTGTTTGGATTTGGGTTCATAT
The DNA here is from genome assembly GCA_016746295.1 of Potamilus streckersoni. Lineage (NCBI taxonomy): Eukaryota > Metazoa > Mollusca > Bivalvia > Unionida > Unionidae > Potamilus > Potamilus streckersoni. The sequence continues at coordinate 1,963,111 of JAEAOA010001187.1, forward strand.
TATATACATGTACACATGTACAGTTGATTTCTCATTCAATTAAAATGTTGCTAAAATTCCCAGGATTATTAAATTTTACTGGTCATTTTTAATTGTTTTGCCCTTTGCAAAAAGCACATGCACAAAATTGAATTAATATCTAGTTTTAACACAAGGCAATGGTCAGCATTATGAAATGATCTATAGGCTACATGTAATAGAAAACAAAAAAAATCAAAAGAAGAAGGCATAAAGGCAGCAATTTGGTTTGATTTAATTATTCAATTAAAATTAGAAAGCCACTTGCAAAAAAACAAATCAATATTCTACACTTAGTATCACACAAAAATAACAAGAATTTTTGTTCTGCGTTTTAAAAGAATGACCTATATTTCTCTCAGCAATGATAATATTCTACTTTAATGTTTGATTTCAAATGCACCTTTGGTGAAACATTACTATAGACACAGACAACTAATTCAATTCGCATAGGCTTTAACATACCATATATATATATATATATATATATATATATATATATATATATATATATATATATATATATATATATATATATATATATATATATATACTCCCTTATAAGTAGAGTCTAAAGGAAATAAAGATGCTAATAAGCTGTAGTATAGTGCACCTGCATATCAGGGTACATGTTGTTTGTTCTACTGATTACTCCTAACAAAACGGCACAAACCCAGATCTGCCTGTGCATTATGTGACAGGAAATATGATCTGTTCAGTTTGCAGATGGACTTAACTTATAAGAGTATAAATGGTAAATTTCTGACCAGATTTCTATAGTTTTGTGGTAAGATTGGCAAATGAATGATCTGTCCAAGAGGATAAAAATGATATGCTGTCTTGTTTCTTACAAGAACTCCCTTGTATGTGCCCAGTGTCAGATCTCTCCGTTTAATTTGAACAGTACCTGTGTAGCAACAGAAACAAAATAATAGGAGTCATAGGTTAAAGCCTACTAATAAATATAAATTAAACATACGAAGGCACCTTCAGAAATATATATAGTTGACCTGTAATTTTTTTCAGCAAATTAGCTACCTTCATTCTGTAATATACCAACACACACAGCCTATTTTGTAGCTCATAAATTAGTTGCCTGTGACCATGTGTCTAAAGGTTGTACCCTGACATGCTAGGAGTTCTTATCTCATGTACACAAACATAACAATAGTACTGCATCTTCGCAAGCCATGGTTCCAATGTGATTGCCCTATCAACATCTTGACACATCAAGCAGACATTTCTGTGCATCAGGTTGGTAAATTTCATTGAATGTGGTGGTGAGCCACTGCATCCATCCAAAATTAAGTTGTTAAAATCTGAATATTGTTCCAACATGACTGAGACAAGGGGAGTGCACAACTTGAATGGACTGATAAACAAGCAGTTTTCCACTGCTGGTCAATATCTTAACAAATACCTTTCACTCAATCAGACCTGTAATGGCTTCACTCTGGTATGTAGTCATACTTCAATGTCAAACTTGCAAAGTAGCCTTTTTTTTAGATCAAATGTATCCACAGTTTTGGGCAGATGTACAATGCACCACAATAATGGTTATAGTCCGAGCCCTTGCTGATTTCAATAACAGAAACCTTTAATTCCATAAAAAAAGTGCAAAGAACTTAGTCAATTCAATCACTGATTTATATTTTCTAACCAGACTGTGAGAAGAATGGCCATAACACAGTCATTGTCATCACGTTTCATGCTTAACAGAAGTTATCAATATTATAGACGGACATGCTTAAGACCCATTTCCAGTTCCTGGACAAGTCCAATTTCAGCAATGGGTTGTATGCGCGACTAAAGATGTACATACATATGTCGTCTGCTTCTGATATTTACTGTGTCGAATCAAGCAAAGGAAAAGAATGAAAAAAAAAATTGCCTTTCACATGAATTTAACAAGTGGTTTCATTATTATGTTCATGTGTGCAAAGGAATATAATTCCAAACTCGACATTATGGCAATTTACGGAATTATCTGGCAGTTACCGAATAGGATGAATTATGTCATTATGCTGTCGGATGGAAATAAACTACCCCATAGTGTATCGAATATGGTGTCGTGTTAGTATGGAAAATCCATTAAGCATGAAAGGTGCAAGGGGATACCAGTATTAGTGCCATTCTGGTCACAGGTTAGAAAGTATAAATCAATGATTCAGTTGACTTAGTTCTGTGCACTTTTTATCACGTTAAACATTTTAGTTATTGAAATCTGTAGGGGGTACAAACCAACTGGGATGTAGCATCGGACTATAGCTTGTATTACATACTATGGGAGGCAACTTATGAAATCCAATAGATGTTGCTAGGATAAAGCACCAATATATCTGTTTGATCCACTAAGGTGTACACTGGGTTATCATATCAAAACCTTGGCTAGTGAAGATGAAAGCACCGTTAGGTGAGATTAAAAAATCCAATATATCTGTTTGATCCACTAAGGTGTACTTTGGGTTATCATATCAAAACCTTGGCTAGTGAAGATGAAAGCACCGTTAGGTGAGATTAAAAAATCCATCATACACATTGCCTTCAAAAAAGGGAGAATCTGGAAAATTACATGGTGGTATAAATCTTACCCATAGCACCTGAAGATTAGAACACACTGCCTGAACAATAACACTGGAAATCCATCCTGAGGATCAGAATATGTGAACAGGAATAAGGTCTAACAGAGTTTCTGCCCTCAAATTCTGATCCCAAGGGTATAAAATTCTGTTTCTCATTAAGCCATATGACAAATTATTTTTCTCTCATTTCTCACAAGGAAAACTGTTAACTAAAACAGATGCTGTATTACAGATATGGATATAGCATCAGAATCAGATTTTCTTCAGTTTTTAGCATCGTTAAAATGACTGATCCTGTGGCCTAGTGGCAGAGTGTCTGCCTCAGATGCTGGAAGTCAGTCTTAAAACCTTGCTGAGTCATAACAAAGACTTTAAAAAATGGTACTAACAGCTACCTCATTTGGCACTCGGAATTAAGAGGTTATTGAGGTTGTGTTAGAACTGGTTGGCCTGGTGTCAGGATAATGTGACTGTGTGGGATATTATGCTACGTCTGCGGCATGATGCCCCAGTGATAAACTGTCACACTGCAGACATCGTAGCAATATGACTGAAAAATTATTAAAACTACATTAAAAATGTAAATCACACACACACACATCACATCTTTAGAACGAGCAAACAAACTTTAATTTACAACAAATAAATTGATGTAAACATGAATGATTGTTTATAGACTCACAAAATTTGTCTTTTAAATAAAAAAAAAACAAGCATTACACATAATTGTGATATCATAACTATAATTTACTTCATCTTTGGTAAAATTCATACATGTAAGCATTCAGTATTGACCATTTCAGAAATTGATATCATTTCTGTACACCTTTAAATAGTGATTATTCCTTCATTTGATCATCATACATCAATATTCCTTGGAAGATCATTATATATATATATATATATATATATATATATATATATATATATATATATATATATATGCCATTAGAAATATGTATGGCAAAATCAGGGTTAAACTAGGTGGACAACCATAAGGTGTGATCCAGTACAAACCAGACTGAATATCACCTGCTGTGATGCCACAATGAATGCTGCATGTGTTGAGAAGTGTACAACAATGTTACTTTGAAAGGTGTATCCCACAAACTATTCTCAGACAAGAGACTATATCACACATATACAGGAATGAGAGAAAATGCTTCATGGAACCCTTGTTTGTAAGTGAACCTTTATAATTAAATTCCTTCATAATGCACAAAAATTATACACAAATTAAATCAATAAACGTTAGTAATAATTTTTAAACGGTGAAATAATTTTGCTTAAGAAAACCATGGTAATTAAAATGAATACAAAGAACAAATGTGAGTTGTTAGCAGAAGCTATCAAGATATCACGGTTTTTGAAGCATGAAGAAGCAAATTACAGTGAACTAGTTTAGGTGCATAATGCATTGACACAAAGGTGTAAATTGGGTGCAGATTTCATGGAAAGAAGATAGGTTAGTAACCCAGGTTTAAGTGTGCAAGAAAAATATATCAACATTTAAATTTGGGAATTAATTTGTATCAAAACAAGAGATATACAGTCTAGAAATGGAGATAGGGCAAGTAGACTGATTTAAATACATGGATGAATGGACAAGTTAAAGACTTTCAAATCTACATATTGTGATGAATGCAAACTCAGATGAATAGACAAAAAGGTGAATCCCACACAGAATCCTACATAGTAATCTCAAAGTGAATCCCACATACAATGCACTATTAAAGTTGGAGACCTGCAAATCTATATACATGTATTGTAAATTCATTTTTTGTGTGGGTACAAGTTTTGTGGTTCTGCAAAAAAGCACATTTTATCGATATTTAAATTTGTAAATTGGGTAAGGGGTCTTATTATTTTCAAAGATCACATTTCACTGGGTCTTTGAATTTGTGTTCTGCAGCAATTCATAAAAATTGGTAATGCATGAAAAATGGTGATTCCACAGAATGTCACAAAATTTTAATCTATTTTATTATCCACTCAAGGAAAGCAAACACAACATAATTTTGCATGACAATGGTATGTCATATGTATTTCAGAAAACTGTTCACAAATTTATTTTATATAATCAAAGCAACGACCCTGACCTCCCTCCCTCCCTCTTTCATGTAACAATTAATTGGCTGATTTACATCTTCAGAACAAAAAGAAATTTGTTACACTAAGAAACAAACTAGCTTACAGTACCATTTACAGTAAGTAATTAGCAAATATCAATAAATGTATCTGCAACAAAGATATGAAGATCTGCATGATAAAATTGTCCAGTATATGCAATTATAAAAATCAGGGTTAAACTAGGTGGACAACCATAAGGTGTGAAAAATATTCTTTACAACAAAGCCATCTGTGCAATAAGCAAATGTCTCATATTACTCTCACTTCACCATACAGCTCCAGCTCATTCATACACTTAATATTTCCAAAAATCCAAAGAGTTTGAATACTGCATTATATAACTTAACAATATTTTTGTAAATAATGGCCTATTACAACAGCATGAATTTTTTTCATGTTACATATCGACTGAAAACGAACAAGACCTCTTGAGTCCTTTTCATCAGGGAGTTGACAAACAGTAGAAGTACAAAAGCAATTCCAAAATTATTCAAATCTGGCTCTAACATGGTAAGTCAGTGATTTGTTATCTGACAGTTGTTATCATAACAGTTTTGGAAAGAAAACATGAAATCAGCCTAACAAGACTTCTATGAATAGACTGATCCATGTTTTAATTTCTGTTTCAATTTAAAAAAGTCTAATTCAAGTCAAAATCTGATTATAATATGGGAATTTGTTCACTGAAACAACCATGCAGTTAGGTTTGATAGTCTAACACAGGCATGTGCAACTTTCTCCATGGTACACGAGTCAGATAAGTGATTTTTAAAGCCACACCCTATAATGCAAACAAGTAGATAAAACAAGGTTGCCTGCAGGATCTGGCCCATTGGCCATAGATTGTACATGCCTTGTCTAACAGTTAGAAATACCTATAGTCAAATAACTTGAAACAAGTTATAAGTTATGATAGAAAAAAAAAACTTCATGATGTTTACCTACAACTGAATATTCCAAGATAACAAAAAGCACATTTTCAGCTTATAAAGTTTTGTTTACATGAAGTAGAAAAATCTTAAAATTTGTCAAGCCTAGCTAACTGCATCTGTTTGAAACTTTTTCTAACTTTATGTGGCTTTTAAAAGATAACTGTTACATGGAAAAATTGATACAAACATCACCCTGATTACATACTACATACTACTCCTCATTACATAGGTGGAATTCCCATTGGAATTTGGATGCCTAAGTTCTTGGCAACTTTTAGCTGTGCTTGTGCGGCATTTAAAAGAGAATACAAGTGAGACATTTCAGTCTCCATTCGGCACAAGTTGATGGCCTTGTTGAAGTGTTCCACTGCCTTGTCCATATCTCCCCTGGAAAAAAATATTAAAATGAATAATTTTAAACAATATAGTAATGATGAATGATCCAAACTTTTGACCTTTTTTGGAATAGTTGACTTGGCACTGGCAGGGAATGCACATGTCAGAATCTTATTTCCTATGCACAACTGTAACAATATGACCACATCAATGCAATTTGTTCTACATTAGGATGCCATTCTATAATGATGGGTTTAATGCCTCAAAACTTGTTTATGGGGTTTTCATTCAACGTATTTTGTCATGTATGATGAATATGCCAATATGTGGGCTTTTTACTTCAGAAATCAGTCTCTGCAGCACAGTTCTGACTACTTCATCTACCATCCCATTAGCCTAAATACCAATGTAGCTAGATTGCCAAAAGAACAAAATACATTCTGAAGCCAGCATTAGCAAATCATGATTCTCTAATATTTGCCTAAGTGTCAAATTTAATGTCTACAAAGTCATTCGTGTGGAAAGGGAATACAAAAAGATGAAATTAATATTTCATGAGATTTTAATATAGTTCAAAGATCCAAGCATGGCTGAAATTTTTGCAGTAAGAATATTGAGGCTAGTCACCAGCTAAAAATTGTACCATGTGATGTTCCAACAGCAGTTAAAACCCTGTCTCCATCTTTTGAACTGTCTGTATTCAGTTGTTGTTGTTGTTGGGCTTAACGCCATTTTTCAGCACATGATAGGCTATACATGGCGGCCAGTATTAATGGTGGGGCAAGAAACCGGGAAATTACAGGAAAGAACCAATGACCCACGAGAAGCTACTGGCAAGCTTTCTCACATATCCACATTCACCGAACCCTAGACTCGAACACATACAGAGGTGAGATGGCAGCGATCCATAATGGACAGTGCTTTAGACCACTCTGCCACTCAAGGCCCCAGTCTGTATTCAGTAGAATATAGCATTAAGTCACAAGCTTATTGGAAGAGATAACATAATAACTTTGGAAATGTAAATATCTATATTTTCAAAAATGTAAAGAAAGTTTTCCAAACTAGCTAAAATGTCAGAAAAGTCCAAAGACTTACATAAATCCTATCATTTTACTATTCCAATGAATGGTGTTTGTGAAGCACATTATATTGATTACTCTAATTAAAATTATATGAGTGTTAGGTTCAATGACAGCTTCCCCAATACCTTAATAAAAAAGAAACCTTATTTAATGACAAGATGACAAGTGTATGCCTTACTTTATTGGTAGAGTTCATCAGAAGTTTTGAAAATGAACAATAATGAATAATCTCAACATAAGAAACTGTCAAATTATATATAATTTGCCTATATTCTCTAACATGAGGAATACCTGTTGAATAATTTATCTAATGGTTAACAAATACTAATAAAATAAAATCAATAAAAATTCATTTTTGAATTTTAATTTAAAGAAAAAAAAAATGTGAAAAAGTATATCCTCACAAAATTGTCTTTTTACTCTCAAAGTACACAATCGTATCCCTAGAAATATTTCTGATTTTACAGTATTTTGTATGTCAGGAACTAAGTCAAACTTGTGTTGGCACTCTGTAATAAACACCAATGGTACCATTTCAATTTAAACTTTCACTTTCTTTAAGCAGCCATTGGAAACATTATAATACAGAAAGTAATTTTTCCATATCATATTTCAACTAAATATTTTTTACATTTGAACTTTCAGTCAATTTGAAATTTGAACTCATTAACCTCACATGCAACTTTTATGTTACAGATGTTCTACCCTACTTCCGAGCTCTGTAGCATTAACCTCATTTAAGCTTAAGACTGGAAAATCACGAGTCCATTGTAAAAGGTAAATATTTACACTTATGCACATGCATGGAGGAAATAGCCAATCGAAATCAGCATCGTTTAGATTCCTAAACATTTGGACAACAAAAGTCTCTAGGAAACAGATCAGTTCAGAAGTAATCCATTTTCTATCCCTATTTAAGGTGAAAATTTTAGGAATCTCCAGGGCTCAAAATGTTAACTGAAAACCCCCAAAAATCTTCTAGTCTAAAGAGAACTGCAAGAACAGTAAAAATGACAAAATAAACCTAGGTAAGTGCATTGTGAAATGGGCAGCATAGTGGCCTACTTTTAAGTGAAGGTACAGTACTTATTAAGATGTTCTGTCTTGCCATGTTTCCTGATTTTTGGTAAAAATGTATTATACAGTAGATAAAATTGTCAATCAATCTGGTCATGAGCAAAATGCACAAACATAAACCAGTAAATGTTAAATGTAGGTCAAAATGAGCTTTTGTTTTAAGGTTGCAGTACCAATTGGAATGCATACAATCACACAGTTTCATACCTCTGTCAAAAACAAAGTACTGGATACAGTAAAAACAAGGCAGCAGAGCTTGAAATATGGTAACAGCAAACTAGTTCTGTGATGAGTGTCTAGCATAAATCAAAGACAATAAAACTTTTTACAGAGAATTTAATCAGAGCCAGTGAAGCAAGAAATATATGTGACAGTGACCTACTTTTGTAATGAGAGTAGTATTAATCAATATGCATTCCCTCAACAAATTTCAAGAATCTTGGTACAATATATTTATACAGGATGCTAAAACAATCTGGCCATGAGTCAAATATAAATGCTTCAACACACAACTTACTTTGTGATGAGTTTAGAAAACAGTAAGATGCACATCATCATAAACTTTCATGGATCTAAGTAAAATAGTATATATATATATATATATATATATATATATATATATATATATATATATATATATATATATATATACAGGGTGCCTAATTGGCTATGAGCTAAATGCAAAAGCTTAACCATGAGGATTCCAACCTTATCTCAAACTTGAAGAGGTGATATAAAATGGAAACAGCTAGGCAACATTGTCTCTCACATCAAAATTTATACACTATCCATAATGGTTGGTCAGAAACATGCAAGCAGACAGAGCTGTAAGAAGTTTATCACCATGAAAATCAAAATTTATGTAGTATCAAAATCTTCCCAATCATTCCATTAACACTTTATGAACTTTTATTTTCACAAAGAAACCTTTTAATGACTTCTCAGCTAAAGAAAAATATTTTGCTATCTCATACTGTGACACCAATCAATCTAGGAACTTGTCATGAATCAACTGCTGTGTCATTACAACATAACCATCAAATCTTACATTAAGGAAAATCAAGCAGTATGTTGGACCATTTCACAATCTAATCTTTAATTTAAAAGAATCGTAAATGTCTTATTCTAAATGATGTCTTGAAGCGAAAGATTGGCTTTTGGTTTTATTCTTCTTTTAATAACATTTCAAATACAATTTTGGCAATGTCACACCAAGGAAATGGTTACTAAAGGCCTTTCTAAAGGAAATACAAGTACAGCTAATGAGGGCTGACCTGGGCAGATAGTGAAAACATGAATCTTGGATTAAACATTTAACACAATGCCAACTTAGCTACTGTAAAATGAATATACATGCATATGTGTGTGTGTGTGTGCGTGTTTGATTTTGGTTGTTTTTACATATACACCGTGCAATTTTTTTTTTGTATCATGTTGGAGTAATCATGTAGATGATAGGAAAAAATAATCATATGTCATGGTTGTGATTAAATTCATGTATCCCTTAAATTTTGTTGACTACTAAATCACACTTAAGGTAGTTGTGTGACCAAAGATAATAATCAAGCACTATCTTTGAAAAGGGTACACAAATTTAGCATTTTGTACCCATCATGCACTGCACTAAGTGATTCTAATAACTAATCATTGCAAAAAGTTTTGAAACTAGTCATTATGAGAATGATGTCACTGTTGTGGGAATGACATAACCAACCATCCAATCTGAAGCCAGAGATTTTACTTATTACTGGTCTATGATACAGACTTGCCAATTCTGGCTCCTTACCTTTGCACTTCCAATGTTCCAAGAACCTCATATGCATATTCACACTTATCATCCAGTGCAATTGCCTGATTTATCATCTTCACAGCTTCATCAACATTCTGTTTCCACTGCAACTTCAGCAATCTATTATAAACAAACAATTTGCATGAAAAACAGTGTTTTACACTGTTATGACAATCAGAATATTTTAATATTCAGGGATTGGGTTTGTAAGATACATTACATGGGATTAAAAGGGATGAACACAAATTGTGAGATAATCAATGTCATGCACACTATCATCATTTGGAGATATCAACATTCCTATAAATACTTGTAACCTGATTTACGTATGTTTAAAGTCTGAAGTGTCCAGAGAACACAGTGATTTCATTACAAAAGTCTGGTTACCCATGGACAAGAGCCTGTTCCTAGCAATGAAAGAAGGTACGGTCATCTGCGAAACTGGCTAGACTTGTTGGAACTGCATGTAATTCGGGTCCACTGATAAGTTATGTATGTCGCTGTTTCTGCCTGCCATCGCTAATGCAAAGGAAAAAGCAGGTCTATATGAAAAGTGAGTCAATGATGCCTTGCCCATTGGGGGGGGGGGACTTATGACCGTTACTGATCCATAATGATGGAACCATAAGTAGATGGGACCACCAAGAAATGTATTGGTGATTTTTCCTGCTGACTGCCAAAGTAGTGACAAGGCAGAATTTGTATAAAAGGTGAACAAATTAAACTCTTGAGAATTGGTGAATTGGTGTCTTGTTCAGCCAGGTTAATCCCCATAAAAGCCCACTTGAGCAGTGCCTTTGGCCAGGTGAAATTGCTCCCATCAAGCATGTATCTTACGAAACTAAAGGATTAAAAGGCCATTCCATTTACAGGTTCCTGAAAAATGAGTCTGCCAATACATTAGCCAGCTTATGAGAAAAACTCCTGGAACATTGTTAAGGACACTTTAGAAAATCCCCAAAAAGAAAACAAGGGCCTGAGTACTTCTTTCATTTTGCTATTTATGATCAGTCACCACAGTGAAGTTATCAGGTAGAATGAGAATTTGATTCCATGTAATTTCATTAGCCACCAATGATAGCCTTTCATAAAAAGGCATCCATTTTGATCCTGTGAGGTCCACACTATTAAGTCAGTCCATAAAGGCAGGAGATATACTCCCCCAGCCCTCTGTATTTGCATCTGTAGCAATGTTGATTGCCAGATGATGTTTGCAAAAGTATTGCTGATGCAAGTCCAAAGAGCCTTTGTGCTATAATCTTGAATGGTTGCTGTTTGAAAGAGTTGTTCAAGGTTGGGTCTTCACTTGGACCATGTGATTATTGCCATGAGAGCCAAATAAAGTGACCAAGGACTAAGACATCCACTGCTGTAATTGTCATAACTTGAATGAATACTCTAGCAGATGGATTGCTCCAAAGAGGCACTCAGTTTACCATTGCATGAATTCCAATTTTTTTCTTCTGGGGAACACAGTCTTATTGTTTGAACATCTAATCCAGACCTTGTCGACTAATTCTTGAATTAAACTAATCCATGTATAATTTGTTCCATAAAGTGGGTTTGTTGGTATAACGGCACTAAACTTGGTACCTTGCTCTGAAAGAGCTTGGCAACACTATGCAAGTTGTGGAACTGGACATGTTTGTTTTCTGGTGGTGGGTGGATACTGTATAATGATCGATTGTGGCTGTGGCTCATTGTGATCAATTACATGGCCAAGTCCGGCCTTGAAGGAACATGGCCATCTTGGTTGGCATGAGATAGTCCAGTTCTTGAGGTCAGGATGGGTTACAAAAAAATTGTGTCATATTGTGTTTTTAGTGGTAGTTAAGAGAAGATAGTCTTTATATACAAGCAGATATGTACTAGCTTATGTAAAGGCAAGATCAATGGAACTTGGCCTTTACTCACAAGTCTTCAATATTACATTATCCTTATATATGGTTACTAACTGTTCAGACACTTCTTTCTTTCTTAGCACCTTAAAAAATACCAGACAAAACCCATCTGGGAAAATTAAATTGCAATATCTAACTTTTGCTTTAACTGGACCCCCCCCCAATTTTGTAAACTATTTTTGACATGTAAAGTGTGACACCCAATTCCTTACAAACAAATTACAAAAGAAGCAATGATTTCTCTAATTTTATCTTCTTTTTTTCAGATTTATATAAAATGATGAGGAAGTTGGGGTGAAGAGAATGAGATGTTACCCTCTGTGTACAAAGACTGTTGCATTGTCAGGTTCCAGTTTCATGGCTTTCTGGAATTCTTCATCAGCATCATCAAACCTTCCTAAATCACACAGGGCCTGGATTATAAATGTAAAAATGAATATTTCTTGCTTTTTGGCTGAACCTGATCATACAATTAAGTTTATTTGTTGAAAAATATGATTACAAATAAAAGACAGGTTGCTGACAAATTTTAATTTTAAAAACGAAAACTAAAATACTGTTTGGCCCAAAATCTGGGTTACAACATTCAAAATCAAAGACAAGTATAAAATGTACAGATTTCATGCAGCATACAGTTACTTTAATAGTAAGTAAATTCCCCCTGCAACGTTCAAGTCCCCAAATCAATGTGGATCAGTGTTGGCCTAAAAGGACTGTCTCAGCATTTGGTACTCATGGATTTGAGCAAGGCGATATTGGTTTTCAAAGAATGCTTTATTGAAAAAATGTTTCCTGATCCACAACAATAACAATGTTAAAAAAGCAACTATTTAAAGCTGGTACACAAACCTCATGAAATAAAAACAAACATGGCATAATATTTTAGATTAAAAATATGTTCTGCATAACAGTAATCATGCCTGTGAATAAATGACATAATAATGCAGTTCTCTGCTTATGTGGGCAACATATTTGTTTGCAGAAAAAATTCACTTGTGATACAAAATTAATTTACTTTTTAAAAGCTCATTACAAACATCTATCTTAACCTGAAGGTGTTCTTTTTTTCTTAATGTTTAACTAATTTGCAGATTATCAAATTCAAACTGTATAGGCTTATGTAGACTTATTCCAAGTGAAGTGATCAAAATAATTTCATTTTGTTGCTGATAGCTTTGTTTCAATAAAGAAATCTATGCAGTTTTTTTAAGAAAAAAATGAGATGCAAGTAAAATGGCAAAAATATCAGATCTAAAGTAAAAGACAAGAATCCTATGTTTACTATATTGTTTGCAGATTTGTTAAACATTATGAACAAAAGTTCCATAATTACCCCTGCAATTTTATAATCAATTATTTTTTCAAAAAAAAAACTTTGTATTCTAATTAAAATGTCTTAAAATGTGAACTGAAGATTTGGGTGAAGGCAATAGTACATTTGATCTTTAATTATGTATAAACCCACACACCTCACCAGAAAATAATAAATACATGCACAAAACATTGCTTAAAGTACAATAAATCTTTTTTAAAAAGATCATATAAAAATGTCAAAGTAGCCATACAGACCTGCGCATACAATGCATGTGCATCTGCACACTTGGGAAATTTCTGGACTGTGGCCTCATAGGACTTGATGGCCTCATTAAGCTGTGATGGACTCTGTAACATCGCTGCTTTTCTGTGTTCTGCAGTTAGTCATGAGTTTGGAATCAATAAATTGTTCCCAGTGAAGTTAATAATTAGTTTATCTCCTCTGAGAAAACATTTCATGGCATTCTACTTGATCTTACTAGTAGTAGTAGTATATGTAATATGCAGCAACAGCAGTAGTAGTAGCAGTAAAGCAGTAATAGTAGAAATAGTAGTGATAAAGAAGAAAATTTAATGCATCATTTTAATGGAATATATATTTGCATGATAAACTAATGAGATATATGTGCTCTATTTTAAAGACATGTACTGTTTAACTGGTTACATTTTCAAACAATCAATTTATGCTGCATATTACATAAAAGTATGATGACCTATAATGTGAGGGACCAAATTTCAAGTGAGAAGCTTTGTGCTTACGTATGATATTATGTGACAATATCATATGTTGTTAAAATTGATGTGGGGCAATAATGAAGCAGAACCCTAATGTCTATATTCAAATTAGATTCAACAGCAAACTGCACACATCAAGATATGCTGGCACATAATAAGCTGACAGATTTGTCTACAAAATTTATTAGGAGTAATCAGCAGATCAAACAACAAAGACTGATCTGCCAGCACATTATACAGGGGTAAATCAGAATCTATGTTGTTTATGCTTGGATGCAACTTACACACAGGTAGGTTTGAAAACTTTACACATAACAGTTGCCATGTTTTTGAAATGCACCAAAACTCTGAAAACTCATAAGGGTAGGCCATAACAGTTTGCTCAAGTTTTTGGCTGTTTTGAGCTACTTAGTGATGCAGGCATAGGAAGGCCATGCTGGAATTGAGCAAGATATGAAAGACATCTCAAGTACTTATAGCTCAGATATTTTGAGTTCTTAAATAGTTACTTCAAAGTTCCATTTTCAAAATATAAAAAATACATTGGGATATGTATTTTTAGTAATTTGGGCATGGATGTCTGGGAAGAAGTTTATTTTCTGAATGGACTTATATTTGAGTACAATTATTGGTACCATAGGTGTGTAATGGAAAAAGTTTTGTATGTGGTGCACACAAAAAGAACTTGGTGTTTTACATCACTGCAATACAAAAAGGATACACAGCAAGAAAAACAAGACGCCTTGCTCAAGGACACAACATGCTAAATGATTTAAGTTGTTCTTGAAGAATGAATAAAGCTGCCCTTCTGCTACCCAATGCACAAAAACACTAGGGTTGGATTTTGTAGCTTATATTTTTGGATGGCTAAAAGTCATGTAATCTGCAAGCTGTGATGAAGTTATGACTTTAAAAACTTTAGCCAGTCCACCAAAACTATATTTTGTATGCATGTAACCTCTAATTATTGACTTTGTATAGAAATCTGAGCCACTTGTACCTGTGTGTAGATTAAGTTCGTTACTGACAGTAATGATCTTGGCACAGAATTGTAGCTCTTAATTGTAATCAAACGCAAGATCACCTCATTAATATGTGTGCAAATCACTCACTTCCAAAATGATCAATGTAGCTCTTAACTTGGATACTTTTGCTTTTTTTCAATAGTATTGTTTACAACATAACTTTCTCTACTTTATGACAACTGATGTGCCATATTTGATGCAAATAGTTGATTACAATGAATGATTAAGTATTCAGCAAATTTTGTATGCATCTAAATCATTCATTATAGTGGAATATTTCTGTTGCTAATAGAACATATAAATTTAGTGAATAGTCTAAGACTTGCATGAAAATTTAAAATCAAAGAAACTCGTATCTTAAAAATGAGAAGGGATTATGAATAATTACTGAATTTTCTGCAAACACCTACCTTAAAAGGTAAGGTTTTGAATTAAATCCAGGATCAAAAGGAAACAGCATGTGTATCAAATTCAACTTTGTAACCCAGACTATAACTAGAATTATAGAACTTTCTGAGTATTTCCTACTTTGGTTCCTCAACTAGAATACAAAATGACATAGACATATTTAAAATATTGTATGAACTTTAGGTCAGAGTTTCATGCTCCGAGTGTTTGTGAAAAAGGATTTTATGGAAGAAAACCTTCTTGTATATGTGTAAAAATGTTTGATGTGTTATGTCAATACAAGTAGGTTATTTAAGCCCAAGGCAATCTACATCAAGTGTGTTTTGCTGAAGGATGCTAAACCTACACCCTTTTCAGTTGTGAACCTTGATTTAGAAACACTGAGTCACCATTACTTCTGCTCTGATTGTCACCTTTTATAATGCACTGGGCCTTTTTCACATCCCATAACGACAGAAGGCATGAAATTTTGTTTTTAAATTCTTAGATGTTTGCAAAAGTGGGGATGGGTTTATCATCAAGCACTGGCTTGACATTGAAAAAAATCCCTCTATTTTCTTCAAGCATTGGCTTTACATTGGAAATACCCATATATTACCACCAAATATTAGCTTTTCATTGGAATAATCCATGTATTATCATCAAATACTAGTTTTACATTGGAAGAATCCCTGTCTTATCATTAAGCACTGGCTTTACAGTAGAAGAATCTGTGTGTTACCATCAGGTACTAGCTTTACATTGGTAAAATCCTTTTACCTGAATCAATAATAATAACAATGAGGACTTTGTAATCTTTAGAAGCGTCAAGTACTTTACAACTTTAGACAAACATATATAATGTTATTAGTACTAAAACAACTACCATGAAATTAGAAAACAGAAAACATGCTGAAAATATTTAAGGAAAAGAAACATTAGGTCTTTAAGTCTGTTCTTGCAGTTGACATAGGTGAGTTTTATGAGTGCTCTTGAATGAGATCACTGTGTATTTGTGTCAAAGTTCAGTGGGCAATTCATTCCACATTGCTGGGCCCTGATATGCAAAAAAACGTCCATATAACTTCATTTTCATACACATGGGAGAGGTCAAATATGTATGTTGGACTGGAGCCCATGTGTAAAACGTAGCACAGAGAACAAATTTTGTGTTTGATTCTGGAACGTATGGATAGCCAGTGTAGTGTACAGAGCAGCAGAGAGGCTTGCTCTGATCGTGGTACTCTAAAGATGATCTGAGCAGCTGTGTTTTGAACTTTTTGAAGTTTCTGAAGGAGATAATGAAACAAACCAGACAGAATTGAGCTACAATACAATAGACCAGTCTTGAAAGTACTAAGGAACACACACGTGTTTTAGTGGCATTAACTAAAATATAACTGTGAATGGAGCTGATGCACTTAAGATATGCAGTCCTGCATGTGTTCATGACATGTTGGTGCAATGAGCGGGTCCTGTTGAGAGCAATACTTGGGTTTCATACTGACCATGTGAATTTATTGTTAGTATTGCTGATATTTATTGTTTGAGAGAAAGGATGTGAAGGAGTAAGTCTTGTGTTGTAATCAGAATGGATTCAGTTTTATCACTTCATCTGCAGTTTGTTACATGTTATCAATGATTTTGGAAATGCACCTCTCTACACCTTGGGTGGTAGCATCAACTTCAGTTGGGTGGCTAGATTTGTATATTTGGATGTCATCTGCATACAATTGGTGAGACACTGGATGATGATCTATGACACTTGAGTGGTTGATTGTATAGAATGAAGAGAAATGGTCAAAGAACAGACCCTAGTGGAACACCACAACATGGATCAACTGGGCTGGATTGTTTACCATTTGCCGACACATTTTGTGTCCTGTTGACCATGTAATACTTGAACCACAGAAAGGCCATATCGTTAATGCCAAACACATGCTGGAGATGGTGAAGTAAAATATCATGGTCTCTTGTGTCCAATGCTTCTGGCTAGTCAATGAGAGTGAGGACTGTAATCTTTCCACTATCCAAAGCAGAGTGAAGGTCATTGACTACTTTCAGAAGAGTAGTTTTAGTACTGTGGCAAGAACGATATGAAGACAACATTGCTAAATGACTGTCTGAAATTAGATGAGTTACAAGTTGGGATAGAACAACTTTTTCTAAGATTTTTTTTTTACATGAATGGGAGATTACAAACTAGGCGGTAGTTCTTTAAATTGTTATGGTCAAGTGTTGGTTTCTTCAGCCGAGGCTTTACAATGACAGTTTTGAAAAATGATGGGAATTCCCCCGATTAGAGAGAGTTGTTATCAGTTAGTGAAGGCAAAATTGGATCTATGCACTCAGGCAGCAGTGATGTCGGAATCAGATCAAATTCACATGACTTTGGTGCACTCATCACAACTGTACATCCTAAATCCAGAGACAGGCTCAAATGCTGCTAATGGCTGCCACTGAAATTCTGTATCACAAATGTTTGGTGATGATGAGCCAATTGAGAAATTGTGTTGTCAAGCTTATCTCTAATGGTTTGTACTTTGTCGTGGAAGAAATTTGCAAACAGGTCCAGAAGTTTGACTGGAGAGAAGATAGTCAGAAGTGGCATACATCTGTCCCTTGACATTAACTTGTTAGTAATCTCGATAAGCACTTTGCAGCTGAACTTTCCGTGATCTTAGTACTGTAGTGGGCTGAGTTCGCTGCATGGACTATGTTTGCAACATTCTTCTCAACGGCTTCATAGATTTGCTAGTGAGTCTGATGGAAAGTCAAAGCCTCTCAGCATTATGGTGGCCTCTTTTAGTAGTGCAAAGCTGGTCCCTAACACTGATATACGTTTTTAATTGATACTCTGCATTTGGTTGCCGGGGCATGTTTGTCAAGCAAGGAGTGCAGGCAGTTTTCAAGTTGTTCTGTTGTAGGAGGTAACCAAGTTGTTAGGATTGCTTGGATGTCATGCATTAGTTGGGTTCTTTTTATCATACGAAGGTTTCTATTAGCAGCAAATAAACGTGAAGGGTCTGAGATTGATAGGTCAAGATAGCATATAATGCAGAGGTAATCTAATGCAAATTCATGGGACACCAGGGAGGACTGTAGAATATTATCAGCAGTCTATCAAGAATCCAGTCTAAAATGTGACTATGTTAATGTGTGGGTTGGCCATCTGACTGAGGTTGAAAACATGAATGGAACCTAGGAGTTTTTATGTGTTCCAAAACAGTTAAAGTGAAAGCTGAAATCTCCAAGAATAATCAGGTTGCCACCTATCAAATTTCCATACTCCAGGAGATTTAGAAACTGCTCTGAAAAGAGAGATTCAGTCAGCTTATTTTTTCTATTAAAAGGTCAGTAGAGGCAGAAAAAAAATGGACTGACCTTTGTTGTGAGTGTGGTTTGGACATCAAAGGGCAGGAATGCAATTAACCATGTGATAACAACTTAATATTCTTTACAAGACCAAAGAACCAGGAAATACAACAAATATAAACGTTTACATGCAAGATCAAACATTATACATGTTACACATACCTGCATAAGATTTCTGTACATGTGAAATAGCAAAGTCTGGATTTTTGGATATACTAGTATCAAAATTCTTGATAGCATCATCTAAGTCATCCATCTGTAAGCATTGCTAAAGAAGAAAATTAAAATAGCCATTGGTAAAATGGATTATATCAATATTCAAACCAAAGAATCTACATGCACATAGGAATAAATCAGCTATTATTAAATATACTGGCAACTTCAGCTGTTTTGAGGTATGTGAATTTGAACCATGAACTGATTTAATAATCTGTACCAGAATTTCACATGCCACTTGAGTACAGTTGCTTAGTTAGTGCCCACATCATGTGCTTTCCATGAAGATGACTGCAAAATAAGGTCAAGTTGCAAGTGTACATTAATATAATGTTTCTGGCCAAAAAAAAAAACATAATTTAAAAATATTTTTCTTCAACTCAAGGTGTCATCATTATAAGAACACACTGTTTGGGAAGGATTTATTGATAAAATTTGCTGATAACATGATATGTATACAGATAATAATTATATATGGTTTGAAAAGTTTAAACCCTCTGTCCAGAACTGGAAATTTCAGCTTCACCATCAGGCCAAACGTGCTTATGGAAATCAGATGCCTGAAATGACCTGAACAAAAAACTTAAGGAAGGTGTGAGAGAAGGATTGATGGATGACTAAATGGATGACTAAATGCAGTATCAATGGGTACAGTCATCCATTTTGTAAATGTATCAAGAGGAATACCCTTCATGTATCATAATAGTATCACAAATAAATAACTTAAACATAAGACAAGTGAATCTATGCTTGCAAGACAAAATCAAATGCTATCATAATGGGTACTGCTGCACAAGCTGTTGCAAACTGCTGATTTTTAATTCCAATAGCACTGCATTTCCATTTCATAATGTAACTCAAGTCACATATCAAAATATTAAAAGCAGCTTTTCGGAAAAGGATCCAAATCAGCAAAACTCAATTTGTCTACAACTTGTTTCTTGAATAATACTTAACCAGTCTTTGGAGCATTACCACTACTTTGCAAATCCAGTTCTACAGCTAACCATTCCAGCTATCAGAACTAAATGCTGTCTGGTCACATATCTGGCAGTCATAGTGATCTCCCCTTGTTAAAGGGACTGGTCCCAAATCCAGCATATACCTCATTTGCTATTGATGCAGAATGCAAGCTTTCATAGTAAGATGTATCTGTTGGGAGGTTGGGATGGGATATCTGTATTATGATTAAGTATTTTCAAACAAAAAAATTGGTTGCTTCTTCAAATACGTTACCTGAGCATAATAAGAGAATTGATAAGAGGTGAAGGGAGTTACATCTCTTTTCCCTGGAAAGATCATCACTGCCCTCTAAAAATATGTGAGGCAGTTTCTAGGTAGTCTGGAGAAGTTATTTTGCATGCCAAAATGAAGTTCTAAGAAAAGAAAAAAGCTTCCCTCACACAAATCTAACAAAATCATCATACTGTGTTCTTTAGAGGGTAACCTATTGCACCGTGGCAATAGGTCCTGCCAGGTCTAATTTAAAAGTCCCAGAGGTATAAGCTAGAGAAACTGACTCATAACCCACATCCCATGGCTTGTATAATGTCAGCTAGGGGGCAGATTTGCTTGAATGCAATATCTGTTGAGACTACTCAAGAACCAAAATGCATAACAAATTCATTGATGTGAGCTAAGTCTTTTAATGTAGAACCTATCTTATCCAGGGTGAAATAGCCTGCACTGAGATTCTGCCCTTTCCCTCTTTCAGAGTTAAGAACAGACATGATCTCCCTCTTCACACAGGTTGTTTTTTTCCTGTGCCAAATCTCTCACTTGGTCTTGTAGATGACACAGAGTTGAAACTCCAGCTAGAAAGAGGTTTCACTGCAAACATTTGATCCCTTTTATGGCAATGAAAGGAGAGGCTGCCATGAGTGACCAGCCCACCTCATCAGAACTGTAAAGTATTTTAGGTTAACCAACAAAGCTAAAATTTGCTGACAGTGGCTGCTGTACCTAACAGGAAGCAGATCTTATACAAGAGGTGAACCAATGAAGTTCTCAGTGAGAGATCCCTGTATGTTATGCAATGGCAGATCTGGGTCTATGCAATTTGTAGCTGGGCACGTAATATAAATTAAGAAAACAGTTTTACTGTGAAGGAATCAAGACCTACATGTCCTCTATGGTGGTATACATCTGAGTTATCAGAATCGGTATCCTCTGCCATCATAAAGTCATCTAGACCTTCCTTTTTCTTCTCCTGCTGTATGAAAAGGCTTCCTCTCTTTATCAATGCATTCACTTTCATCTGAAAATGAGAGGCAAAGTAATAAATAATCCATTTTAGTACTGGTTTGATTGAAAACTTACTTTAGGATTATTGAATTACTGATAAAATCTAAAACTAAAGTCAGATAGTAAAAACAAGGAATTAATACATTTTAATTCTTGAGATGACTCTTTCACTGAAGGCAAAGGTCATGCATATGCGACTCACTTTGCAAGCACTGCTGAAAAATTTGTTACCTTGACCCAAGAGGTCAAACCGTCCAGCAAGCATGTCATAGAATTTAATGCTTTATCTTTAAAATGCCTTGTCCATTATATCAACAAAATTCATCAAAGGTTTATCGAAATACAAATAAAAAACCATGTAGCCAATACCTTTTTATGACTCTGACCTTTCCATCAAGATAAAGGAGGGGCAAAGGACCAAGTTGTACAATGAGTTGTCTTAGCTTCAAACAGATTCATGCAAAGCATGAAAATCTATCATGGGGTCTAGGAAATTATACCAATCAAAACTTGAACCAAAACCAGAAGAAAATGTTGACAATGACAAAGTAAGAAAAGTGTTACAACTTGCTTTTCACAAATGTGTGCTCAACAAATTACCCCTGCTGCAATTGAATGTTATATTTAGAAAATATACAAGTTTTTAAAACTTGTAATAAATGAAATTTAATTATCAGTTAAACAGATAATATCATATCACAGATATAATGAATGTGATAGACATCCAATCACACTCAAAGAATTCAATCATGCTATTCCTACATGGTCTATTCTTGATGATAATTATCAGTTAAAATGTCATTTCTTATACAACACACCTAATTACAATATGTTAATATGTTATATTGCAAACAAACTACTGAGCCAATCAATGCATACAACATACCCAATAAAAATGTTGTTACATAACAAATATCCAATCACAATGTTGTATTGTTTTCAAAATACTCAATCAGAATGTTATATTACATATGCAGGAATAACATTATAATGAGGAATCACTATATATTTTTTTTTTTAAAACTAATTGTACTTAAAATCTGACCAATCAAAGCAACACTTGGCTTCTTATGTCAAGCAAGAACAAAAGGCACAAATTGGCCAGATATTGCTCCTCTGACTTACATAACTTATCAGCTGACCATTCACTAAGCTGCCTTACATAGTATTCTAAGAAGAAAATGTATGCAAACTATCAAACTTTACAGCATTTTATCTTTTTTGGGCTGCTCCTTTAAACAGACATGGTACACCGAGAAAATTCTTTTCTAAAACGATACATTATGGTCTGATTATTTCAAGTCCACATGAAAATAACACACAATTCAAAATTGATTTTATAGGCAACTTCCATACAGTGTTTTCTCCAGAGTACTTTTCTTGTATTTCTAACAATTAAATTTACAGTTACACAAAGAAATGCAATAAAATGTTTTTAATTTGATCATATTTGAAAACCTTTCTGTATATATATATATATATATATATATATATATATATATATATATATATATATATATATATATATATATATATATATATATATATATATATACACACAGTATATATTGTATTCTTCGCAGATTCAACCAGAAATACTTTAGAAAAACAGTAATTGCCTCATGAAAATATTCAAAATGACAAAATGAGATTAATATGCCATTTACCTTTGATCCTGAATTGAAACATATAAAAAATTAAGTTTTTAGACAAAAATAGACTTATACAAATGTGAGGGTACAATATGAACACGGTAAAATGCATTGCAATATTTGTCATTCCAAGAGAAAGGACAATTTGTTCAGACAAGATTTTATGAATTTTAGAATCTATACACTCATCATACATATTCGCAGCATAAGGCAGATCTTTGTGTGTAAATATGCAAAAGCAAACCCACTCATTATTAGTAAAACTAGATGAAGCAGCAACTCAACCAATAATTTTAAAAAAGTTCCTCTCATGGAAGCTTGAATGTTTAAACTTTATTAACTTTTTGCAATTTAAATTGCTAGACACAAACTAAAGCTACTTATTACAAGATTTACACCAATTTTAATTAAAACCAATAGCTGGTGAATCAATAATTCACATACCAAGCCATATACATGTAATATTTTGGGTTAAGTTACTGGAAGAGGTTGCTGTTCCTAACTCTTTGTTTGACAGTGTAAGTACATGTAGTTACAAATCTCATTTCACATCAGTTCCTTGTTTATTCTATATGTTTTACAAAAATCACTAAAATTGAATATTTTAAAATCCTGGAGTCACATATAAGACCAAATTAAACATTTAAATATAGATAAATGAACCGTACATATTTATTTAGATACATGTACATATGTATTACCTTTAGATTTGTTGTGATGCCACAATTTTCAAAATCATCCATATCTTTCAGGCATGGGTCATTTAAGACCCTTAAAAATTTGAAGCTGGTGAAAAGACTGCCTCCAGTGTAATAATAAAGTCAGTCAATCAGATGCATGATCACCTCATTAAGATGCATGAATGTCACTAATTATTGGACATGCCCAATACAGTGTGACCCCACTATAACGAAGTAGTTGGGAACCATAAACCTGACTGTGTTATGAACTGAACCGTGTTATAGGCAACCATGTGCTTTATTGGCACAGTTGCCATTTTAAATTAATGTATATTAATGAGAAAAATACCTGCAGTGATAACAGATTGCGTATATACTACTTTATTCAGAGAACCACACATTGATGCATGCATGTGTATAGTTTATATATACATATCTAATCTATAGCATGAATAGAATATCAACACCATGTCCTCACCCGTGAATCTCATCATATACACTGAATCCACAATGCAAGTATTTTCCTCAAAATTATCTGAACACATATTTAAAATATCCAGTAATTTTGTCACATCAGTACGCAAATGAATTCAATAGAAAAAGATGCAAATAGTATGTAACAAATGATGAAACAGTATGTCTGAATGTTAAATAACGGTGTCTGTATAAATTTCATGCTGCTAAATTTCCTTATGCAAGATTTGGAATACTTTATTATCGTTTGCATGCATGTCAACAACCATCTCTCTTAGTTTAGCTTCATCCCTCTTCCATTCATCAGTTGTTAATTCATGAACACCTAAATCTTTAGCTACTTGTGATTGTCTAACACCGGACTTAATCCTGTCCAAAGTTTCAATCTTTTCTTTAACAGTAAAAACTCATTTTCCATTCAAAATGTCCACTAATTAACACTTGTTCACCTATTAGTTTGAAAGACAACAGCAAGAATAATTGTTAATAAACAAGGGGGTTATATTTGTAGGGAATGGATGACTTTATTCACTTGTCAACTGATTGCATAATACAACTCCTATAAGCCATGTGCACATGTTGACGGCTTGCATTTGATGTTTTATAAATTACTGACCCATAATATGAACAAGTTTAGGTCAGCAATTGACTTTGATGATGAGCAATGTACTCAAATTATTTGATTTATAAATTCAGGTAAGAATCTTTTATCAATGGCCCATTGTTGCTTAGTTGTGTATGCAGTTTATAGAACATATGTCAGATATTATTTGAGCAACAATTGTAAAGGGAATGCATTGAAGACAAGCACAAATTAGACTTGATGATGGCTTCATTGTTTATGGACCAGTAATAATAACATTAACACTTATGAGCTGTCATCTTTTAACAATAAACAAAGATCAATGTTCTCATTAGGCCCAGCCAATGGTTCAGATACTCATATTTCCGATGTTTATTTTGGCACAAAACTGTATCAAATTTGTTAAATTAAAAAAAAATTCGGAGTCACACCAAGATCATTTTATATTAGAATCAAAAAGTGATTTCCTCCTCAAAATGATAACAAAATTTCTAAACATTATTTTTTGCACTTTTAAGAAGAATTGATTTCCGTGTACGAGAATAATATATGTATATAATATTTCAGGAGCCATGCCACAAACATCTTGTATTCAAATTTATAAGCAATCTCTTTTATTCAAATTTATAAGCAATCTCTTTTGAAAATGATAATGAAACTTTATGTAATTTACTTTTCAAACTTAAATTTTTTATTTTTTTTGGGTTTACGAGAAAAATACCAGGAATAAAGTAAATGAAATTTTTGGAGCCATGTCACGATGGTGTTAAATCCAAATTTGTGTTATAACAGAGTGTGTTATAGCAGGTTTACATTGTATCATGATGGTACGAGACAATATTCAAAGTCTGATTGAAATAGGGTCAGAAATATGGATTTCAGAGGAATTAATTACTGATGAATGGCCAATGCATGACTAATGAGGTATAAAACAACACAAGGAACACAGGAACATACCATATGAATGAATGGCCAATGCAATCACAGATGATATGTGAAACAGATGACAGACACAGGGTCATACCATATGAATTAATGGCTGATGCTTGACAGATGAGGCATGAATCACAGTACATGACATATAAAGGGGCATACCATTTGAATGAATGGCCAATATGTGATAGATGATGCTTGAAATACAGCACATGAAGCACACAGGGACATATGGTTTACACAGGGACATACCATATGAATGAATGGCCAATATGTGATAGATGATGCTTGAAATACAGCACATGAAGCACACTGGGACATATGGTTTACACAGGGGGATACCATTTGAATGAATGGCCAATATGTGATAGATGATGCTTGAAATACAGCACATGATGAACACTGGGACATATGGTTTACACAGGGGCATACCATATGAATGAATGGCCAATATGTGATAGATGATGCTTGAAATACAGCACATGATGAACACTGGGACATATGGTTTACACAGGGGCATACCATTTGCATGAATGAATGGCCAATATGTGATAGATGATGCTTGAAATACAGCACATGAAGCACACAGGGACATATGGTTTACACAGGGGCATACCATATGAATGAATGGCCAATATGTGATAGATGATGCTTGAAATACAGCACATGAAGCACACAGGGACATATGGTTTACACAGGGGCATACCATACGAATGAATGGCCAATGCATGACACATGATGCATGAAACACAGCATGACACACACTGGGTCATGCTGTATGCACACTTGGCATAATAGCCAGATGTCTTAAAAAAACTTGCATATGAAAGGCAGATTAATTTCCTGAATGTATATGGACAAAATAAAGTGTCCATTAAACATATTCAAACTAAGAAATATATTACTAAATTAAAGTAACTTCTGCAGGTTTGTTTTTAATGACTCAATACTTTAGTTTTCAGAAAATACATTGCTGTGATATTACACCAAGTATTCAAAATGGCTGCCTCTGTGAAAACACATGCGACCAGGAAAGCTGATAGGACTTCTGACATATAAAACTGCAAGTATTATATCTTTCCTTGATATCTAAATAATTGGTATTTTAAATTGAGCTGATTCTAACATTGTAAAACTTTCTCGCTAGAAACATTACCATAATATCTTACCTTTTTTTCTAAATCATTTTTATCTAAAATCAAGTTGAAATCTTCGAGAGCTTTATCTAATTCTCCTTTCAAAAATAAGAAAGTCCCTCTTAAAAGTGTTGCTTCTGTAAAATGAGGATTTTCTAAGCCTTGATCCAAATGTGCTGTACAAAGGGAAATAACCTCACTGTATTCTTGCTGTTTGATTTTCTCAAGAGCTGTATCGTATGAGCTGAAATGTCAATAAAAAAAACATTTTTTTAAAAAAAAACCCTTGAAATAATCATAGAATTTATACAAAGAAAACCCTAAAAAGAAATCATCATTAAAAATCGTGAAAAGACTGTAATATACACACAATTTAAGGGAGTTCATTTTGCATATTATCTTCCCATCATAATTTGTGGACACATTTAATTGCATAAGCAAACATTTTATATGGAATTCAACTCTGTACTAAATTAATTTGTGTCTGGTGTGGACAAGTTTAAAGGACTATAATGCTGGGTTTAAGTTTTTAGGGTCTGATTCTGATTGGGTTAAAAAGCGTTATAAGTCAGGGGATTAAAGTCAGTCTGATGTAGGTGGGTTAAATATCAATAATTTCAAATATTTCTTAAATAAAATTAATCTTATGAATTTGAATACATTTTTAAAATAGATTTATGAAAGAAAACAAGTCAGTAAGTGATCTTCTGATTGTTATTTTGTTTGTTCCAATGAGGCTTTTACGACTTTTATGAACAAGCATAAAGCAAAAGCAGGTTTAATCCATGAGAATTCCCCTTCCCCAAATTTTATACACGCAGCAGGATCATATTTTATATATTTTATATATTCATGTTTTAATTAGGCAGAAGTGGATATTTTATTATTTTATATAGTGTTCAATGATGAATGAAAAAAAATCAACAGTTGCAATTATCGTGTTTTTCTCATTTTATACATATTTAGCCAATTAGGTAACCTTAAAACAGGATTACCTGTTGGAGGTTTGTTCACCCTCAGTAATGAACCTACCTTGATAACTGTTCATGCTGGGTTATTCTATTATGACAAGTTTTTAATGACTTTCTGATTGGTTAATTTGCTACTTGTCTTTATAAGCAGCATAGCATGGACAGCATATTAGCGGTGATCATTCCATTGTAGCTTGCGATGGGTGTGATTGCAGTAAGAAAAATGCCTGATATTCTTTTGCTTCAAGAAAAATGTGACTTGACCTCTGTCCCATATCATAAGGTAAATACATTTATAATATAGTTAATGTAACAGTTTTGTTTATATGTACTTTGTATATTTCTCTGAAATTTATGTTGATGTATTTTAGTAGCTTTAATAGGTTATCAACTTGCATGTTCTTTTCTAAGCCTATCATTCTGTCCATATGCTTGTCTGTCTGCTCTACTTTTTGCGCTACACGCTTGAACGTTTTGTTTTGATTTAGTTGGTCCAACTATCTCTCAAGATGGATGGGGTAGTAAGTCATCAGTATTGAATGTACTGGAAATTGAATCAATGTATACATGCAGAACAATAATGCACTGATGACAGTATTTTTATATTTGTAGTAAATGTATTTTTGTTGTATGTTTGCAGGGAAGAAGAAAACAGGAGAAATGTATTTCTCTCCAATTACCAACCTCATGCACAATAAACCCAATTTCATATAACAAAAACTGGACTTGTATTTTCTATTGTGAGTAGAAGGCACATGCTGTAACATACATGTTCCTCTACAAGACTAAAGATAAAACAAAATTGTACATTCAGTTTTGTAAATGTCCATACATAATTACTGTATTTCAGTTTGCTAAGCTCCAACATTTGAACAATACATTCCACTGGAGCATATGATGATTTTAATAGTAAATACAAGTTTCTGACATGTTACTAAAAATTGTGATGTTTTTTTCATGCATTGCAACATTTACATGTAGTTAGACCTAAACATCGATCATATAGTGATAAAGATTTATAGTTGGAAAATTCCAGCAAACATTTGCCACAGGATTAGAGAAGACATGGTGTTTGCATGTTCATGGTCTTTCCCAAGTATTCCAGTAAATATTTGCCTCAGCACAATAGAAGACCTGGAGTCTGAGGGTTCAAAGTCCTCCCCAAGTGTTCCAACTTATCTGTAAATGTATTTTTGCATTTTTAGGCTTTTCAAAATGAAGGAGCAAAGTTTTGGACCAATAACTTAAAAGATATTGAAAAATATAAAATTACTACATATTTCAACTAAAAACAAAAGTCCCAACTGTCCAATCTAGGAATCATACATTAGTTTATTCAGCAACAGATCCTATATGCTTCAAATGTTGGTGAAGAGTTGAGAGATCAACTGCTTAATCATTATTCTGACATGATGAATTAACACATAAAGTATCAACTATCAACAAACAAGGAACACAAAAAAAACCTGTGCCCTGCCAACATTACAAATTTTGATATTCATAGTCAGCGCATGTCAAACTAGCTCAAGCAAGCCCCTTCATGTAAGAATATAGTAATGTACCAATCAGCAAACACTACTTGCCACTTGGAATGAGTCAACACTTGAAATTTACTTGATTTTAGGTAGTACATGCATTAGTATCTGAGACCAAATGTGACTTCAAATAACAGGTTTTTTTTTCCTAGTGCAAAATATCCTGCACAGAGTCAAATATAATTTTAATGGCAAATAATCTGCTAATGTAATCTATACCCATGCCTCTCCTACATCCCACTCAATGATGGAAATACATTTATAGTCAATAAATATATTGTGAAAGGAAATTATATACAACTCTCCCTTGATAACTCATGCTCCGATAAATCGCGAACCTACTTATAATGTGGAATCAGGAGTGGAACCCATTTTTAAACTTGAAAACAAAAAATTATTAACCTATATTTAACTGGAAGAAAATGACGATGAAAATTGGTAAAAGAAACACTGATGTATCACTCATTTTATCATTGAAAAATGTATACTGAACACAGAAATTTTAATCAACATTATAAAATCAACATTTGATATTGAAGAATTCACGTTAACATGAAGAAACCATTTTTCTTCTTTCAGTCATGGTAACCAAAACCTCTGACCCCCAAATTTTTTATTGTTCTTCCTTATCCCATGTGCAATTCATCCACAAAGACTGGTAACTGTAGATGGTAGATATTAAATCAGTAACAGTTGGCCAACACTGCCTTATGCCTTGTATATACAAATTGCAAATGTTTTCTGACCATAGCTGGATTATAGTCTTCAGTCAACATGCACATCTCCTGACGATGATCATACCATGTATTAAGTTACTAAGTTCCACAGCAATCCAATAAAAACTACAAAAGTAGCTGTATTAAAATAATTGTGTGTTCAGGGACAAAAAAGGGCAATAACTCTTACAAAAATCATGGCAGTACAATGATTTGACACTGATTCTTCATATGATGATCATAATATGAACCATTTTCACTGTGACCCATAACTGTTGCATTCACACGATTCTACCTTACACTGCAATCAGCTGCATGACAAAAAGGAAGTCTGCAATTTGTCTAAATGTCTGAATCTTCAGATGATAGCTATAACAGGCACAAAGTTTTAAGGCAATCCAATAAAAGCTGAGATAGCTGCATTTCCAATAATCTATCCTATGCTACATGGTGGTGCTCACCAGTTATTATGTACTTTTGAGAGAGTGATGTATGTAAGGTGAAGTTGTTTGCATTTCAAACATGCACAGTGGAGAGAATGTTGGCATACCTATATGCTACTTTCATGTAATGTGGATGAAATTTCTTTGGATATTGTACTTTTGGAAATTTTAAATGATCTTAGGACACTGCTAACTAAAATGATTGCTCCCTTGTGCTCCAAAAAACAACCTAAATTTGTCTAAAGTACACTATTCTTGGCAGCTATTAAAATATGGAAAATGAATTTTACCAAACTAGATAATACCAGCTTCTAAAAGTGCAATGACTGAATTACCAAATACATAAAATGTAAAAAAAGTTATCGGCTCTATTTTTTACAATTTACCTCTGAAGTTCGAAAAGTGAAAATAAGCAAGTAGAGCTAGCACTTTTTTGAAAGGTGCATATCTGGAGTAAGGCCAAGCTGTGTACTCTCTAACCCATATTACTCCAATCAATCATACATCAAAATAAAGGGAATTAAAGGTTCTTTGAACAGTACCTAAGATATACAAAGTCTCTTTTAAATAACCAGTATAACTAGTGAAGAAACCGGGGGAAACTCTTTTTCTTTAAAATTTTAACCCTATGCTAAATACGAAACTGTAAAGCGCCACCACATCCAGCTTCAAGATCAATGGGGCAATAACTCTAAAAACAAAAATGAAGGAGCAAAATGATTTGTCAACATTCAAATCTTTTGATAGTTATATCATTTCCCAAATTTCATAGCCATCCAAAAAAATCTTTCAGACCATATTTGCAATGTTCTATCATAATGTTTTACTGTGATCCATTACCAATTCTGATACTAGTTAAGCTCATATGATTATCTCTGTTCAGCCATGTTTGAAAAGTGGAGTCGATTGGTATGCTTCATATAAAAAGGTTGGCCAATGGTGTGATCATAACAGATTCACCTCATGATTAGTTTACAGGTTATTTGCATGAAAACCCCAATAAATAACACTCCTACTTAACAATTCTCTCATTTGATACCTCTGACCAAAATGTAACCATGCATGTTGAGTTGAAGTCTATAACTGTATACCCTTCCAATATTATAGTTGTCAGTTTTTGTGATTTTTGTGAAGTTATAATTCTACAGCAAAATTCTCACTTCCTGCTTGACTTGAATCTTGGCTTTTGTAGGTTTTACCAGCTTGTTCACTGAAATCATAATTATGGCCATATTTATCGTTTTGTGATCTGAACATGAATCTGAGGTAAAATCAGTTATTCCATATCTTCCTCTTTGCAAAACTGTACTAACTTTATAATTAATAAATTTTACTACATTATGGTTGTATCATGTGATGGGAAATACATACTCAAGAAGCTTTCAAATATTACCAATTTTGCTTTTAGTAAAAAAAATGTTATGAAATCTGGCATGGGCATTATCTCAATATTACCTGAATTGGTAAGCTACAGTAGCTCACTTAGCAGAGCATTAGACTTGTAATCCAATGGTCACAGGTTTGACAACCACCCACCCCAGTCAACTTTGGTCAGCTGCTATTGGCGTGTCCTTGAGAAAGACACTTTGCTCATATTTCTTTGGTATGATACAGTTAATAATATATTAAAATTCCCATTAAAATTATCATTTTTTACCCATTAATACAATTACAATTTGGTAGCATGCTCATGCTAAGCTTCTCTGCCAAAAAAAATGAGTACACTATTAGTTTTGCCACATATGGCATTGTTGACTGGGGAAATATAAATAGTACAAGCATAGAGGTTGTTGAAATTGGAATGAAACATTTGATTGGCTTAATTCATTTTCATAAATATAATCAATGAGCAGTTCCAACCTATCCTAAAGAAAGGGTAATAACTCCTACAAAAATTATGGGAAAAAGGTATTTGTTCATGTGCATGGTTTAGGATGATGACCACTACATTTACTAAGTTTTATGGCAATCCCCTGAAATAAGCGAGACTAGTTGTGTTCACAAGATCTGTCATGAACACCATTCTGCAGCCAAAACTAGAGTATAGTTATTTGCTGCTGTGTTCATCTTTGTTGCATTGCACATCTTTAAGTAATCACTATAACCATCTGATAAGATTTATGGCAATCCATCAATTACTATCGAGCCAAGATGCATTCACAAGACTGTGCTGGTTGGCCAAATAGGATTCCTATATTACCCCATCTCTACAGAGGCAGGGTACAACAGCTAAATATTGTAACAACTGTTTCATGAAGCAACTGGTAAAAAAAAATCCAAGAATCAAGGTGACTACATGCATGAATGTTTTCAACATTAAACTGATTTTCTGTCCAAGCTGCTGATATCTGTGCAAGACCTTGCCAGTGCAAAATTTTGAGAGACAAAATAAAAAATAATTATATAAATACTTTAATTAAATGTCTATAAATTTAGCATTCACAATTGGTTTTTTTATTTAAATATTCATAGTAGTTAAAATATTGTAAACTGACGAATAAACTACCACACAGCTCACATACACCTTAATCTTGGTATTATTTTTTCCCATTCCCATATGGATTTTCTACAAATGTACATAAAAGTCTAGAGATTTTTTTGCAAAACCTGTGGACTCACCCTGACTACCAATACATTGACCTGGTTGCCAAAGACGTGGCTCAAACAATTTTGACAGTCTTAAATCAACTGTTGATCCGCACAGAAAAACAGACTACGACGAACAAACTGTTCCCCAAATAACTTGCCATTAATATTTATTACAAGCTGAAGATAAACAGCAATCTAATCTAACAGACCGGTTTACCTCTCTTCCTTGTGATTGTGATTTACAGCAACTTCTTGTTGTTCATTTTCTGCTTGCTCAGACTGCATCTCTGGTTCATTTGATTGTGCATGTGTTGTGTCTGCATTCTCAGACAGTTTACATAGTATAGGATCTTGTGTGAATGATGCCAAATAAGATTTAACAAACTGTTGGGAGGGCATGGTAGGCTTTCGCTTCTGCAAGGAGACATAATTTCTCAGATTTATTTACTGCTAAAGTTCATACCAGCAGTGTTTCATAAGCAAAATTCAAAAGGCATAAATTTTAAAAAAGAAGAATTAGGCATGACCTTTCAGTTTCTGCTTGATTGAATAAGACTGATGAGTACCCTTTTCATTGTTAGAAGAAAAACACTATGGAATATGTTACATAAAAGTTGGAAACAATATTTTGTTCTGGAAATGGACAAAAAGGGTATCATTATTACACCAGTTTTGCAAACATGAAACTACAGAAGCAAAATGTATATACAGTAGTATCCTCTTGATCGTCCCCTTCCCTGCCGACCAGCGGCCACCCATTTCTTATGGTCAGAATCTCATGGCGCTGATGAATTTGTGTTCAAAAGTTCCCCTCAAGAACAGCCCCCCTCCCAATACAACCAGCGGCCAGCATATTAGTACAAAATTTTAAAATGTTACCCTCACATTTTATTTCAAATGTGTCCAGAACCAATAATTAATTCACATCAAGACATAAGACAAGTAATCTGATTATCTCTTTCTTCGATACATGTCTCCCAATGTCAAGTTTCTGTTACTGAAAGAAGTGTTGACTAAAGTATATGTAATACTAAGATTAATACTATATCATTGTTTATAAAAGCTGACATTTCCAGGAAATGATAGAGTTTTAGGCTTCACACATTTTGTTGAGTTCTTCACTTTGACGATTACAACCAGATGTAATTGTCAAGATCATACCTGGGTCAGCATAGGCTAAAAAAAGATTTTGTGCATTAGCACACAGACACACACACAAATTGACCTTGAACAAAACAGGGTACCAGACAAACACCCGAAAAATCACATGACATCAACCAAAGTTTTGTCTGCATAATTAAATTACATACAGTTAGCAACATCCG
Organism: Potamilus streckersoni; assembly: GCA_016746295.1. Lineage (NCBI taxonomy): Eukaryota > Metazoa > Mollusca > Bivalvia > Unionida > Unionidae > Potamilus > Potamilus streckersoni. Next base: position 1,997,294 of record JAEAOA010001187.1, read on the forward strand.
AATAAAACATTGCCAAACATTATCATGTCATTACGCAAATGGAGATATATTATTTTTAAAGTCAGTTATTACTTTACAACATTGGGTGAGGTGAGCAGGTGGGGCTTGATAAACAATTTTAGGTATAAAAGGCTCAACATTATGACCAAAGTAAACAATAATAAAAAAATATTTAGTACAGTCTACAGTATCCTTTATAGAGTGACTTACTCCAGAGTCCACAGCTAATATATAAATTAGCCGTTTTCACTAAGAGCTTAAAAGCTGTAACAAATATTAATTTTCAAGTTTGTTAAATCCACGTTTATAATGGATAAAAACCCCACAAATTTACCAACTGCCTAGCTAACTTCATGTTGGCATCGGATTGCAGAGTTTGTCAGTTCAAGTTCATAAAGCAGTATTTCTCCTATGAAGCAAAGATCCAAATCCTTTTTATACCAACGAATAAATGATTTCTTCTCCCTGGGTAGAAGTCACTAAATTAAATGGTAAGTATCTTTTGGTTTACTAAGCAATAGGTGTGATTAAGGTAGAATTGTGTCAATCTTGAACTATGTAATTTTTATGTTACTTTTGTTTGTTGCCGATATTTTTGGAACAAGCATGACTTGCAGCATTTTTACATAGTAGATTCTGAGAACAAATTGACTCTGTCCAACAAATCTTAACATCAAGTTATTGCTACCCTTCAACTGTTTCTTGCACAATCAAAAATAAGAACTAAAATAACCCTTATCTTGATATTTTACATGTTTTAAAAACAATATTATTCCAAGAATATATTTGTCCAAAATTTACTGACTAGTATGCAAATGGAGATAAATATTACAATAAAACTAACTTGTTCATTAAAAAAAGCCTTACGGAATTTATTTGAAAAAAAAATCAGGTAGTTGCATATCTTCTTTTTACATTTGTTAATAGACTTTGTCATCTTTTTATTCAGACAATGGGACTTTTTCACCAATAAAACGGATAATGCAAATAGAAAAAAAAAACACCTTTAATCTATTACACAGATTCAAAGACTACAAAATTCTAATGGGAAAACATTAGGAAGAAATATTCCATGTAAAAATATTTACTTTATTTGATAATTTATTTGATTTTTTTCACAATTACGATGGCAAGGTACATTTTTGAAACAGCCTTTTGTTATCCTACCCATTTGCTAAGCCAATGCCATAAACAACTCCATGTGAGAACATTGGGGACACCAATCAATTTCAGCACAAGGCATACAATGAAGCAGACTCATCACAGATTTGTTTATAAAACTTAAAGGCTATAAATCATAGGCTTCCAAACTAAGGGTCATGGCAGCCTACTTGTGCGATAGGGACTTGCTCTGAGTGATACATTAGCTAAAACTGTATTACAAGAAGTTTAAGAACCACGGTTCTAAATCTTAAGCAAACCACTTACTGGAATATTAAGGTATTTTTGCTTACCAATTTATCAACATTTTATATGTGAACTTCAAAAACTATAAACATCTAAATGCATATAAGTAAAGTTCCATCCATGTTTGTATCTTTTCTTTGATTGCTAACACATTTAGATGTATGCTTTGAAGCTAATGAACTTAAAATAGTAGAATCTCTGTTGCTAATTACTCATGATGGCTGCAGGCCATTTTCATTTACAATGAATGTATTTAATCAAATTAAAATAACAGAATTTCTGTTACTAATGACTTGCAATAGCTGCAGGCCATTTTTTTTATAGTCTAAATGTATCTATCGAACTTAAAATAACAGTATCACTGTTACTAATGACTCAGGATGGCTGCTGGTTTCTTTCTTACTTGGAATGCTTCTTGTGCCTTTTTCTTGCCTAGATCTTTCAGAACTCGGTCTGCCATTTGCAAGGTCATTTGGTTTTGGAAGCCTTCTAATATACATACTGCTGTCACATCTGGAAAAAGATTCACATTTTAAAAAGTGTACTGTGAATGGCACATTAAAAATGTACCTTGTATAAAATAGTCCTCTATCCACACACTAGTTGGGGATGGTTGAATCTAATGACTATTGATCAACAATCTTTTGGTTAAGGTATATAGTCTTGAAATAATCTTCCTGAGGAGTGACTTTTATTCTCTTATTAGACTTACCATGACGTGATATCTGATATTTAGACTCCAAAATACATAAGCTGTTTATTAAGTGCAAGCCATGTACAAGAGCTGATACAGGAATTTATTCTATAAATATTTTATTCTGTAAAACACATTTTTGTCTCAGTCAAAAAAACCTTACCCTTTAGGCCCCCACAAAATAACAGGTGTGTTTCATACCTAAAGTGCAAACTTTGGTCAAGGTAACTTATCAGATAAAGAGTTAATGGTCAGTCAGCCATGAAACACATTAAAGTTCTTGGCACAATTGATATCAACACCTGCTAAGGTTGCATACAATATATTTCACTGGTGATTAGCCCACTGTAACATCTCAAATGGTTTCAGTAAGCATTTACAAGACATAAACTACTGCCAGTCAGTGTAATTTGGATTTTTAAAACAGCTTTAAATTTTCCAATCATATTGCTATGATGTCTGCAGCAAGGCAGTTTATAGTGATGTCTAGCACTAGGCATCAAGTTACAGATATGTAGCATGATGTCATACCATCACATTATCCTTACACCTGACCAATAAGTCCTAAACACTAACCTCTTAATGCTGTGTGCCATGTGAGGCAGCTGCTAGTACCATTTTTGTACGTCTCTGGTATGACTCAGCCATGGTTTGAACTTGGACCTCCCACATCTGAGGTAGATACTCAAACCACATATGGTCATTGAAGTGGTCCTGATACTCAGTGTAAATTTAAAGACTTGGTTAGGCAAAGTCATTATTGCTTTTCCTAGTTGTAGGCAAAGTTAATATTTTCTTCCTTTATTTTGGTATATGATTATTAGGTATAATTTGGATTGTACAGTACACAGCATGTCTTACTTTACATGTTCTCTTCTCAAAAAAGACTGCTGGTTAAATATGGATATTTTTACTTCCTGGACTTCAAAGGTGAAAAAGGTAAAAGATGTAGATCAAAACATTATTTTAGTAATTTAATATTTTATAATTTTAATATTTTATAATTCATTTATTGCACTTTCAGAAGTTATGATTTCCTACTTAAGCAAATTCATTTTCTCTATTTTAATAACTGCTAAAGTTAATGTACCCTGGACTATTTCAAGTTCGTTTCTTGAGCACATGTAAGAAGCCAGTTGAATCAGCTGTTGGCATCATGTTGTTTCCCTAATGCCATATATAAAGAAATTTCATCCCAATACATGAAAGTAACATAGTTATTGAAATATCCTCTCCATTATGCATGTTGCAAATGCACAAAACTTCACCTTAGAGCAGTCCTAGTTTTAGATGTACGAACTGCAGAGCAGAACCATATGCCTTTTGTCAAGTTTGGTTAAACTTTAATATGCGGTTTTGGAGAGGCAGAAGTTTGAAGTTGTTCTATTTTTAGTAAATGTGATCAAAATTTTATGGTGTGTAAATTATGAGGCAAGGATGCTTTCTGTAAAGCTTGGCCAATTTATTTTTTTTAGTCCACAGTTTTGGAGAAGAAATCATTAAGGTTTTCCAATTTTAGTAACAGTGGTCATATTAGATGGCAGATTAGTAATAACTGCATAAATCTGAAAGGTTTCCATTCCAGGATGCTTTCTGTCAAATTTGATGAAATTCTGATGAGCACCTGTTTTAAAGAAGACATTTTAATGTTTTTATCTTTCACTAATGGGAGCCATATTTGTTGTCAGATTGACATCAATTATAAAAATGTAAAACTGCTCCAGTGGTCTATGTGGTTAGAGCAGCTGCCTTGGTTGTGGCAGGTAATGGGTTTAAATCCTTGGCTGAGTCATATCAAAGACCTTTAAAAATGGTACTAGCAGCTGCCTCACCAGGCACTCAGCATTAAATGGATAGTGTTAGGAATGGTCAGCCTGGTTTCAAGATAATTTGACTGGATGGGACATTATGTAACTTGTCTGTGGCATGATGCCCCAGTACTAGACATCACGATAAACTGCCATGGTGAAGACATCATACCATGGCTCAGAATGTTAAAGCTATGCAAAAAAAAAAAAAAAAAAAATTTAACACAGTATTGCCTGCATCACACAAATATTTGGGAAATATTTAGAGTGAAATGAACATGTTACCTCCATATAAAGGACATATGTGTCACTGTTATATAGTTTTTTGCTGAAAAAAATGTATCCTTGAATATGACTTGAAAATTTTTTTTAACAATACCTGAACCAGACATGATTTTGGTCTTCCATAAAAAAGCTGAAATATTTTTAAAGGGGGTTGGGGGCCCTCTCCCAGCAAGGTCTTGAGGAGCAGCACCTCCAATTTGGGGGTCCAGGAGGCCGAAGGCTCCCAGCCAAAAAACACATATTACAATTATGAAAAAAAAAAAATGATCCTGGTGCAACTTATGATCATAATATAAAACAAAATAATCATTTGAAAAACTAATAAACTTCCCAAAAATGTTCAACTTGGCTTCAATAATTTCACAATATTTATTGGCACATGGATTTGCTCTCCAATACTATTGATGCTGAAATTATTTTATGTGCATGTCAATGTTCACACACTGATTTGTCAATTTTTGCAGCAAACATTTTATACTTCTCTCTTTTCGTAACAAATCTGAAAAATAAGCCAAGTACACCAACTATATACAAATAATTCCATACATTCATTTTGTCTTTTTCTCCACTGGACAGAACCTGCTGATATGCCAGTTGAGATCTTTTAGTGGCTTTGGCAAAGATTTCTTTAGCCTTCCATTTTGTCACCACTGACTTTTTTTACTTATAATGCAATCATTTCTTTTCCTTCCTAATGAAAGTCTTTCCCTTTCAAGCTAGTGCTTGTTTTGGCAACATGTAGTATGCATATTCTGACAAGAAGGCTACATCTGTTTTCTCATGCAAGATATCTTTCTTCTTATAGTAATTAATTGTACTTTTTCCAGATGTCTTCTGAGCTTCATTTTTTCCATTCACAACTTCTTTTGTAGGTGCTGCTCCAAGCTCTTCCAACCACAATTACCCTAATTCAGATCTTTCTTGCAAAGGTAAAAAATGTCAAGTCCTCTAGTGTTCAGTTTTCTTATAAACTGACCAACTAAATTTCCGTCAACTTTTCGCTACAGCCATTCTCATTTCCATGTTTTTTAAACCTTTATCTAAACTTTTGGTGTCATAGTCTCTCTCAACAACTCAGGACACCATGTTTTGCAAGCATGCTTCTTCTTTCCATTGCCATCAGTTTCCATTACACGAAGATTCATTGGATGAATTTAAATTTTAAACCAATCAGAACACTCTTTACAAAAGTCATGTGCCAACTAATATATGGAACAAATATTTTACAAGGGTTGTTGCAGAATGGGACTAAACAAATCATTTTTCAAAAAATAAACCAGATTAGAGATGATATAAAAAAACAGACTATATCAAGAAAAAAACTGATTCAAGTGTGGAGAAAAGTAAAAATACACTTTAAAATGGAGAAAAATCATGTCTGTTGAACAAAACCTCATCATTAAACATGTTGTGTCTCTGCATTCTAATCCCCTGCAGGTCTGGGGATACAGAAAAGGCTCAATGCACTTTCCTGCATGTTGTAAGAGGTAACTACCATAAGGACTAAGTCTTGGGACATTCTTTTTTATTTTTAAAAGTAATTTTTTAAGACGTATAAATGTTGGGGCATTAAATTATAGCAATTTTTGTATGTATTATAAGTCTTAGGACACCATTTGCATATTTTGTATACCAACCAGTTGGTGTATTTTATCAATCTTAACACAAAAATTTACTTTTTGGTTGTTAATGGGATATCATTATCAAAATGATATTTTCCTAATTTCAACCTAACTCAGTTATATCTAATCAGATTATGACAAGAAAATGTTTGTATCTAACAATAACCTCTCCCTTTTGACTCTAGCCAATTGCTGTTTCTTTATGCCATACTGCATTACAATTTTTATCAGTCAGCCACAGATTATGTTTTTATTTTGCCTTGAAAGCATAAACATCCGAACAGATTAAAATGTGATTCCATGATCACAACAATGAACAAACATGTTTGGTTCAACACTAATTTAGTGAGCATACATCATGGCATCACTGCATGTTCTCTAAGATTTTAACTTGCACTGAATGAAGTACATGCCTTGGATTCAAATCAAAGGCACCAATGCACTAAACTCAAATATTATCTTCAAAATACAATAATGAAATTTCGGAAATAATGCTTAAAAAATACAGGTAATTCTGTAGAAAGTCAGCTGTGGTTTGCTTTAATGTAAGCAACATGAAGTAGCTATGGAAATCATGATATTATTAATTGGCTCAAAGGCAATTCCACATCAAAGAACTAGCCACTGAACAAAATTCCTCTCTTTATCCCTGCTAGTTTCAGGGTTATAGGATTAACTGACTAGGACTGCTGTCAGAAATCAAAAGGTAAAGCTGCCACTTATAAATACAGGTGATGATGAAATAAACTGCTTGTCCATGTGTTGGAATTTCTTTTAAGCCAAAACATGAAATTGAAGTAGATCTATATTAAAAATATTAGCCTTTAGTCATCATTCTATCATAAACATGTGGCAGTTATGTGAATAAATGCAGATTATTTGAATTTTGGAAATTAAATGTGCCTTTTAAAAAAGATAACATCATTTTGCAGGATCACTTAGATCAAATAAAATCATTAATTTGTGAGTGTGTGAATCTCATGGGTAAACTCCAACCTGCCTGTTAATTATAAAGTCATTGCTTAACGTTATTTATTGTCATGTTCAAAAACTGGAAAAGATGTACATGCAAAATAATAACAAAACTAATCAATGCAGTTTAAAGCAGATCAGTAACAAGGTAATTGCTGATAAATGCTATGTGAGTTGTTGATCTTGCCAATTTTGTCTTGAGATTTTTTGTCTACAACACTGAAAATACTGTATGTTTGACATGCATAAAGGTCTTGGGACATGTAAAAAAATAATTATTTTATCATGCATCAAATTTACAGCCATTACAGTGATACTGGTAGGAGCTGTGATGGACCTGTGGTTAGCACGCTAGACTAGCAACTGTAAGGAAGCAGGTTCAAATTCTACCAATAGATCACAGTTGTTCAGCTAGCAGTGTGTCTTAATAGCCATTGTACTAAATAACCTACTTGAATTGCTGTGCTACAAGACACCAAACCATATTCTCGAAATAACTGAAATGCATTAAACTGAATGTTTTGTAATTTAGTTAATAAAAAAACTGAAGACTGACCTTCCAATGCGGTTGTAAGATCTCCAATCTGCTCACATGCCTTTGATCTTCTTGTCAAAGCCTTTACGTACTTTGCATTGTACTTCAGTGCTTGAGTACAGTCTTCTACAACTTTCTCAAAATTTTTCTGACAATAAAAAAATTACACAAAAAATATTTTACTCTGCACATGCTAAATTTATTTAGTTTGTACAAACTGGAGCATAATATAAGTCTTTCCTAGAACTGAAAATGATGGGTTGAAATTTACCAATCCATTTGAAAATTTTCTAATCATAGATGAAAAAAAGAAAGTACAATTTTCATGCATTCTGTTGTATTTTTTTCATGTACATTAGAAATTATGGTGAATCTCATTAATGCCCATCCTAAAACAGACCCCACATTATGACCAATAACTTTTCAACCTTCCTTTATAGCTGCATTCCTCAAAAAAAAAAAAAGTAAGCGGAAGTAAAAGGCATGGCATGATTTTATGACTCTAATAATGAATAATTCAAAATATTTAAAAAGACCAAAGAAAAAAGGGGTAGATGCGGGGAAACTGGAACAGATAGCCATATGAAGTCAGATTAGGCATTAGCGGAGGTAGTGGGGGAGATTTTCTAATTCAATGTCTGTCAAAAACACATATCATGATGTAAATAAAATGATAAAATAGTCAGAATGGTATGTACATACAAAGACAGAAGAATCAGAGGGAGGAATATTGTCAACATTTTACTGATTCAAGCATGAATGCTGCATGAGCAATGAATATCAAATACGAAGTTTAACCCAAGTCAGTGAAGCATCTAGTATTGGCCCTAATGCAATGAAGGAGTGGTTATCACAAAGATGCATCTCGTCACCAAATTTCATTTCAGGTCTCGCTAGGATTTTAAAACTAGGAGTCCACGACTCTTAATTTCATAAACATGAGTCCCATCAGCAAAAGTTGCAGTCCCCACTAAACCAGGCATCACATACTTTATTCTTATACTTGGCTACTGTCGCATCCAAACTATCAGTTCTAGCAACTTTAGCACAGTTCTGAATTTCTGTGAAATTTTCATTTTTCCATTTAAATGCAAAATACATCAATAACAGTGATCGTGTTGGGCTATGCCGGTGTTGCTATTTTGTTCTACTTATTGGTGACAAAATAAATCATCTGGCAATATTTTTGGGACAACTATTTTGTTTTGGCTGATAAAAACGGCATATAGTCTGTTTTGTTTTGGCTGATAAAAATGGCATATAGTCTTGGGTTTGGAGTGTACAAATTCAAAGGCATCATGACAGAAAGCCGCTACCTTTGATATAAAATGCACTGGAATCTATTACATAAACAAATTCTTATTTCATATTGACAAACCACACTAACAGCGCATTGTTATATTATAATCCGCATTGTTATATTATAATCCGTTTATGCTCATATCTGGTCTTGATACTGTACACTATAATATAATCAAACTAGCCATGCAACTGACTAGCTACAATTGACTACCTCTGAGGGCGGGAACATGAAATGACTAAAGTCAACCACATGATGGCAATTAAAAAAAAGACAAAACACAAACAAAAAATAGATTTGCTGCAACTTCAATCTTCAATAAACACTGATTACCTCTGAAGCACCACTATATACTTATGGTTCACATACCTGACAATTGTGATCTTACTCATGTATAAGTGCAATAGTATCAATTAATAGGACTGTGTAAGTAATTCCTTGCTTTTAGTTATATCTGTGGTCCAAGAATCACATGACCTTTTAGGGTATACTGATGCTAATTGAAATAGGCTATAGCTGTAGTCTGGTTTTCCAAGCTAACAGCTGTTCAAGGTCAAGGATTCAGCAGACCAGATCAGATTAGTGAGGCTTCCAATAGGGAAATTAGGCTATTATAAATATGGTACTGTATAATGAAAGTTTTTTCTTGTTGTTGTAGGATTTAATGCCATTTTTCAGCTCAAGATATGCTATATATGGCAGCCAGAATTAATGGTGGAAGAAAACCCCTGGAAAGAACCACCAACCCACAAGAAGCTACTGGCAAACTTCCTCATGTACCCCCATTGGCCAAATCCAAGACTTAAACCCATGCAGACTGAGATGAGCTAAAACTCTGGAAAACTATGTATACTTAACCTACAAGATGTTCATAAGCTGCAGCTCTGTTTTGGTAGAAAGTTGACAGGTCTTGGTGGTTTTCAGGTGGACAGAGGTCAATGGCCATGTTGTAACAATTTATTGCCTCATCATATTTCCCATCTTTAAAATGCTTGTTGCCTTTGTCCTTTGCTGATTGCGCTTTGTTGAGTGGACTCTGAAATGGAACAGTATTAATATTCACCAATAATATTTACCATTAAAACAATTAAGTGAACATATATCAAACCTACCTTTCATCTAGGCCTATTTGCACAAGTATAATGGAGCAGCAATTATTAGTTTGATGGAGTAGCTAACATAATGGAATAGCTAATGTGGCTGTAAAGACAAGTTCCAGCAAAATTTATAGCCAAATTTAAGATGGGCTCAAATAATCTGCAGCTTGGTAAATCCAGTCTGTACTCAAGATAAATGACTTGAAAAGAGAACAGATACCAGTCCCACATTGAAACAGATGTCACTTAATGGTTATTTGTTCTCAATTCTGTATATACAGTGTGACCCCGCTATAGTATGCTCCATTATACACTAATTTGGATATAACACAGTCATTATGTGGCTCCAAAAATTTCATATACTGTACATCTATTTTTCTTGTACACAAAAAATTCTTTCTCAAAAGTATGAAAAGAGTGTAATAAGTTTATTATCATTTTGGAGACGATACATCATATGAATAATACAACATGATCGTGGCATAGCTCCTTAAATTTGATATGTATTTCCCTTGTGCACAAAAAATAGGTATTTCTTTTTAAAATTACAAAAAAATAATTTGTAAAAAGTTTATTTAGGGATCGCACTGGGCTATGCCAATGTCACAATTGTGATTTTTTTCTTTATTGGTTACAAAATATACCATCTGGCAATTTTTTTTTTTATTGATGACATTGTTGGCTGTTTAAACTTGTATATAAAACCATAAGTTTGGAGTGAAAAATTCAGAGGTACCATGAAAGAAAGCTGCAAACTTGATATAAAAGTTGCTGGAATTCTTCAATTGTTACAGAAATAAATTCTTTGTCCATATTGACCATCTTAACAATGCATTGTTCCATCATAATCCACTTATGTTGACATCTAGTATGAATACTGTATGTGAGATATTCAGGGATGTTTTGGTTGACATTTCTGGTAGTGGAGATCAACAAGAGAAGGCATTATCTCATAATCTATCTTTCGTCGGATTTTCAACCACTTGATAGTAATGAATATATTTACACAGACAGACATCTATAACTGGATGGTATGTAAAATTCCTCTTCTTTTCACTCTGAATTAAATCTTTCATAGCACTCACATTTGCAGTAGTAATCCCTGTCATCAGACCAGAACACATTTATCTCTATCGTCAGCTGACCGTGTTTTAAATTTCTGATATGCGCGGAAGGCAGCATCACCCCACTACCACAAATATAAAAATAAAGAAAGAAAATGATCTTACTTATTGGTCTATTCAATAGCCTGGGAGGAATAGAAACTACAATCAACCAAATGACAGCCAATTCCTTTTTTAAAGTATACTAAGATAAAACAATTTGCTGAAATTTCGGTAAAAATAGATACCTTTGAAACTCTTATGAAAACATGCTAAGCAAATGGAAAAAAAACCCAGTCTCGATAATGCTATACAATTATCTGATATTGTCGCCACAATACGAAATGGGCATTTCTTTGGTTTTCCAAACTCTTTTTTTAGAAGTGACTTCAATAATGCATGCACCCTACATCAAAGCTGACTACAATCTTCAATAAAAACAAAGTACACCACTCCCTATATAACTCGCGGACATTGGGGTTCAAAAACATCGACCACAATATAAGCGAGGGCGCAAGTTATAGAGGGATCTACAACAAATATAACAATGGATTGACGCATAGGGAAAAGGGGATGGGGTGGCTTTGCATGTTGAATACTCAATTAAAAATCGCGCTAAGATTAACAGTGGATAAATATCTTTTCATATCGGTGTACTTTGTTTAGTTTTTCCTCACAGAGTAACAATAATTTCAGGATAACTTACAGCATATTGAGGAAATCATATAAACATTATTCCTCCTGGTTTCCATTTGCTTAGCACATGTACTTCACACGTTGTGTATTATGTCACTTAATTTTGTGGTGAATGGTATACATTCTAATTTTATTGTTTGATCCAAAGCAGACTTTTTTTTTCAAATACAAAAGATTGACACATTTCAAAAAAACAATGTTGATCGAACGATGTGTAGATTTTGATTGCGATAGAAGTAAAATGGAAGAAAAAAAATTCACAAGGTTTAACCATTACCAACATGACTTTAAGGGGTCAAAAAATTTAAAACAACATAAATTAGAATATGATAACACTTGCGGTTTGTGACACGTTTGAGAAATATCACTTCACATTTTGAAAAAATGCAAATTTCACAATATGGATTCTATCTTTACAGGCAATACCATATTTTCCGCTCTATAAGTTGCTCCTGCGTATAAGTCGCTCCTCCGCACTTACCATAATCACGTCTTTGATACCACCGGCCATTGCATGCGACTTGGTAATTTCCAACTTCATGTAAGAAATATTATACAATTGTTTAAGAGTTATATAAAAGTCAGTATTACAATAGACTTTGACTTTGCCTTTAGTCGTATTTGAATTGTTGAGAGATTATGACCTGCAGCACGCTGTTCGACAATCCATTTTCATAGATTCTCCTTGAGAACTGGCCAACTTGCTTTGCCACTACGATTTCCCTTCTTGTTTTTTTTTTGTTGACCTTAACTCATCTTCTTTTTTATGACAGTCATGCACAATCTTCTCGCTTACATTGAATTTTCTTTCTGCTGCACGATTTCTGTTTTCTTTCGCAAATGCTACAATGTTTAACTTATACTCTGCATCATATTTTTTCTAGTTGTTGGTGCCATGATAAATGGCACGAATTTAATTTAAAACAAAACTTATTGACTTACGCTAATATAATAATTTTAAATCATAAAACGTTATCATGTAACTATATTTTATTAATTTCCACAACCCAAGTGTTATTAATTTCCACAACCCAAGTGAACTTCAAAGGCACTTTATACGATACAGTGATTTTAATACATTAATGAAGACATTGCAAATGCACCTAACAATTGAAACTGTTCACCAGCCTTCCAGTTTTTTTTTTTTATTAATTACCGGTACTTTGAAGTTCTCTCCATGAAGCCAGTCTTGGCTTAATCCAGAGTTTAAAACTTGAGCAATCATCAGAGGAAATATTCATGCTGTTTTTTTTTTATAACCAGCCATTGCAAAACCAACCTAAAAAATGATTGTGTTTTTATAAACTACTATTAAATTATGAAGCGCTAACAAGAGGTCTCAGAAACGCTTTACAGTGATAATTCATTGTTTAAAATAACAAAATAATCCCAGTTCTGCATTCTGTATTTATTTGAGTACATAAAAAGAATATGACGCAATAGCTGGGCGGCAAGTTCAAAGGACTTTGACCAGCAGCTTGGGTGGGAAAATGTGCTGAAATTTACAACCACTGAATTTAGAGACAAAAAGATTCTAAGATGTACATGTCAAATAATAAAGGAAATACAATGGCAATCATTATTTCAATATTTTTTTTATTTATTAATAACAACAAATTTTAACACATATATAACTAAATATTATTTGACATTTTAATTTGATAATCTTATAGTCTAATACTTACGCGTACCGTAAGTTTCCAGCAATTGGCTTGCCTGTATACCAGCAGATGCATTTCGCTAAAGCACAGCATCAATGCGCATCAGTCACAATTGTTAAAAAAATTTATTTATCGTATAAGTCGCTCCTGCATATAAGTCGCACACGTCATTTTTTTAAAAAAAAAAAAGCGGAATCTGATGGATTGTTTCCTTGTCCAATATGACTGGAACACATTTACTGTGCCACGCAAGTTTCCTTTTTGCAGGAAAAAAGTTTATGCTTACGAATGCTACCAATGACAGCTTAACATGCCAACTAACTTTTACTGACTTGGGATGTACTGAAAATGTCCTTCATCATTCCTTACATGATTGTGCTATTTTACCCAGTGAATTCAGATCTATATGACCGTTGTCAAAATTATTAAATATTTTAAATTTGTACATGTGCATATTTTCAATGGACGTACTTGTATTGTGGATTCAATGTATGTGATGAGATTTGCAGGTGAGTACAAGGTGTTGATACTCTATTCATGCTAGACATTAAACATGTATATGTACCAATGCATGGTTCTTGGAATAAAGTAAAATATACATGCTTTTTTCTGTTTTCACTACAAGTGTATTTCTCACTGAATATGCATCAATTTGAGATGGTAACTGTGCCGATGTAGCATGTAGTTTTTAGGTTGCATTTACAACCTAAACACCACCTCCTGCAAATTTTTATGGGTATATGCATCATTTTCTTCAGCTAACTGACCTAGTTGCTTACATCATAGTTCTATCTATAACATGGTCTGGTTCCATGGCTTCCAACTACCGTATGTATGTATGTATGTATGTATGTATGTATGTATGTATGCATGTATGCATGCATGCATGCATGCATGCATGCATGCATGCATGTATGTATGTATGTATGGTTTTCTCTTCAATACATTATTTTCAAGTAGAAACTTTTCTTTCTTATTTTGGTCATATGACTTTAAGTCAGTGACAGAAACTACATTGTAACAAAGATAAAATGAATAACCAGATTAAATTATTGTAACTGCATGTTTGTAAAAAATGGTGAATCAAAAATTTTGTAAATAAATGTTCTAACAGTTTAAATAATGGCACTTTGAAAGATTTCTAAACACTTTTAAAAACAACCCCTCTACCAAATTATACTGTTTGTCCTCATTACTATTTTGCAGATGAAACAGTACTGTAACTATTCATACATAACAAACTAAAATGCATAAAATTACAGACTTTGTTCCTTTAAAGTTGACATATGAACAAAACCATTCTTTTAAACCAAATCAACAAAGACATGTGAGTGCATATATTTTCAGGCAGGATTTTCGTAATGTACCTACTTACTTGATATAGTTTCATTACAACAGTCCACTGATAGGATACAATTTATGGTTTATTTATTTGCCACGTACTGGTAGCAATTTTAGGCATTGGTTAAATAGTATCTGCTTTGCTGGTTTTTTTTCCATATTTTCAAAATCTGAGTCAAGTCAGAAAAAACTTTTACCTTACAGTGCTTCTCACAAATTCCACAAGACAGCAGTGTCCTACACATTTCTTACCTACATATTTGCATTTTGAAGTTAAATCTTAAATAACATAATACCTAGGCTTTGATTTCTATGAACTGCATATTTTTCTGAATATATATGCCTAATAATTTATAAAAACAGGCAATTGAATAATCGGGTACATTAATCCTAGACAGTGATATCCACCATTATTATTTCTCTGTTTCTGTTTCACTTACAGTTTTAAACTAATTTTATGATGAAATGGCGTACTAAAATACCCAGATCACTGATTCTGTTCTTAAAGCACAAATTGCTATCTTCAAGTTCTGGAACACAAGTTTACATGTTTTTAGCATTAAACAATAACTTGCGGAAATTAGGCAGTGTTGCTAACTTATTAGAGAAAGGGTTAGTGGTCAATAAGCTATCAAATACAAACATGTGAATGTTCAAGACTGAGTTTGTCAGCATAAATGATATAAAAATGTGGCATTGCTACTGATGAATACATTTCACTACAACACAACACTAGAGCTAACCTGACTAAGGTGTGGGCACATCTAAAAAGTATAAGGTCAGTCAAATGTACCTCTAAAATATGTCGAAGGTTTAAACCCATAGCCCAATGTCCTGGAATATTTACATCTGAAGTTGGGCAAGGAAAATTTCCCAATGTAGCAAGTTCAGGACAAGCGCTTAGTCCAATTTAAAGTTGGGCAAGTGCTTATTTTCTTGCTATCATCTGGCTGTGGGCATAGAGAATTCTACCCCTCTCTATCTATTTATTTACATCCAGAATTACAACTACTGGTGGATATTGACAACTGCTGCATGTGCACACATTCTTGACTGCATTATCAGCAAAGCAACCAACTAATTGGCTACTAAAAACACAGGCAACAAAAGGATTAATTTGCAATGTTTAAAATGGCTTAAGTGCATAAAGTTTACTCAAACCAGATCTTCACCAATGACTTACCCTTTCATTTTAATCGAGCAAGTCAAGTAATGAAAGGCACTTATTGACATTATAGTCAGTTTCCTTTACAAATTGATTAAATAGCAGTGAAAGGTCTTCACTTTTTAAATGAGTATACAAAAGAATAACTTTCACATCCAGTATTTTGTTTTAAGTAAAACAACAATGCTAACTAAGGAATTGCATTCATGGCTAAAAGACAATATATGTTATGATAACTCTATGAGAAGCTGTCAAGACAGGTGATATTCATTATGTTAATAATGGGAGTTATTTGCTTATTTTAACAAGGAAATTAAAAAGGAAAATTCAGAGGAAGAAAATTCATGTGAAAGTTGAGGGTAAAATGAGTGTGCAGGGGTCAAGCTAGACTTAAATTGTAGGGAAAAGTGACTTCTCCTTTTGGTCAGAACAGGGAGAAGTGGGAACTAAACAGAGAATTGAATGCTAACTTGGAGAAGTGAGACCAAAGCAAGAAATATGAAATTTATATGATATTTACATATAATATATATGATAATGCAGATTATATATATATATATATATATATATATATATATATATATATATATATATATATATATATATATATAGCTGCATTATCTTATTTATGTGCTCCATTTCTCAGTATGCTTTTATCAGTTTTAGACAATGCCTTATTTTCAAGTTAAAAGTATGTCATGTTTATTATCAACCCATTTTGTAAATGTATACAAATTATTATATTCATATCCATTCTATTCATACTTGTAGTATATGTGTTTGGATTGAGATACTTGCAATTGGCCATATGACTTAAAAGGCACAGCAGAAACTATACATTGTAATAATTTTAATTGAAATTAAGAACAAGATTAGAGTCTTGTAATTTCAAGTTGGTAAAAAATCAGTCAAAAATGATTTCTAGTATTCTTTGAAACGAACCCTAATTCATATACATAGAAATAAATTCACAAGCGACTTCAAAACATACACTTCATCCTGATTTCCTTGTTCCCAATAAAACATTACTGTAACTATTCATTGACAACATACAGAAGTGCTAAAGTAAATAGATAACAAAACTGGACCCTTTTCCCCCAAAAACCAAAACATCTATAAACATGTGCTGCACCAAGCAAGCAAGCAAGCGAGTGCATCTATTTTTAGAAAGAGGGTTTTTCTTAATAAAATTATTTGCTTTCTTGCTTTGTTACACCAAATTCATTATTCAGACTACATATTTATTGTTAAATTATTTGTCGACCTACTGGTTTTGACGATATAAGTCGGTTAAATAGTATTTGCTTCTGAATCTCACAAGGCCTACAGCAAATGCATTTAATGTTAGCCAGAAGAAAATCACAAGTTTTATTAGCAGGTATTCCACTAGGAAAGGCCCTTTCAAAACTAAATGAGACTGAAATGAAAAAAAGGAGCTTAATGTTTACTTAGCCAGCATTCTAGTGAATTATGGAAAACCATTTTTTAAATATGGAAATGCTGTATGCACTACAAAAAAAAAACAACAAAAAAACTGTTGACCTTTGTGCTAATTATG
Organism: Potamilus streckersoni; assembly: GCA_016746295.1. Lineage (NCBI taxonomy): Eukaryota > Metazoa > Mollusca > Bivalvia > Unionida > Unionidae > Potamilus > Potamilus streckersoni. The sequence continues at coordinate 2,014,538 of JAEAOA010001187.1, forward strand.
CAAACAGAGTCAGTGCAAAATACTTTGTTCTGCCAATAAACCTGATGTTCACAAATTTCCTTTTCATTCATGCAGATATTTATACTACTGAGCTGGAACAAGAAAAATGGTGCATATAAGACAAAGGAAAAAGTGTAAGCCTCTGATGAAGCTAAATGTTAATATCAACCTATGTCATTGAAAAATTATATTCTTTAAAATATAAACATGGATTAAAGTCTATACATTTCATCAAATCTTGAAAAGTTATTTTAAAGTCTGGGATAAATGACACAATTGGTGATTTAAATGAAATTTTTGTTTAAATCACTAGTCTTAGACAAGTGGATGAAAAAAAAACCTGCTCTGCCTGCAATAAGCCAATTTTCATCACTACATCTGCACATAAAACAGCCAAGACTGAATATAATTATGATAATATTCCACTAAATGAATTTTAATGACTGCAACTTTTTATGTTTTATGTGCTTAATGTCTGGTTGTGATTATATGAGTGTTGGCACATGTGAGTAATGGCATTAGATAACCCCATATTTGCTTGCAAGTCTATTAAATGCTTCAAAGAAAACACATATTCTTTTCATTAAACAAATTTTAAATTTTCCATAATTTTCTATAAGCTGATACGAAAAAATGTTCTCAATTGGATGATGTGACTTTCTGTACAATGCATACTTACTAGACCTACACTACCTCACAAGAAAATTTTTGAATTTCCATTCTCAACACCATCTGAAAATATGTCATGTATATCCCTATACACCAAGTTTTAATTGCTTTGTATTCAAAATAAAATGTGATCATCATCATAACATTTCACCTAAATTTAAGTTGGGATTAAATTTAAATCTAATCCCAACCTTCACCAAAACAATTGTTCCCTACAAGTTCTGGTTGAAGACATTGAATGAAGAGACAAAAAGAACAGTACATATCATGCACATATATAACAATGTACTTATATAATATAAATATATCAGCATAATAAGCTAAGAAAATAAGTGGTTTGAAACGCACGTGTTCACGTGTCCTTGCTCATGACAATGGATACCGAAAGTAGGTAAATATAACTTCCCATCAAGTTAAAGATACAATGAACAGTGCAACATGAAATACGCATTCATATTTGATCTTAAATGTCGTTTTTATTTTCTTTTATACAGAGAGATTTACCAGCTCTTCTTGCAGAGGTGATGGAACCGGCTCGAATTTTGTGGTTTTGCCTTTCCTATCATCTGTTTTAGTTTTCTTTTTTTCTGGATTCTCTAATTGTTTACTCCGCCTATAGTACCAAATTCCAGCTAAACCAAGCGCTATCGGTGCACCAACAGCTAATCCTATTTGCCATTTTGACCACCCTTCCAACACAGACTTCAAACCACCTTGTCCTTCTTCTGACGCCATGTCTAAATAATCACGTGTACATTTACCTTAAGTCTGTAAAACGCTTTTTGTAATTAAAAGAAAAATCTATACGCTTCCAATATTTGGTTAATTAGACTGGTTCATAGATATCATATATACAAATAGACCAACAAACTACTTAAAACACAACTTGCACCGTCTTACTGACCTTACGTTGAGAATAGAAATTGAATTTATTTAGTATTAATTGCATAAAAAAACTTTTGTAAAATAAAAAATAAATTCATGATATATATATATATATATATATATATATATATATATATATATATATATATATATATATATATATATATATATATATATATATATATTATTATTATTATTATTATTATTATTATTATTATTATTATTATTATTATTATTATTTAATTGCATTTAATAAAACAGCAAAGATCATGTATTTTCTGTGAACTACTTCAGTTTATCAGTTGGTGTTGTTTGCGTTTGTGTCATTATCTTCTGTGGCTTTGTGCCTTTGAAAAAGGGATTTGGGCTAGTCCCACTCACTTTTTGAAGTATAGTTTGTCAGGGTTTTTTTTAATGATATTTATTATTTCCCTATCAAACACAATCATCATATTTGATCCAATACTGAACTTCGCCGTGAAGTCATATAGCAACCATCACGTTGGGGGGTGGGGGTGGTCATTAGTCAGGTTGGCAGAAACATCATAGGCTTACTCTGCATTCGATTGGAAACGCTTACTTACCAGAATATATATATATATATATATATATATATATATATATATATATATATATATATATATATATATATATATATATATATAGTTAAATTTATCGAAGTGATCATTGGCCATGATAGATTTTTCTACTAGGTTTAAGCCATGTGCCATGTGGTGCCAATCAGTTCTGTCCGTTTCAAACCGGTTCCAAACCAGTTACAGCAGGATTAGGTCACTTACAATTGAGCAACTTAAGCTTTTTTAACGATTAAAACTGGTTTAAACGGTTTTAACCGGTTCGAAACGGTAGCAACCGGTTACATATGGTGCCAAGCAGTTCTATCCAGATTGAACCGGTTTTAAATTGGTTCCAGCAGGCTTAGGCCACTTAAGGTGGAGCAACGTAAGCATTTTTTATGGTTTTAACCGGTTCCAACCGGTTCCATCTTGTGACAAGCAGTTCTGTACAGTTAAAAAAGGTTCCAAATCTGTTCCAGCCGGCTTAGGCCGCTTAAAATTGTGCTACTTAAGCTTCTTTTAAAGGTAAAAACCGGTTTCAACCGGTTCCATCTGGTGCCAAGTAGTTTTTCCAGTTCAAACTGGTTCCAAAACGGTTCTAGCAGGCTTAGGTCTCTTAAAATTGACCAACTAAAGCCCTTTTAAATGTAAAACCGGTTTAAAAATGGTTTTAACCGGTTAAAATAGTATACAACCTGTTCCTTTTGGTGCCAAGAAGTTCTGACTAGTTCAAACCGGTTCTAGCCGGCTTAGGCTACTTAAAAGTGAACAACTTAAGCCTTTTCTAAATGGTAAAATGGTTAAAACAGGTTCCAACCGGTTCCATCTGGGTCCAGGTGTTCTGTCCAGTTCAAACCGGTTCCATACAGTTCCAGCCGGCAGAGGCAACTTAAAATTGAGCAACTTAAGCCTATTTTAACGGTATCAATTGGTTTAAACAGGTTCTAACTGGTTAGAACCGGTTCCAGCCGGTTCCATCTGATGCCAAGCAGTATTGTCCAGTTCAAACCGGTTTTAAACCGGATCCATCAGTCTTAGGCTACTCTAAATTGAGGCCTTTCTTTTAAGAGTAAGAACCGGATTAAACCGGTCCTAACCTGTTAGGACCTGTTCAAACCGGTTCCATCTGGTGCCAACCAGTTCTGTCCAGTTAAAACCGGATCCAAAATAGGTCCAGTCGGCTTAGGTAACTTAGCCACTTAATCATTTTTTTAAAAGTTAAAATCGGTTTAAGCCAGTTCTAACAGGTAAGGTCCGGTTTCAACCGGTTCCATATTTAGCCAACAGTTTTATCCAGTTCAAACCTGTTCCAAACCGGTTCTAGCCTGCTTACGTCACTTAGAATTGAGCAACTTAAGCCTTTTCAACGGTAAAAACTGGTCTAAACTGATTCTATTTGGTCAGTTCCAACCAGTTACATCTGTTGCCAAGCAGTTCTGTCCAGTTCAAATCGGTTCCAATCCGGTTCCAGCCGCCTTGGTCACTTAAAATTTTGCAACGTAAGCATTTTTAACGGAGAAAAACCGGTTTAAACGGGTTCGAACTGTTAAAACTGGTTCTAACCTGTTACATATGGTGTCAAACAGTATTATCCAGTTATAATGGTAACAAACCGGTTACAGCCGGCTAAGACCACTTACAATTAAGCAACTTAAACCTTTTCAACGGTAAACAAGACTTTAATCCGATCTAAACGGTCAGAACCGGTTCCAACGGGTACCATCTGGATCTAAGCAGTTCTTTCCAGTTCAAACCGGTTCCAAACCGGTTCAAGCCGGCTTAGGTGACTTGAAATTCAGCAACTTAAGCCTTTTTTATGGTAAAAACCAGTTTATACCGGTTAGAACCGGTTCCATTTGGTGCCAAGCTGTTCTGTCCAGCTAAAACCGGTTTGAGTCGGCGTAGGCCACTTAAAATTTAGCAACTTGAACTTTTTTAACGGTAAAAACGGTTTAATCCAGTCGAAACCGGATAAAACCGATTTGATCTGGTGCCAAGCAGTTGTGTCCAGTTCCAACTTGTTCCAAACCGGTTCCATCCGGCTTAGGCCACTTAAAAGTCAGCAACGTCAGCCTTTTTTAACGGTAAAAACCGTTAAAACCGGTTATATCTGGTTACAACCGGCAACATCCGATTTCATCTGGTGCCAAGCAGTTCTGTCCAATTCAATCCGGTTCAAAACCAGTTCCAGCCGGCTTAGGCCATTTACAATTGAGGAACGTAAGCTTTTTTAATGGTTAGAACCGGTTTAAACAGGTTTCAACCGGTTAGAATCGGTTTCAGCTGGGTCAAAGCAGTTCTGTCCAGTTCAAACCGGTTCCAAACCTGTTCCAGTCGGCTTAGGCCAGTTGCAGTTCTGTCCAGTTCAAACCGGTTCCAAACCTGTTCCAGTCGGGTTAGGCCAGTTAAATTGAACACCTTAAGCCTTTTTAACAGAAAAGACCGGTATAAACCGGTTCTAACTGGTTATAACTGGATACTACCGGTTCCATCTGGTGCCGAGCAGTTAAGTCCAGTTCAAAACGGGTCCAGCCTCCTAACATTAAGCAACTTAAGCCTTTTTAAATGGCAAAATCCTGTTTAAGCCGGTTCTAACCGGTTGTTACCGGTTCCTGGTGCCAAGAAGTTCTGACCAGTTCAAACCTGTTCCAAACCGGGTTATGCCTACTTAGGCCACTTAAAATGCAGCATCTTAAGCCCTTTTAACGGTAAAAACCGGTTTAAATCTGTTCAAGGTTGTTCCATTTGGTGCAAAGCAGTTCTGTCCATTTCAAAACGGTTCCAAACCGCTTTCAGCCGGCTTAGGCCACATAAAATGAAGCAACTTAAGACTTTTAGACGGTAAAAACCGGTTTAATCCAGATCTAACCCATTAGAACTGGTTCCAACCGGTTCCATCTGGTGCCAAGCAGTTCTGTACAGTTTGAACCGGTTCCATACCGGTTACAGCCGGTTTAGGCCACTTAAAATTGATCAACTTAAGCCTTTTTAACGGTAAAAAGCGGTTTAAACCTGTTCTAACCGGGTACAACTGGTTCAAACCGGTTGAATCTGGTGTCAAGCAGTTCTGTCATGATCAAAACGGTCCCAAAGCTTGTTTCAGCCGGCTTAGGCCACTTAAAATTGAAGTAGTTAAGGCTTTCTAACAAACAAAAAACGGTTTAAACCGGTTTAATTAGGTTCCATCTGGTGTCAAGCAGTTCTGTCCAGTTCAAACCGGTTAAGAACCTGATCCAGCCGGCTTACACCAATTAAAATTGAGCAACGTAAGCCCCTTTTATCGGTAAAAACCGGTCTAAACCGGTTCTAAATGGTTAGTACTGGTCCCATTCGGTTCCACCTGGTACCAAGCAGTTCTGTCCAGTTCAAACCGGTTCCAAACCGGTTCCAGCCGACTAAGGCCACTTAAAATTGAGCAACGTAAGGCATTTTTAACTGTAAAAACCGGATTTAAACCGGTTATAACCTGTTAAAGCTGGTTTCAACCAGTTTGATCAGCTGACAAACAGTTTTGTCCAGTTCCAAACCGGTTCCAGCCGGCTTAGGCTATTTAGATTCAGTAACTTAAGCTTTTTGTAACGGTAAAAACCTGTTTAAGCCGGTTGTGTAAGCGGGTTGAAATGGAGAAAACTGCTTGGCACCAAATGGAAACGGTTCTAGCAAGTTAGATCCGGTTTAAACCGGTTTTTACCCTGAAACAAAGCTAAGTTGCTTAATTTTGTGTCGCCTAAGCCGGCTTCAACCGGTTTTGTACCAGTTTGAACGGGACAAACTGCTTGGCACCAGATGGAACCGGTTGGAACCGTTATCAACAGGTTAAAACCGGTTTAAACTTGATTTTACCAATTAGTAAGGCTTAAGTTGCTCAATTTTAGATGGCCTAAGCCAGCTGGATCCGGTTTGATCTGGACAAAACTGTTTGGCACACAATTGATCCGGATGGAATCGGTTTTAACCGGTTAGAAGAAGTTTAAACCGGTTTTTACCGTTAAAACAGGCTTAAGTTACTGAAATTTAATTAGCGTAAGCCGGCTAGAACCGGTTTGCAATGGACAGATTCTCTTGGCTCCAAATGGAACCGGTTGGAACCAGTTATAATTGGTTAAAACCGGTTTAAACCAGTTTTTACCATTTGAAAAATGCTTACGTTGCTCCATTGGAACCAGCTTGAACTGGACAGAACTGCTTGGCACCAGATGCAACCAGATGGAACCAAACATAACGAGTTAGATCCGGTTTATACCTGTTTTTACCGTTAAAAGATGGTTACATTACTCAATTTTAGAGGCCTAAACCGGCTTGAACCGGTTTTTAAAATATTTGAACTGGACAGAACTGCTTGGCACCAGATTGAACCAGTCAGAACCGGTCCTGACCGGATTTGGCCGTTAAGAAAGGCTTAAACTGCTCAATATTAAATGGCCTAAGCCGGCTTGAACCAGTTTGGAACCGGATTGAACTGGAAAGAACTGCTTGGCACCAAATGGACCAGTTGGAACCAGTTCTAAACAATAAAACTGGTTTGTGCCGATGCAAATGTTTAAGTTGCTCAATTTTTAGTGTCTTAAGCCAGCTTGAACCGGTTTGGAAACGGATTGAACTGGACAGAATTGCTTAGCACCAGATGGACCCGGTTGGAACCGGTATCAACCGGTTAGATCCGTTTTCAACCGGATTACACCTATTACACCTATTGTTATCCCTGACTTGAATATACTGACTCAGAAGGAAACATGTTTTGCACTTACTACAAATAATATCCAAAACTGGCACAGATAAGAAATTACCCAGATGAACATTTCTGCAAATGGACCAGAGCTTGAGGACTTTAACTCAGACACAGCTTTCAACTGTAGGCTTAGTGCTGGTGGCAGACATATATACATGGACCTATTTTTCAAATCGTTCACCTAAAACATATATATACGAACCTGAAGAAGCCAAAGGAATAAGAACCAATGTTTTTGAAAAATTAAATTTTTTTAAAGAAATAATTGTGTTGTATATTATTTTGTTTGTTTTGTTATATGGATTACATACATTTTATCAGATCTCGGAAAATGATTACCATTTTGGGACCAGTAAAAAGTAAGGTGGGACTAGAAAAGAGTAAAGTGGGACTAGTGAAGAGAAAGGTGAGACTAGTAAATTGTCTGAAACCACTTGTCGTGACTAGTGGTTAAAAAAAATATTTGCTCAGCTCTGAGTGGGCAGCTTGTATTGACACTGTTGCAAAGATTCAAGTCAAATTGCCTTAGTCCTACAATACTTACTTTGATAACTTTTTGAAACGGAAGTATAAATAAGGACAATCAAGTGGTTCGTTTTTTTCAAAATTTGTTATTGCCACATCAGTTGGTTGAAAAGCAACGGTAACCAAGGAACAAAGAGGTTGGTTGAACTAAAACTTTTCTTTCATGAAACCATTTTGGATAATCACATCAAGCATGACAAGATCAGACATCTTAGTTTCTTTGAAAAATATGTAATAGAAATACCTGAGTTGACTGCAGTAATAAAAACATGTTCAAATAAAGTTTGACTATTGTTAATCATGCAAGATCTTAGTTCAAGTCATTTGGCTTACTTTTTGAGCATGTTGGAGCAGTTTTTTTGGTTGGCTGTGTGTTTGGATTATGTAGTTTCCACAAATTCAATATCCAAAGAAATTTCAGCCAGTCTACATTCTCTCCATTGTGCATGTTGAAATGATAACAGCTTCACCTTGGACTTCATTGAATATCAGTTCCCTGATCTTTCTATATCCTGAACTGCTACTCTCAGAAGTTCATATTATCTGTAGAGCATCCCCTGGAAGACTTTGTATGGGAAGACTTCATCTGAAAGTGAAAAAATTGCTTATAGGCATTAAATATGGCCACAATATAGGTCATCTTGAAAATTGTGCTGGTTGTCATGTCAATATGATTTTTTCACTCAAAACCTTTTCTTATAATATTATGTTGTCTTCTTATACCTAAATGAAGATTTGAATTAAGTGAAAATGGTGTCAGTCTGATTTTCAGTATATAACTGCTGTTGCAGCCATTTTGAAAATCTTTTTATTTCTACTCCTTGTGAACAGAATATGATCTTGACATTGGGTTTAACCAGATGACTTTTTACAGTGTCAAATTATTTATAAAATGGAAATGGTACAACTTGGATATCAAGCATGACTACCACAGTGGTCATCTTGAAAATGTTGTTTAATGCTACTCCTCAATGGAAATTTAAAAATGAAATTTTCACCAAAAGATTCTTTATGATATCTACTTGGTCCTAGATAAGCATGGTACTGACCAGACGTCCAATAAGGCCATCATGGCAACAAGTTACTCATCTTAAATGGAAAATATTATCAGCATTGGGTTTTCAACAAAAGACTTTTTGATGGTGTCTGATTGGACCTAAATGCAAATGGTGCTGATTTGACTTCCAATGGATGGTCATATTGACATGGGATTTTCACCAGAAGACTTTAAATGATATCTAGTTTTCTTCTATTAAAATGATGTCAACTTGCACTTAATATGGCCACCACGTGGAGTGGTTCCTTTGGAAAAAATTTTTTTATTGCTTGCAAACTTTAGAGATGGCTTCAGCATTTGGAAGAACAAATGGTTTTGTCCTAAATTCCTGGAAATTCCAGTTGGACATTAGAAAGATAGTCCAATTAAAGGACTCATATTTTACAGTTATAGCTAAATTAAATTCAGTTGAAAGTAACAAATATATAATTTATCTTATTTTGTGCAGCAGTTTTTATTATTGTGATAGAGGGTGTAACTGTAGAACATGGAATATATAACTTAAAACACCCATAGACCAAAGGGCAGTCATATTTGATTACTGGAGCATTATATCATTTTGACATGACAATATCATTCATGTTAACTATTCAATATTTTTTCTTCAGAAATAAAATCTTCCATTTTTCATTAATTAAAGGAATAATGTTTAAAGACAGAATAATCATTTTGCAAAAAAAATGTATTCTCAACAGGGTTAGTTTGATACAGTTTGCTGGACTGTACAGCTGCATGTGTTCCCATTGTTCCCATTGCTTGGGCTGGTATTATGACATTGGGGAACAGTTATCTGAACAGCACAGCCGCATGTGTACAGTGTTCCCATTCTTTGGGCTGGTATTATGACACTTGACCAGACAGTACTGAATGGTACAGCAATGTGTGTGTGCCAGTGGTTCCCAAACTTTCTTAGCTGCAACCCTTAAAAATATAGCTTTTCTAAACTTGATTTTTCCCAGAGAAGCAACTTTGAAATTCTCACTAACCTGACCAAAATTTACTGTGTTATGTGATTAGGGATATGAAATTTATACAGCCTGTTCCATAATACTTTATAGTCATTGTATCAAGGGAACTTTTTTAATACTATAATGGTTTCAGGTGGACAGCATCTTAAAGCAGCCCAAATCTGCATGATGAAAGGAAAATAGAATAAGATCAGCTAAAGTGGTTTTGTCATTTGACAATCTATATTTCTCTCAGTCTATTTATTTATTTATTTATTTATTTATTTATTTATTTATTTATTTATTTATCTATTTATTTATTTCAGTTGAATCTGATCCTGTCAATGACTTCCTTGAAAAGATATGTCAAAGTTGTTTTACTCAATATGGCAGGATTCACACAGAAACATCTTTAAGTGAAGACAACCATAATGAAGGATGCATTAACAAGGAAAATGTTCAAAATAAGGCTGAAGCTTGTAATCATGACCATTATTCAAACGATAGGAGAGAAAAGTATTACGTGCCTTTCAATATCTCAAAAAATTTAAATTCCTGTGGCAGATGTTTATTATGTGATGAGCAAAAGCTATCTGTGTCAACTGATGATACCAAACCATCAGTGTCAGCTCATGAACCCAAACCATCAGTGTCAACTCAAGAACCCAAACCATCTACATCATATGAAGAGAAAAAACTGTCTCTGTCAGCTGATGAACCCAAATTTTCTTTGTCAAATTATAAACCCAAGCCATCAATGTCAACTGATGAATCCAAACCATATACATTATGTGAAGATAGGAAACTGTCTGTGTCAACTGATGAACCTAAACATTCTGTGTCAAATTATAAACCCAAACTGTCTGTGTCAACTACTGAGCCAAAACCATCAACATCATATGAAGAGAGAAAACTATCTGTGTCAACTGATAAACCCAAACCATCAACATCATATGAAGAGAGAAAACTATCTGTGTCAAATGATAAACCCAAACCATCAACATCATATGAAGAGAGAAAACTATGTGTCAACTGATAAACCCAAACCATCAACATCATATGAAGAGAGAAAACTATCTGTGTCAACTGATAAACCCAAACCATCTACATCATATGAAGAGAGAAAACTATCTGTGTCAACTGATAAACCCAAACCATCAACATCATATGAAGAGAGAAAACTATCTGTGTCAACTGATAAACCCAAACCATCAACATCATATGAAGAGAGAAAACTATCTGTGTCAACTGATAAACCCAAACCATCTACATCATATGAAGAGAGAAAACTATCTGTGTCAACTGATAAACCCAAACCATCTACATCATATGAAGAGAGAAAACTATCTGTGTCAACTGATAAACCCAAACCATCTACATCATATGAAGAGAGAAAACTATCTGTGTCAACTGATGAACCAAAACCATCTACATCATATGAAGAGAGAAACTCAGCATCATTTTATGAAAGTTCCAGACCAGCTAATTATAATCTTGATAAGTTAGATTTATGTGATGACTGCAGATGTAAAACTATGTCAGATTTTGATATGTCAGCTGGAATAATTTGTGTTGGAGCAAAAAGGTTATCATGCAGGACAGAAAGAATTCCCAGTTTTCTGTACCTGATATGAAAAATGTAGTTCAAGATTGTGAAAACTGTGAACAGAAGCATGCACTACATAATGACCAGTCTGAAGGATATTTTCCTCACAATCTTTGTGATGCAAATCCAGTGTGTAAAATTGAGAAATCCTCTCTATCTCGATCAAAACTTCATTGCAAGCAAGAAAACAATATGACAGGTCCGAGCAGTTGGAAAATGGAAGAGAAAATTTGTTGATGAACCTATTCCTTCAACATCAGGATGTCCGTATGAACCAGATCCTTCAACTTCAAAAAGTCCTTTTGATCAAAGTTCTTCAGCATCAGAATCTTTTGATGAGGGGAGCTCTTCAATATCAAATTATGCTACTCCTAGACAATTGTTGGAAAATAAAAATAGCTGCAGTAAGTCTGATGGTGCATATAGCATAAATTTTCAAGGTTCCCCAAATTTTGACTGTGAACCTTATAGTGACATTGGTTCTCAGGAGGAAGAATCAGTCAAATTAAATGGAACCTCTTCATGTAAATGTTTTTGCCACTGTGATGATTCACCTTCACAAGATAATTATTGCTCTTGTCATAATTTAAAGATGCCTGAAAAGTCTTCTTCATTTGCTGATCTTGACAGTATTACAGTATCATCACAGAGAAAGAATTTGCGAGTAGCAAGGACAGGCTTGCAACAAATAGCAGGATTACAAATGAGCAAAGAAAATTTGATGCATTCATGCAGGCAAAGTGCAAGAGTGATGAAACAGACATGTTTGCAACAAGAAATGTCTTCTCCAGTCAGGGAATGCCAAAAAGACCAGAGACAGCCAGAGACAAATAGTGGTAAGGGAAAGCATAAAGACAGTCAAGGGAGGCTTTTCTCACAGACCTATGATAAAGAAATGCAGACTGATAACAGTGCTAAACCTTGTCAGCTAGAGTTGATGAAAAGGCATACTTGTGGTAAGAGATTTAACTTTACCAATCTTTATACCATCTCTATAGTAACCCTCATGTCCAGCCATTCATCCATCCTTTTTGGCAAAATCTTACCAGCACATATAGTTAAGTTTTTGATGGATTGCCATAAAAACAGCTATATAGTATGGGTATCACCTGAAGATGCACATATCAAGAAAGCACTTTGTTAGAGTTTTTTTCCTTTGCTGATAAACACAGTTTGTCTTCATGGTTTGAAATGTCCACTTGTCCACTATGATTATGAGTCATGGCTGATGAAGAGAATGTTATATTTTTGAAGATGCTTATCCAAATGTTCTAATAAGATTTATTATCATGAACAACACAAGATTAGTTAAATTGATGCAGAACAAATAAAAGTTCCAAGTCACTTATTTGCCTTGCCTGGCCTGTGATCGTTTTCCTGGGCTTGGTGATAATAACTAAGTGAGATCCACATGTATTATTATTAAGCAGTGCTCAAAGAAATTTTTTATTAGACACAGGCCAGGCCCTGGGGCAGTGACTTGAATAAACTTGAATGCCCGGAATGAAATTCCACAAGCCCAGACTTCAATTTCCACATGCCCAGAATTCTCCTTTTTTGAATATTGTCGCAAAACTTTCCAATAGCTACAATTCAGATATACATTTTATAGGGTTCAAAAGGGCTTGAAGGCAAAGCAAGCATCATTAGAGTTCATCGCGACACCATCATGATTCGTAGAGTAAAACTCCATTAACCGAGAATTCTAAAAGTTATTTTTGTTGGGCTTAGCTAATTGCTTCCTATATCAGCTTTAGAAAAGAATTACACTCGAAGTTGAACACTATTCCGACAACTGATATGATCATGCTTTGCATTCTATATATGCAGTAAAATCCGACTTCAAAGAAACTTTGCCACTGTTCCCAAACTTCTCAAAAATATAATGCGTGAGACTTAAACATCCTCAGTCAAGGCAATAATATGTATTAATGTTTGTTCTTGTACACGCATCTAGCATCTCTGATTTACCTTTAACAGGCTCACCCAATTCATCCTTCAAAAACTTCTCACTAGCTATTGTTAGATAGATAATATGTGAAATGGTGGTTAACACCAGACCTCCTTTCCTTTAATTGCTGCTATTTAAACTGCCTAAGGGATAGTTTTGCATGAACTCTAATCAGGACTGTTTACTGTTTATACATGCTACATGTAATTGACATGTACTGAAAGTTTTAATTGTTTCATTTGCTTTGTGAAAATTACTGATGGTTGTATTTTCTCAAAACAAAACCATGTAAAGGGGGAAAGGAGTACAAAATCTTTATTTTTAGCATGACACAATACTTCAGTCACATGAAATCAGATTTCAATTTCACATAGGATAGTGGTGATCTGATTTAGATTGCACCATGATATGGCAGATATATCAACATATTAAAAATACATTTACACATTTCATCGGCAAAATCAAAGTTTCCTTGGGCTAATTTTTTTTGTTGACAAGCCTTATGGACACCTCACTTAGAATACAGGAGAGGTTCCATCTAAAATTAAAGGGACTCGGGGTATCAGATTTTGTCAGGTATAAGGGTATCTTGTATTTGATGGCTGAACACATAGGTTTAATCCTATTTGATTTAGATCAGAATTAGAATCTGACCTTATATTATGAAGAAATTGGACAAATTTGATGAGTAAGATTCATTCTTATTATTGATGTAATCTTACATCAGATTGGTAGAGTCTTGCTAGCTCGACTGGTTATAGGCCAGATGAGCTTATGGGGAGGTCTGTTGTCTGTTGTCTGTCTTTCCATTTGTACAAATTAGTCATTGCTACCCCTTCTGAGCTACTTTAAGGATTACCATAAAACTATACAGACACATTCATCTCATGATCTGGTGGGTCCTAAATGAAAATGTTGCTGCTTACACATCCAGTATAGCCACCACAGCAACTGTCTTGAAAATCTCATTATTGCTACTCCTGTAAGGATGTCCAATTAGCTTGGGGTTTTCACTTAAAGAATTCCTATGATCTCTAGTTGATCTTAAATTAAAATGGGGCTTTCACCAAAAGATTGGTTATGTATAGTTTATCTTAAATGAAAAATGGTACTAACCTGATATTCATCATGGCCACCATGACAGCCATCTTGGCAGTCCTGTTATTGCTACTCGCATGGATGTCCATATCAGCTTGGAGTTTTCACAAAAGACTTTTTTTGATATCTTTTTGGTGCTAATTAAACATGATGCGAATCTGATGTCCAATATGACCACCACAAAAGCCGTCTTTAAAATATTGCTGTTGCTACTCCTCTTGAATACATGGTCATTTCAACCTGGAGTTTCACTAAAAAAAATTCCTATAATGTCTAATTAGTCTAACACGAAAATGGTGATGAGCTGGGGTCCATTATGGTCACCACATTGTTCATCCTTACAATTTTGTTATTGCTATTTCTCAAACAGTGCTGTTCAGTAAAAGACTTGTGTATTTGGACATGCTGATTATGGTGATCATCTTGAAATCTTGTGGTAATTAGTGAATAGGAAGTTATATTGATGTGATGTTTTCAATAAAGACTTTGATGTCCAGTTGGTCTTAAATGAACATGTTGATGATCTGATATCCAGTATGGCTGCTACTCAGTGGCCATCTTGGAAATATTGCTATCCCTACTCTTGAATGGTTGGTTGTATCAACGTAAGGTTTTACTTGAGAAGAGTTCTTATGATGTGTAGTTGGTTTTAACTGAAAATGGTGCTGATCTGCTATAAGGTTACACTCACCAGTTATTATGTACCTTTGAGAGGGTGATGTATGTAAGGTAAAGTTGTTTGCATTTTAAACATGCACAGTGGAGAGAATGTTGGCATACCTATATGATACTTTCATGTAATGTGGCTGGAATTCCTTGGGATATTGTACTTTTTATATATATGAAATTTTTTATTTACTTGACATAGTTTCATTTTCTTAATAAGATACATGTTTAAGTGTTCAAACTCATTTATATAATGACAGTGACATCAATAATTTTATTGGTGGAACTTTCAAATCATATCCATGCATAAAACATTCTTTAGTGACTTGGGTGTGAATTGCATGGGTAAAACTGAGCTGTGCCAATAACTAATACATAAGTCTTTACTTTTTTCATCAGGTGTTAGACTACGAGTGAGAGCAGAATATGTAGACCACACTCGTGCTCTCACAGGAAATATCCATTCTAACAAACCAGAGCTGATTGATAGACAGTTTGAAAAGTTTTCTCAGGCCTATACGATACTGAAGTCAAGGGACCTGGTATCAATAATATGTGATGTCAGATTCTCAGAATTAATCTACCTAGATGCATTTTGGAGAGACTATGTGAATGGGTCATTATTGGAGGCACTAAAAGCAGTCTTTATTACAGGTAATGCTGACTGAACATACAGATATAAAAAAATTTTGGATTTGTTACCCTTGAACAAACTGTTAGAAAAGAACAAGTAACACTGATGTTGTAAATTGCTGCAATTCAATCATGCTTGACTATTAAAATTTTTTGAGCTTGCATTGCACAAGAAATATCAAATTTTAAATGGTGGTACTATTGCTGTGTGCCATTGAGGTGTTGGTGTCAGTTTTTGATGCCATGAAGAGCACTCTATGGGTAAATCAACTAGAGAGATGTATGCATGGCTTGTATTTGTGTGATTTTGAGGCATGGGTAGCCCATTCATGCTGTAGATGGCAGAAGCATTGTTGGGTGTTCAGATTTTGTGTGTATGTTTTGTTTCAGATTTTTAGAACCATTTGTGCAGTGGGTGCAATTCATAGCTAGTTTTGCTGTCAAGGATCTCAGTTGTTGCAAGTAAGCAGGTATGACTCTTTATAGATTGGGAAAATCTGACATTTCAGTGTTAAAATTGCTTGATACCTTGCACATTCAAGATGCAGTAAGCATAATGTCATAATTCTTGCACCTAGGGTCCAATGGGCAGGGCACAGTGTTCCCCATTGTCTGAGTTTGGGGGACACACAATATCAGAAAAGGACAAATTAATGTGATAGTGAAAAATAATGAGATAATAATGTGCCATTGATTCTGTTTTCACTAGAATCATTCCTGTTTCATAACTATTACTCTGCATTCCAAAATATGCTGTTGAAAATTAAAATTTTTGTGTACTGAAGTTTAAATTGTTTCAAAAATCTAAAAGCAGCTTCCTTAACTATTATGTTTTTATTGGGGTGAGTCTCATATTCAGCTCTTGATAACATGGGCAGAATTCCATGAGAACTTGCCATTGCCACATTTGTTTTCTTTGTCTCATTGAGATCATTTCCAGCTTCTTTTTTTTGTTGTTGTAAAATTGGGATCTCTCAGTGGGTGTATATCATTGTGGTGGCCTTGTATTAAAGGCAAAAGAATGTCAGATGATAATAAGATACATCTGTTCATCCAGATAAGGGGTTGTCCATAAAGGACGTCTGCAGATAATACCTGTTTTCCTATAATAAAAAAACCTTGTCTACATGTGGCTTATCCTCTTTTTTCACCCCCTCTCACCTCCCCCCCAGCTGTGGATCTGACCATTTAGCTAGACATATAAGTGGGCCATGTAATCAACACCAAACCTATGTATTAATGCCAATCCATTCATATACAATCAGTGGCAGAAATCATGCAAATTGAAATTAATAGATAATTTATACTTAGGGAAGTAAGCCCAAAGCATCTATTCAACATAGAATATCATAACAAAAATACTAGCTTGTGGATGTCTGCAAAGTCCTTTGCTCCCCTCCCTTTCCCCTTTTCCACAGTTGTCTGCATTTAAATGAACCCGCCCTTACCCATCTTTGTGGACCCGCCCTCCCCCAACTTTGAGGACGTCCTTTATGGATGAAGCCATAATGAAAATTGCCTTCTCTGGGTTTGCCTAAGTGGTCTGTCTCAGATGTAGGAGATGACATAATCCAACCCTGGCCGAGTGATGCCAAAGATTTTTAAAACTGATGCTTACAGCTGCCTTGCTTGGTGCTCAGCAGTAAGATATTAGGGTTATGACTGCTCAACCTGGTGTCATGATAATATGACAGAGTGGGACATGATGCCACATGTCTGTGGCATTATGCCTCAGTGTTAAAATATAAACTGCCACACTGTAGATATCATAGCAATATGACTGTATAATTGCTAATGCTACATTAAAAATCCAAATCACACACACTTCCTTGGGTGCTATGTATGTTTGAATGAACATTCATTAATTAATGTATTATGATTAGCTGTACTCAATAAAGTCATTCTCTTTTAGTGAAAATAGATGTTAATGATATATCAATTGTGAATAAAACAGTCAGTTATATGATCCCATTTTTGATCTAAAAAATGTCTGCAGGTATGATGATTTTGCCACTTTTATGTTGTTTTCTGCACTGTATGCTTTGCAATAAATCTTTATCATATGGTCATGCTCAAGTATGCTTTACTAACTCATGAAAAGTTATATTTTTGAATATCTAGTAAACCAGATTGGAATTTTCTGTTTTGGATTTTGCTCTTGTTAACATTAGTGTTCACTAATCACTATGAGCAACTGTTCTAATAGATTCCTGTGTTTTCTATATTGCTTTTCTTTTCAAATAAATAAATCAATCTACAATTGCAATACAAATTGTGTATTTGCATAAATGTAGTCTTTTTATCTTTAATTTTTCATCAAAGTAAATTAAATCTTCAGTGACCTAGTTGTGACTTGCTCCTCAGAAATGTATTGCATGATTGGCCATCAAAGACAACACATTTCTAGGCTTGGTCAGCTACCACAAACCTGAATGTTTTCATTGCCAGATGTGTTCTTTTTAAATGAATATTCATTGTCATCTTACAGCTTTTATATATATATATATATATATATATATATATATATATATATATATATATATATATATATATATATATATATATATATATATATATATATATATATATATAGTGGAACCATGCTTTATTCTGGTTCTCCTACCTGATTCAAGAAGACTACCACAATTTGCTAACAAACATTATGCATGGTTCCCAAAGATTTGGAAATCCTGGAGAATTTTGTAAACTGGAGAAAGGCATTTGAGGGGCCTTGGTAAATTCTGAAATTTTCATGTCTTTCAGTGTTTTGGAAAAGTCATGGAATTTGGTTATGTCCCTTTGATCTGATTGCATTACAGACAAATGTTTTACTCACCTATTTAATTTTAAAAATGGATTTGTATGTATGTGTCATACATACAAATTTTCTGTTTTGGATTTTAATAATGGATTTGTTTGTATGTGTCATACATGGAGTTGATCAAGATTCTAGATGAATACCAGGTTTTTAAAAAAAATGAAAATTTAAAAATGCAAGCTGATTTGTTGACATTTTTATTATTTATGGTTTTCATTGTCTAGCTAGTACCTGCATGTAAGCATCCATTTTGAAAGCAATATTTAAACAAGCATGCCATTTTACTATTACTTTCTTTTGTTAAGTAAGGTGGCAAAATGACTTTTGGCTTTTATATGTCAGGTAAGTATTAGTGGTTGTAAATTTATGTATTTTTCTTGAAATTAGTAAAAAGGTCTAGGAAAGTCATGGTAAATGTTCGAAAGTTATGTTCGGTCTTATACTTGAAATATTTTATGTCACCTTGTCAGTTGATGATTCCCTCATAAGAATTTTGTCATGTTAAAGAAGCATATTAACAATTATCTTTAAATTCTCATTCTTGTTTTTCTTTACACAGATACCCTGCGTCAAGCTGTGGGTCAAGAACCCATCAAGCTTCTGGTCAGTGTGGATGAGGAAGACTATGAAGCAGGCAGATTAAAACTTCTGCAGAATATGCAGGATTGATAAGTGCAAAGCTAGAAATGTATGCAGGAAATTTGTCAGGGATCAGTATAGATTTCTTATAAATACTCAATATTCCAGATTGATCAAAATATAATCCAGATTCATTAAGTGTTTTTGATGTGCAAATTTTTCAATATGGACTTTACATGTGTAGAATCTGGTTTATTTTGACATTTATCAGTTTAGCAATAGAAGTAGGTTCAGAGACAGTAAAATGCCCTGTGCAAGGACACATTATGGAAATCAACCCTGGCTGACATGATTGGAGGATAAAAAACATTTCCCATTATGACATTTGGGAGAACACATTAGGCCTATATTTTTAGGGAGTCCAAATGTGTCAGAACCTCAGCTGTCATTGTTAATGGATGACAATGACTATAAAGCAAGAAAGCACTTGTTAATACAACTAATGTCAGTTGTTTTATTAATGAAAAGTGTTATTTTGCATCAAAGATTTTCAGTCATACGAAAGCCTTCATAATCTATGCAAATTTGAATACACATAAGAATTTAAAATATTTTAAATGCTTTTCTTTAAAACCCATTTATGCACTGAAAGATTGAATTTTATATGTGCAAAGTAATCTTGTATACCAGAATTATTTAAACTTCAGTATATTGATTATGTGCATTTTATGTAGGAAAGAAGTCTAGAAACTTGTACTAATTTGTCAAAATTCAACAAATTAGTATGTATATTTCTGCTTGAAGCTGATTTGAGACAGACTTTTGATAGAAAGCTGTGCAGCACAAATTTGTACACTGGAATTTTCTTTGTGTAGTATTTTCTATTTTTAATTTGTCAGTAAAAATGACCAGTTTTGACCAAAGTTAAAACCATCCTTAGATAAAGGGCATTCAAGCTGTTTACATTACAAAAATAGACAAAATCTTTAAATGACTTTTGAAAAAATGGTGTACAGAATTTGATAAAATATGATGGGATCTGGGCAGAAAAACCTGTAAAATTTATGCAAATGATGTCATTGTGCCTTCACTTATGGCTACCATTACTTGGAATGAAAATTCCATCTGTCTCTTGCCAGTCATTCTTATTATGGACTTATTAGAATCAACCTGACATTTTTTTTAGCCAAATATGGCATCATGACATAAAGACCTTGTAATGATTGATCCACTATCAAATGTGACTGCTGTTGCTAAAGATAGCTCATTTTTTAAATGACTTATCAAAAAATGAACAGATTTCTAATGAGGGAGTACTGTTTCTGTATTATGGGAAAGACTAGCGTGATAACATGTACATTGTCACTATAGGTGCATACTGCAGGACTTTTGTCATGTAAACACTTGTATATATATTAACTGTTATGTTTCTTTAAATAAAGTTTTTTTTCTATTAGATTCTGTATACTAGTAGTGGTTATAATTCTCTTGTATCAACACTCATGATTTTTAAAAAAAAAATTAATTTGCCCAAATTTTTTTAAAAGCAAAACATAGTAGTCACTTTTGTAGTTGATGTATCATTTGTGTCAACAGCAAGTTTTAATTAACGTTTTCTTTTGCTTTATTCCATGTGTCTCCTGATTATCTTTATAGTACTCTTTATGTATCACAATAAAGCAAAGAAAATTAGGTGATACATCCATTTAATTGGGGTTAAAGGTAACTTTCATGAATGATGCTTATTAATGGCTAATATCTTATTAACCCATCCATGGATTTTATTCAGTTTTGTGGAATGTTTTCTTATGGAGCAATAAAAATTTCATTTGTCACTCCTTTGGGGTCGACATTTTAGTGAAAGAACATATGTATCAGGCTTTTGTTTAAAGTTTAAAGTTTTAATTTTTTTTAAGGAGTAGACCAATTACCAGTGCAAACTTGGTGTTCAACTGAATGATTGGGCTCAGGCTCAAGTTATCAAAACCTTTATTATTGAGAAGGAGCAGCAGAGAGGCTGAACAGACAAATTTGCCTGAGACCTTATTTTTGAAAATTAAGGGTTCCTACGAAGGCTGAGAAAAAACATTTTTGCCTTAATAGTAAAACTTTCTTTAATTGACCAGATTTTTTGCTTGATTTATTCACGATGTGGTCACTACAAGTATGTCATTCAGCCTCTCTGCTGCTATGAATTAACCAAAGATTTTATCTAAACCTACATGATATCTTGATCTAGGATCATGTAAATTTATCGTTATAAATCCAAAAGGAACAGCTTGTGCTTGAGAAAAGAAATTGTTAAATTTAATCATATTCATGTCCCCTGAACACCAAGTATAATAAATATTTTACAAAGTATAATTATCTACGCCATTAAACACAACCAAAATATTACAGTTATCTCTGATCACCTAGGTATCTGAGTATATCTCTGAGTAACATAAATCATGTCAGTATTTTTATGTCTTCCTCGAGAAAATATTCTAGCTGGATTGGATTGTTTGTCCAGCATTACATCATCGTACACCACGAGGTTATTGATGAATCCATCTAAATCATCTACGGATGGAGCTTCATCAATATCGGTAATAAAATCAATGATATCATTTTTGTCCAGTAATTTCGCATTTTGATTAAAATCTTTAAGTACTTCGTAGCATCGTTGATCATCTACAGATGGCACTACTAAATACAACTTATTCCACTTGAGCCATCGCATTATCAGATTAAGCAATAATTGCGTCTTACCAGATCCAGAAGGACCTATTATAATCATTCTGATAGAATTTGGTAACGCTGGATGGTGCCTTACTGGCTCTTGTTTTCGTGTCGCAGAAAAGTCAATTATATCCATATAATAATTATATGAGTTTATATTGTGTTCGATGTAGAGCGACAACACCCACAGATGGATTGACAATGATAACAACAAAAAAAATAAGAGACGCGCACTCACAGGCAAGTATGCAAAATGTGGTACAAAAAAATATAAATTTGTTTCTGCGTCGCAAATAGTGCGTGGCTGTGATATAGCCGCTTTATTAGGGAAATTGCCAGGAACTCCATGGGCAAAATATCCTGGTGAGAAACATCTTCCCGGATATAATTATTGTGGTCCTGGAACTCGTCTCGATATCAGACTCGATAACCAAGATCGACCAAAAAGCCTGGAGAGTATCCAGTAAATAAGATAGATCAAGCGTGTCACACTCATGATGTATCGTAGAAAAATCCTGATTTGAAACAAAGGCATCTCGCAGATATAAAGTTGATTCACGCATTAAATTCTATACCTAATAAATCTCTCAGAGAATCTCTCGCTAGTTTTCTGATAAAATCTGCTATGAAAGGTAAACTAATGATAGGAGCTGGTAATTAATCAACTGATTATTAATATGGAATCTATTTATTATTCCCCGAAAGGATATTGGCGAGGTAAGGCTGCGATTAACAAACTTGCCGCTTCAGCAAAAGTTTCGCGTGATGTTGCTGCAGCGTGGTTAGCACGACAGGCAATATGGCAAATCTTTCTAAATCCACCTAAAAAAATTCAATACGCACATTTCGATGTCAACGTTCCTAATGAAGTTCATCAAGCGGATATCTTGTTTTTACCACACGATACCATTAAAGCAGGTAGACGTCAACACACATACAGATACGCTTTAACCGTCGTTGACGTTGCGAGCAGATATAAAGAAGAAGAGCCGCTATCAACAAAGACAGCATCTGAAGTTTCATCTGCGTTTAAACAAATTTATCAGCGAGGACCATTACAATGGCCAAAACTACTACAGGTTGATCCTGGCAAAGAATTTCTTGGTGCAGTATCTTCGCTGATGAACAAACACAACGTTAAAATCAGACAAGGACACACGGAGATTCATCGTGATCAGGCAATCGTTGAACGATTTAATAGAACACTTGCTGAACGGTTATTCGGGTATCAATATGCAAAGGAAATATCCACAGATACAAGATCTCGTGAATGGGTTGCGAGGTTACCGAATGTGATAGCTGCGCTGAATAAGGAAGTTACTCGTGCAACTTCTATGAAACCGTCTGATGCGTTCACAAAAAAAATATATACGGATAAAACGTAAATCTATTTCTCAACCAATATTAGGTAATGTTACGGTTAGATATTTATATGAACCTGGCGAACTCGAAGGAGGTAGAAAAAGGGCAATTGCTCCTATTTGGAGTGTGACCACACACAAAATATCCAGCGTGGTAAGGTCCACAGGTAGACCTGCAATCTACAGATTAGATTCAACTGCTCCTCAACGTGGATTTGTACGTGAACAATTACAAGTAATTCCTGAGGATACACAATTACTACCGAGTACACTTATAAACTCGCAGCCCCTCGACGTTGATTACACTCCAAACAGGTCAGCATCACATTTTCGCACGTGTGAACAAGACTACTATTATTTCTATCAACGGTAAATTGTCTTGGATTATTGCTCGAATACTGCCACAACATTATTGCGTTGCAATTTGCGCAATGATTATTTTGTTGTTGTTTTAACATCATGATAATATCTACATCTATATCAAACTCGCGATTATTTTTTTTTAATCACACTTCTTATAGCTGCATAATTTTTTTTTATTGATATCGACATTATTAGTGATTTCTTCGGTTATTACGCAATCCATGATAACCCGTTTTAGTTGTGATAGTCTTCTAACTCGAGATACTGCGAGATAAACTAAATTTGACCACTCAATACGATCATCGACTATCCAAACTTTAGTATCAGTGATAGTTAATCCCTGTGACGAATGAATCGTTATAGCGTACCCTAACGTCCATGGCGATTTATCCATGTTTAACGCGTTCTCGACAACATAAACAGCGATAGTGACAACATCATTTAACACAAGATTTTGTATTCGGACACTTTCGGTATCTGCACTAGGAATCTTAACATCAACATTTTGTTGTCTAGTGTCTGTAGGGCGATAACACGAACTATTTTTCTACTGGCAACTATCAAATCAGCAGGTTTCCATAGGGTCCAAAAATCATGGATGTTTCTGGAATTATCTCACGCATTACTTCACATTGTATTTTATCTGGTTGTAGTCGTATTAATCTTTTAAATTCTTTCAGCGACTCATCAACGGCTGTATGATCATCAAATATTTCTTCATAATAATCTACATTATTCTTTAGCCACTCATGTGGAGACTGCCCAACAAAGGGTGGTGGTTGACCATGATCGCCACACATAATCACAGCAGTAATCTTTAGTAACAACCAATCAAGAAGTATTTGTAATACCTCCAGAAGCACCGTGCATATCTCGTCCCATATGATAATTTTAGGTATATATTTTTCACCCATTCGTGATGGGGTCCATGTATCTCCGCACCATCTAAAGAAACTATGATATGTACACGACTTTACATTTCGTTACTTTATTTCTCTGGCGAGTTTAAGCGTTGGTGTTAAGACAATCATATCTAAACTCATAAGTTAATCGCGTGTGTTGTTTTACCTGAACCTCCACACCCATTAAGATAAACAGTCTTATGTCTAGATACAGGATCATAGACGGATGGCGCAGATGATTTTGATACTTGATTATTTCTGTAATATGTTTCCTCAATTTCAACATCGGCAGATTCACAATAACTAAGTATATTTTCTTGTTTTATCCTCCACGTTCCCCATTCACCGTTACCGAGATTTAATGAATCTTTATATTTTTGTGTACATAAAATGAATCTGTCGCGACTCTAACAGCGTAACGAGGAAATCTGTTTATCATCGATAATAGATTTATCGAAACATAAGCTAGCATCGAAGATCTTAGATGAGTAAACTGCGGTGACTCGCCATCACTATAGCTCACAATGGTAACTAGTTTTGTTTTGTCTGATAAATAAGCATTACATCGACTTATAAATGTGTCTTTCTCCATCGTATCAGCGATTATGAAATCGAGTTCAGCATCGTGCATGATCAATCTTGTACAAGTTCGTTTATGATCATGTGATCCTCCTTGTGTAAACTTACCGATTATTTTTCTACCGAGATCTTTTGCAAGTTTCTCATCGTGTTTAGCAGGTTCTGGCAACCAAACTTGCTTTTGCACGCGATATGATATAATGGCTTCAGATACTTTCAACGATACTAAAATTCCAACATCGATCATATATCTTAGCAGAACTATTGGAGCCCAACATTTTTCAGAAAAGTGTTTTCCGAACCACGCATAAACAATCATATGGAGACCTTCTCTAAGCTCGAATGATTCTACATGAGCAAATACTGTTAAATCAAAATCTGGTAAGGGTCCATTTATCGCAACCCTGGTCATGTCATGTGTAGGATGTCCAAATCTATTAAAGTATTTAGAGCACTCTCCATATCCAAGAAAACTTCCAGGATAACACGCTACCATATCAACTGAGATAACGTCTTTGTAATTATATGTAGTATTCCACAATCCACCGTGTCCGTATTCTATACAACTTTTCACGACATCTTCAAGAAATTCTAATCGTGTCAGTTTCCACGAGTTTTTCTCCTGAGCGAAATGAGCAGCAACCGATGGTACGGTAAAACAATTACTTAGTAATTGTCTAACTTTGACATCGTCAGAAGTATATTTCAGGGCAAGGTTTTCAATTTCTTTATAAAGAGATTATGTACGATAAATATCACCGTTAGACCGTACAAACTGATAATAATGATCATATTCAGAACTCTGAAACAACCACACAGAAACTGAATCACATTTACTAATATCACCTATGGCATCGAATACATCATCTTGGTAAAATTTAACCATTCTTTCTCGTGGAAATACAGTTACAGCATCAGTCCATGCATGCGCGTTATGATCAATAATATTTATAGGAGCTCCTCTAGATTTATATTTTGTTTTGTGTAAAATCTCTCCTGTCAACGTCTTCACTGTTATTGGAAATCTTAATAACTTTTCTAGCTCAGCAACGTCGCTGATAGATGCTCCAGTGTCTTTGACTTTTTCAGCCCACATACTTTATTTACGCCTTAAATCTGTTAAACCGTTTCCCCGTATCGCGTTTGTGAAGTGTTCTATAACTCGCTGAGCCACAGTTTATTCTAGTCAAGGATGACAGTTTCATTTTCTTGAGATCCTTAACGTCAGGTTTATCATTTAATGGATAGAGCGCGTAGAAAACAGCAGTTACTGGATAAGATCGCTCATAATACGGCTTGTCTATTTCAGTCAGTATTTCTTGTTTGGAATTTGCACCGAGGATAATATTATTCCCTGACTTTTGGATTGATTCGCGTTTGTCTAGGATGATCCAGGTATCATCCTCTATATTTACAATAAATTTTACTAAAATAATATATTTCCGAACATCGAGATAGTCAATGATCTCCCTACCTCGTTTGTCATTCATAAGATAGATATTATTTCCAATCTTGAATGTGGACCACACATGAACGGCACCATCGTGGCGGAACACCTTCTTGGCTTCACTAATGCGTTTAGTTATATCCGCATTCGTTAAAGCTAGATCTTTCATCGAGAAACTAAATTTGTGTAGCCTGTCAAGATCAAATCTAGCTGCTGCAGGCTCAATTGCGGATAATTCCTGCATATTATAATTAAGGCAAATATGTATCTAAATTGAAGTATTAATCATTTATATATTATTCAACCAAATCACAATTGCCGCTGGCTTAAGATTGGTTATACATGTCCGTGTAACAAAAATTGCGTAAACGAGTTCCGTAGTTATCACATGCAATGCGTTAGAAATGGGAGTCTAGGACCTAAACCGTGTATGCTGTGTGGTGCTGGTGTGCGTGGAAAGACGCACCTTTGCGCGCAATGCGGTGGAAAAAGATACAGAGAGTTAAAAAGATATTACGATAAAAAATATAACTCTCAATCTATCATAAAACGCGAAGAAGATTAGCTAGATTTTCAAAACAAAAATTTAAACAAATAGTATATACTATATAAATGGAGCAAAATGAGTTTGTGCCTCATCCAATCATAACCAATTATGAAGCGAATCGTGATGGTATTATTAGAAATTGTAGATTGAAAAAAAACAGTAGGTAGTGTTACCAATGCTGGTTATCTTGCGTTTAACACAAAAGGAAATAAAAGTTATTTATCACACAGATTTGTGATCGAATGTTATTTGGGACCGATCAAAGACGGGTATGTGGTGGACCACATAAACAACTGTAAAGTTGACAACTCACTTAAAAATTTACGTATTATCACGCAAAGTGAAAACTGTAGGTTTGGAAAAACTGGGGGTGCACGATTTGCAAAAGCTTTTAAATCTGTGAATAAAGAATCTGGAGAAGAAATTATGTTCAAGTCAATTTATTCCGCTAGTAAATACTTTAACATTGTACCACCCTCAATTAAATTAGTTGCCGAAGGGGTTACAAAGTCTGCGTATTCCTTTAAATTTGAGCAAAATATCATGTTCAGGTTCTTAGATAATTAAGCGAGACTGGGACAAGCATAACACTTTTCAGTTATTGTATTTGTTGTTATTATTTAGTTTATTCAGAAATATAAGATTGTACTCCACAAAGGTATATAAACTATATTCTATATCATGAAACACTCTCTACTTAATCAGATTTAATTATATTTTATAAAGTTTTTATTTTGTTCGATTTTTATCAAAATTTATTGTTTTTTACGCTATTTTTCAGGCATTTTAGTCGATTTTATCATTGTTTTTCGTTGAATTTACTTTTTTTTGTTGGGTATAATCCCCAGGGGTGTTAACGGGAATTAACATTAGGTTTTAAATTTGTTGACCAAATACTAGTTTTTTCCGGTTTTTTATCGTAATTCGCTCATAAAATTCTACACAATACGAGCAAAAGAACTGGAAAGAACCTGTATTTGACAAACAAATTTAAAACCCAATGCTAATTCCCGTTAACATCTCTGGGGATTATACCCAACAAAAAATAGTAAATTCAACGAAAATCTTTGTTCGCACACTTATAATCAGATATATCATAATTCTTTGATGGAGAATCACTATATACTAATGATTGATAACATAGTAACGTTTTACAAACCTACCAGTGGTCTTTTCAATGCTAATTGGGCAACTCATTCCCTACTGATAAAATTATACTTTACCTATTGTTTATATAAATTCCGCGTACTGCATGCTTTGTTTTTACATAAATTTCACGAACACAATTTCACCAGTGCATAGTCAATTGTGATTGGCTGCTCTAAGCTCGCTGTATATAATTAGATCCGTTATATCGATTTTATCGTAGTACGCTATTATACTGCTGGCTTCCACTGTGAATTTTGAAAAACAAAACGAGCAGAGAAATATCTCCCTGTTTGTGTATTTATAATACATACACTAAATAATACAGAGAGAGAGAGAGAGAGAGAGAGAGAGAGAGAGAGAGAGAGAGAGAGAGAGAGAGAGAGAATACAAGCAATAGAAATCATTGAGTTAATGCAGAAAATCCATCACACAATGATTGTCTCTGTATGTGTCTGTCTGTTTGCAATCCTATACTACGTAGACTTAGATAAGTGGACAGCAAAAAAATGTATAATTATTAAGCGGTAGCAGGTCTGTACTAAGTAAATCTTGTGGCCAATTGCGCATGTGTAAAGCTATTATTACATCCGCTTGACTAAATTAAACGGATATATATATATATATATATATATATATATATATATATATATATATATATATATATATATATATATATATATATATATATACTGACGAATTTAATTTTATTCGTGTTATTATACAGAATCATATATATTTTCTGGAAACTGTAAAAATAAAATACCAGAAATGTACTCGTGTAATTTATCGCTTGCGCATGTAGATATTTTCTTAGCGATAATACTAAGAATACCTGCACATGTTGGTGAAACGATAATCGTTAAAAACGCGGGAGCAGTCATAGTTAACGTTGATAATAATAATCCGGTTCCAGCAACAACAGCAGAAACCGAGTAAACAACTGTCAATAACAACTATGCGTCTGCGATATTTTTTTACTTTCAACGTGTATTCGTCAATGATATTTTTTAGTTCAGTCTGACACTTGCACGCCTGATTATATCTGTGATGTTGAAAGTCAATGAGTGACTCTGTCATTTGATTCATTATACCTAATGACGTTGTCATTTAATTAAGTAATTAATTAAGAATATTTAGTTCCAAATTCCAGACACGACCAGTAATTAGCAAATGCCAAATTTCTATCCGACGATTCCAACGTGAACGTTTCTTCAGAATCTTTATCCAACATTACAGATACGGTTTTAGTCAATTTATTAGCTAATGGAGATGTGTTAAGTATATTAAATTCTACACCGCTAAACACAGACAACCTATACATACTAGCGACCTCCGTGGTGTGTTTAATGGTTTTATTTTGTTCTGTCCATGTAGCTGAGCCTGATCCGACGACGTACACGATGTTGATAATCTGTTTGTGAGGAATGTTAAACAGGCTCGTTTTCTGAATAATATCTGGAATTCCACTAATAATATCAGTTAGTTTCGTATTAATGTCAACGAGTTTTATGTCGACGGTTGGTGGACTTCCAAAGAATTCATTAATGGATCTGTTTATGTTTCTACGAAAACTTAGAAACGTATTTACGTGACCGGTAAAATCAGTTCTTATTGTGACTATTTCATTGTTGATCGTTGTTATTGCTGTCACTTGATCGTTATTGCTATCGTCGACGTATTTTTTTTTTTGTTGTTGCGTCGTTATCCGAGGTTGGGTTTCCGAGATAAGTAATTTTTTTCCTGACATTATTATGTCCCCAGATAATACGTCGCCGGTTTTCTTAACATAGTCGTTAACCGACTTAACCGGAATCCTGTATTTTACCTTGATTTGCAAAAGTAACGATATTATTAGTAACCGCGGTAGGAATTCTTATAAGTACATCGGGTAGTTTTATGTTGCTCGTTTTTAATCGTCCTTGTTTATCTTGAAAAATGACGACTTCATTTTGATCCACACTCGTGATATTTAACAAATCATCGAGTTCATTTCTAAGTTGATCAAGAGTTGCGTATTTAGATAAGTCGACGGTCTTATCTTTTTTTGTCCGAGATCTTCCATAAATATCAACCATTATGTCATTAGTGTCTGTTCAAATGTTCAAATGCGACATCGTGGTATACTCATGCACGACTTTATGAGATGGTTTTGTTGATTTTGATATAGCATCAAGTACATTAAGTACTTCTCGACCACATATTGGAGGATCAGTTATTGTTTGTGTTGGTAGCGTTGAATACCAGATGGGAGAATTTTTTTTACTGACATAATGAAGAAACTCCTTTGGTGGCGCTAATCCAAATGAATCAAAATAAACAATTCCACGTGGATCAATTGCATACGCTATCCAATGCGTACCCAGTCCAGAGTTTTTATCAAGATTAATAATACCAGTTTCAGTATTGTTAGGTTGTTTTGGTAATTGATCGCGCATAAAAACTCCTCTGAAATTTTTTATATTTAGTCGCTTGGCTGCATTAAGTAAATCAAAATTTGATAGTGGAATTATCATCGAACTGTTCCTAGTCTTAAACCTTTTCCGTATCACGAGGGCGGTGTTCCCGGAAGTCTTAGACCTTTTCCGTACCACGAGGGCGGTGTTCCCGGAAGTCTTAGACCTTTCCCATTTTTTTTATTCCTTGTCCTGTTGCTTTCTTTAACGCCATTCCAGCAGCGGTTCCAACAGCGCCTAACGCAGCAGCTTTTGCAACAGCTGGGGCTGCAGCGGTTATTAATGCTGGTATAGCTGCGAGAAGTGGAAATATAACACCCGATTTAACGATGTCTTTAATAACCGCTGCAGAAAGATTAAGTCGTAACCCGGTCTTTGATCGCTTGGCTTTATTAAAGTGATTATACTGACGTTTGGTCAACGATAGCTTATTCGGACCACCTGCGAGTTGTTCTTTTTTTGTGATATTTTTGCCGCACAATTATTTTTTGATGACCGGGAGTCAGACTTACACTAACGTGATGATATGACATTATTAATATTATGAGTGATCTAATTACATGTTCTCTACTGGGGGCATCAACGACTCTCATTCGTCCACCTGCACCTTCGAGTAACATTGATTTATCGCTAAGTATAACAGCAATTGCTCTGTAATTTACAATGACTCCAACATTTCTATTAACACTAGCTCGAAAATGTATATCTACAACAGATTGTCTAGTTAGATCTAAATGTTCCAGCGAAAAGTAATAAATCGGATACAGCGTTATAAAATCTAGCTGCAATATTTGTAAACCAGTATCAACGTTTAGATTACGCCCCATGAATGTCATAAGACGATGATACGCACGTGCTACATGATTTTGATCGAAATTCAACAAGATATCCTCGGATGGTTCTTGATGTCCATTTATTCTTAGTGAAACCTCAGTAATACCGAGTTTGTCAAATACCATAATATTTTCATTTTGATCGTTTACTCGTGCAGCATTTTGTAATGCAATAAATATGTGTCTTGGTGCAGAAACACCCTGCTGTGAAGCTATTTGCCATGTGAATAAACCGTTGATATTACTCTGGATAACATCCGTAGTCATTGTTAACCATGACAACGCTGATTTGCCACCTTGATCCATAAAGGAAAGTAACAGTTGTTCTTTAGATATCGAGGGGATCATCACTGATATCCATAAAGTTTTGTAAGAAATACTCTACCAGGATCACCAATAGGTTTCCATATTGCATCATCGTCTCTGCTTTTTCGTACTAGTACAACTGTATGTTTAGCTCCGAAAATCACTTTCCTAACACTCCTACAAAATCCAAAGATGTGTGATAGTGGAAACGCACATGAAAATGCTCTCCTATCACCTTTTAACATCGCTCGACGTGTTGCAAATCCTAAGTTGAATTCTGGATTTGGAAAAGGTAAATGTTCAATTGCAGCAGGAGCAGCAGCTCGATCATTAGGTTGTCGAATGACTTGATTTCTACTCTTCAGGATGATCAGTTATATCTTTTGCAAACATCATTGATGGACCAGCTGATCTCGAATAATCATCACTGTATCTTGCAAGACCAAGTATTGTTGTAGCAACGTCGACGTCTTTCTGTATTGATTCAATATTTTTTCCGTCGATCATGTACGTAGCGCTATCAAACAACGCCATAATACCATTATTAACAAAACCAACTCTAACATCAGCTGCATATGCTACTGGTGCTGCAGGATTAGCGTTATTTAAAATTTCACCTTCGACTTCAATAAATGCTTCAGCGGGTAAAAAATATCTACTCATATCTTGAACCTGTAGTTCGATTCGTCCACGCTGATCCGGCATTCGAGGGTCATAAGAATAATACTGATAATCACGCATAGACTCATATTTGAGAACTGGTGCGTCCATGTCAAACGCGGGGTCACTCATACGCTTGAACATCTTTGTTATTATCATCTTCGTCTAACACGAAGACCACTTCCTGCTATCAGACTAGCGGTTATATTTTTTTTCTTTTTCCGACATTGGGACATCAACTAACTCCGCTAGTTTTTGATTAGCGGCTTGATGTATTATTTTACTTACACTTGCGGGCATCAATTCAGTGCTAGATAATTTCACTGGTTGAGATCGGGTTGTTTGTGGTCTGCGTATTAATCGTGCTAGTCTATCTTTAATCGCCGAGAATGCTTTACTAGCAAAGTTACCAGCAGCGTCTATACCTTTTTCACGAACAACATCAATAGCTTTCATTCCTAGCTGCTTTGCAATCGGTATTGCTTTTGGGGTCATTCTTCTAAACAGACCCTGAACAACATCGCCTAGTCCATCTCCGTAGGTTGCTCTGTATACCGGTAATCGAGAGTTTATTACCCTGACCATGGTAGGTCCACGTTGAGTACCATGCACGATCATTATTATTATTAATTGACTTTATCACTAATTGTATCGAATCACTGTGACTTAGTCACTATAATAATCATCGGCGATTTCATTAATGAGGGATCGATATACATCAATATCCATAATACCGCCACTAAATAGTCGTTTGCAAATATCAGCTGCTTCATTAATAATTTCTGATGAATTATTACCATCTCGTTTTCCTCCGATGAGGATTTCTAGTCGATCAACATCAGCGAGAACATTATTAGGACAAGTAATAAGACCTCTACCTAGACCACTTCCAGTTGCACCAGGAGGGTCTTGAAATACTTCTTCTTTCTCTTCACTTGGTTTCGGTGGTGCTTTTTTCCTTGGTTTTGATGGTGGTTTTGATGATACTGGATAATCACCACGTGATTGCTCAAATGGTTTTGGTGTTTTTTGTCGTTGTTCTCGTCGTTGTTGTATCTCTTGTTGTAGTGGTGATTGTAGTCGTGGTACTGGTCCCTCTGGTATCTTAAGTTCTGGTGATGATGGTTCAGATTGTTGTAGTAATTGTTGTTGTTTTGGGGGTAACTGTATAAGCAAAATATACTTATCTATTGCATGAATATACTCAATATATTTTGGATCGTCATTTCGAGCTTGATTAATGTAATAGTGTATACGAAATAACCATTTATACCAATCTTCGCGACCTACAGCATCATCAGCATGTTCAGGTTTTATATATTGTTCTCGATTATTATAAATTTTCACAGCATTAGCAGCTAATTGTTTTACGCTTTTGATCTATCTGATACCATTAATGGCATCTTTGGTAAATTTATCATTTATATTAACCCTACCTCGCGTTTGTCCTGGTATTTGTTGAGTATCACCTTCTGCCTGGTCTGCATCCTCAGGTATTTCCGGGATTGGCATCGCAGCAGCTATTTTTTCTGGAAGTTCTTCAAAAATCTTTTTTGTTTTCCTATTTCTTTTTGCTATTTTTTCAGTTGTTTCAGCTGTTTTTTTCTAACACAGGTTGAATACCTTTAGTGGTCTCAGTAATAGGCTTAAATAATTGTTTTGTATCCTCCTCAAATTCAACTTGAGATTCCTGATGCGATTGTAGTTGTTGCTTAACAGAATCACGAAAAGGTAGATATTTTTAATTGCCTCTAGTCGCTCTCGAGATAATTTAGCTGAGTGTGGTTTTCAATACTCATTATTGATAATATTTATATTGGCTGTTTAATTCATAGCAGCAGAGAGGCTGAAAGATATACTCGTAGTGACCACATCGTGAATAAATCAAGCAAAAAATCTGGTCAATTAAAGAAAGTTTTACTATTAAGGCAAAAATGTTTTTTCTCAGCCTTCGTAGGAACCCTTAATTTTCCAAAATAAGGTCTCAGGCAAATTTGTCTGTTCAGCCTCTCTGCTGCTGAAGGCAACACAGGAAGCTTTTATGAAAATTGGAAAAGGCTTGAATAAACATGTTTCCAAATACAGATACAAAAACTGTTAAGATAAATATTTGTGATTGGGGGAAAGGCAGAATATCTTTCTGTCACTGGGTGAGGAACAATAAACATGAAAGGTGGTTTTTTGGAGGCTAATACATAATGTGTGTGATTTAATCTGCATATTTGTGATGTTGCATAAACATTAACATTTGAACAATTTTGGGGCATTCTTACCTTCCCACAGGTAAAAAAAAACCCAAAACAAAAACCAAACAATAAACCATTGCAACTTGGTTGCATCCATTAGCATTGACCTCATTGGTGTACATGTACTGGTTGATGCAATGATATAATTAATTATATGTGACTGAAGTTCAGCATCATTTGCTTAAGTAAGTTCTTATGGTGGACAATATATTCTAATGGGACTGTAACAATACATCTGGGACATTATAGACTGATGGAAATTTAAGATTATGGATTTAACTTTGTGTGTCTGGGGGAATATAGCATTACGTTTTGGACCACAATGTGGATTAATAGGGATTAGCAAAGACGTAATTCTTGGCAAGAAAAAGCAGGCAAATCATATAATGGCAAAATACATAATTTGATTAACAAATATTTTATTAAGTTATAATTTTGCAGAAAGGTTTATGAGTGGCATGATGAAATGTTGTTTTCACTTTGTATAGGAAATGGTATGGGAAATAAGACAATGAATGGAGTAGAGGGAATCCGAGATTTCAGTTATGAAGAAAGTACAGATATCTGATCTTTTTAATCTCAACACTAATTCATACAAATTAATGGCAATGGGTAGAATGTGTTATGCTGACTCATACTGCAAACACTTGTGCTTTTCAGTTTGGAAATTCAACAGCAGCAAATCTGCTTTTGGTCAAAGAAAAATGAACAGAAAGAGCAAACTTGTGTATTTATAGTTCTTATTGTTATTAGGGAGAGAGAGAGAGAGAGAGAGAGAGAGAGAGAGAGAGAGAGAGAGAGAGAGAGAGAGAGAGAGAGAGAGAGAGAGAGAGAGAGAGTCTTTGTTGAATCTACACCACCCAAGGTTATAAAAATTCTCCTTTGTTTTTATGTTGTTTTCTTAAAGATTAGAAGGATTCTAGGTGAAATTGTTGTTGTAGCAATTTAGTTTAAACTTGTAGTGGAGAAAATATAAGATCATAATGAGTGAATGAATGGAAAATGAATGAATTTTTCCACAAAGAATACAAAAATGTGTCATTAAAACTCGTTTGAAAGAGGACTCCTGGGCTAGCGTGACTCCCACGCCACCCTCTTTGTATAGAAATAAAATAACGAAAACACCGCGAAATCCATCCCTTTCGGTGGTAGCCTGTATTGTCCACCCCTTACTACGGCCCAATGTAGATGGCCTCGAAGTAGTTTGATTATGGGTGATAGTGCGTGTTAACAGAACTAATTAAAAAAAGATGACACCTATAAGTCAGTAAACCGCCTTCTCTAATGAACGTTAGTTTGATTGTGTGTGTGTATCTTTAACTGTGTGTTTGTATTGCATGTTAGAATCAGTGTTTAACCATCTCTCCTAGATGTTAGTTTGCAATAGTGGGGAATGGTATTGTATGAATGGGAGTTTTGATTCTAGCAGTCAACATACCTAATTCTCTCTCCGACATCAGTTGTAAGGATCAGTAGGGGTTGGGGGTTGGTAAGAGTCAGCCATGCGTATTATCTGGTTGAAAGTAGTTTGTAAGAGTGAATGTATGTTTGTTTAAAAAGCATGTGTTTATCTGCTATTAGGTACATACTCAGTAGTGTACTAAAGGAGAAGGGGGCGGACAGAACAGTTGTTCCTGGCGCCAGAGGTCACTGGGTGACAAAACAGTGTTTATAAATGAAATTGTAGGAAAATCATTGGTAGGGTCATCGTCACCGGGGGCATCAATTACCCTTAGTACGCCACTAAACATTATTGGCAATCTTTATTTGCCATTACGATCGGTGACGCAATGCGGTGCATTTCTTGCCGAACAATACAAAATAATCGTACAAAATCTAGAATTAGCAAAATACGAAAATGTTTTCGCATTTTGCCCACCAAGGCATATTTGTTTGTTAATTGGGTGGTAACAATGCATGTTTTACTGTAAAATAAGTTTTTAGTCTGTCACTTTAGAAACTTTGTAGGTTAATTGTACTAGCTACATTATACTCTGCGGCTGACTATCTGGTCGAAAAATGCAATAGACACAAAAGTCGATAATTACGCAAATGCTTTAATCATTTTGTAAGTGTATGGGTCTTAAATTGCGCGTTTTGCTACTTCAAGCTTGGCACGCATTTCTTTTCTAATAATGCAGGATAGACGTTCACAATCGAAGAAAATGCAGTTTTCTCTTCGCTGACCATCTCTCTCTCTCTTTCTCTCTCTCTCTCTCTCTCTCTCTCTCTCTCTCTCTCTCTCTCTCTCTCTCTCTCTCTCTCTCTCTCTCTCTCTCTCTCTCTCAGCTAACCTTTACAACTGCTATTCACAAAAATTATCCCATGTCCATTCAATTTTTTTTTCTATTAAATCTACGATCTTAAAGTTTTTCTTTGTACTTGACTTTAAATAATTTTAATGTTGTAGCATATAAACCGGCAACGGAATGGTTTTAAAAATTGCAAAATATTTCAGTAAAAAAATGCGTATAAATTACTTATTTCTTTGTCACTATTTTTACTCCCGTTTTTTAACCAAAAGTAAAACATTGATCGCCGTTATAATATCTGCCACTTTGAGTGTGCCGTGGTATCGGTTTACTGCGGTAATTTCTTCCGGTGGTATGTAGCAAGGTTTTGTTCACTGTACCAGTACTAACAAAATGGTTAAATTTGTCACAAATTAATTTCGAATATCACAAATATAGTTATATTTATGAAATTGTAATCCCAGGTTTTACACTTGGTACTTACGATTACATGGCAGTCGAATCACAGGGGCTCTATCTTACCTGTCATTAATATCCTTGATTACAATTTACCTGTCATATATGTACTACAGTGCTATTCAACCTTTTGACACCATGGGCTACTGAAAAGGAAAAAAGAAAAATACGTAATTTGTTGTTTTTCTGTTTCCACTAGCGTGTATTAATGAGTTATGGATATGTATTGCTTTGTAAGATAAGTATTCCTTTGTAAGACTTATCGTCCTAAGATTTCTAGAAAAGAGATTTTACCCAAATTTTCAAAATCTGTAGTCCTCTAATTATTTTCTCGTTTATTGACTCAGTATGATTTTTATTTACTTGTATTATCGGATGAATATTTTGCTCGGGTGTTTGGCATCCCACTCAAAGTTCCCCTGCCTATTATATCACTAGTTTAGCTAGCATCTTGTAGGTGTTAGTGTCAACACTTTCTATTGTTATGAACAAGCTAGGTGATACCACAAAGGTTTTTGTCAAACGTAAGCGTAATCACCCCACTTTAGCTATTGATTTTAGATGAGATCTTATACAAATAATTAACACAGACGTAAAGGGGCCCCGAGTGGTCGAGTGGTCTAAAGCGCTGTCCGTTACGGATCACTGCCATCTCACCTCTGCGTGGGTTCGAGTCTAGGATTCGGCGAATGTGGATATGTGAGAAAGCTTGCCAGTAGCTTCTCGTGGGTCGGTGGTTCTTTCCGGTGATTTCTCGGTTTCTTCCTCCACCATTAATACTGGCCGCCATGAATAGCCTTTCGTGTGCTGAAAAATGGCGTTAAGCTCAACAACAACAACAGACGTAACAAATTTGTGTACTACCATTTAAATTTTGAGGAGAAGGGGCTGCCGCGAATATTTTTGTTGAGCAGATATATTTTGTTATTTTATCTCTAAAGGATTTATTATATTTTACAATAATTTGATTAATATAATATCTTGTTATTCTGATATAAATTAGAACATATTTTTTTCAATATATTAAATTTCCGGAAATCTGATGAAAGAATGAGTGGATGCGTCCCCAGAAATTTAAATTATTGGTCCTTAATATAATCGAGATATGCATGTCGTGGTATGTTGAAATTTTCATGGTATTCAGCTCTAGCCGATATTGTGTTTTTGTGAAAAAGAGTACAGTATAATATCCCTTCCTGTATCAGTTTATTTTCATAAGTGTGTGTGTATGTGTGTGTGTGTTAATTTTAATGAATAGCATAACCCTTGCCTCTAGATATTTTATTTCTAATAAAAATGTATCAAGTGCGGAATTATGTAAGGGTGTCGTGAAGTGCATTTGAACAAATCTTTTCAACTAACTTGCCCTATTCTGTAGAAACGACCTCTTGTCTGACATAAAATTCTGATTGCGATGGTCGAATTTCCTCATCCAACGTCAATGCATAATAAAGAACTAGTTTTTCTCGCATTCCTAAACGAGAAACGAGGATCCTAGTTAACCTGGCACACTGTGAATACCGATGCATTTTTAACACTGCAAAACATGCATTTATAATATTCTCACCTTAACAGAGCTTAAAATGTTTTGGTTTAAACTGACGTTTAAGCAAATATCAGATAATAATGGTGTTCGAGATGTCGAAATAATTCGAATTGTGTGCTGAACATTTATTTCACAGTGCTAAAAATGTGAAATGATAATAAAAATGGAGTCCACGCTTGATACCACAATTACAGATGAGTAAAAAAAAACAAATAAGTACAGTCTTCGTTTTAACGTTGATCCAGTCGTGATTTTCCTTTGCCAGATAATAACGACTCTTCTGTTTAAAAAAATAACAATTACAATAAAACCTATTTCAACCCGAAACCGGACTTGTATATATAATCTGTATCAAATTTCATAACTTATTGATTTTCCCAACCTATCACTTACATTTATGTGAGTGCTCAACATATATTAAGTACTTCTGAGAGAGTGACAGTTGTAAGATGAAGTTGTAGCAGGCACAATGGAGAGAATGTTGGCAATATTCTTATGTTATTTTCATGCTTTGTATTGTACTTGTGGAAACTATACATGATACTGAGCGCACAGCTAACCAAAATGGCTATTCTAATATTCTAGAAAAATAAGCCTAAATTAGTCTAAAGTTTACTAGTTTTAAGTGGTTATTAAAATAGAGAAATTGACTTTTGCCAGACGAGACAATACCAGCTTCAGAAAGTACAATGAAAGAATTACAAAATAAATAAAATGTAAAGAATATTATCGGCTCCTTTTTTAAAATTTACTTTAGAAATCAAGGAAGTGAAAATGACTGATCGGAGCTTTCAGTTTGCTTTTATATGGGCACATCTGATTTCAACCTGTATTCTATAAACCAAATCACAACCCTCAATCACATACCAATAAAAAGGAAATTAAAAGTTCATATATACATGGTCGTTATGAAGTGGTTGTTGTTGTTGTTGTTGTTGTTATTGTTGTTGTTGTGTTTAACGCCATTTTTCAGCACATGATAGGCTATTCATGGCGGCCAATATTAATGGTGGAAGAAGAAGTCGGAAAATCACCGGAAAGAACCACCGACCCACGAGAAGCTACTGGCATGCTTTCTCACATATCCACATTCGCCGAATCCTAGACTCGAACACACTCAGACAGAGGTGAGATGGCAGTGATCCGTAACGGACAGCGCTTTAGACCACTCGGCCACTCGGGGCCCCCTAAGTTATGAAGTGGTCAGGATACCAGACGAGGAAAATGGAAATTAATCTAACTCTACGTAAAAAAAATGGAACTCTAGATCGCCGCTTTTGGCTTTATGAGGTTATACGCAAGATATAATTACCTCAGAAACTGAATAGTTCCCAACGTGGAAAACTATGCACCTCGCAACTGCAAATATTTTGACATCGGAAGTGCTCCAATGAGCATGGACAATTTTACCTTTTGTAAAAACGTGCGTTAGCACTCTTGATCTATTGGTTAGATTTGTTTACCTCGCATGCATGAGCTCCTCGGTTCGAATCCCAGCCAAATATACTAATTTCCAAAACATGGCACCAGGAGTGACATCGCTTTATACGTAGCATTAAGAACTTGCTTGGACTGGAACGGCAGTGCCCAAAATGACAACTGAAAGACAAGATTTAAGACATTCCCGTCTACATGATTCTTCGTACCTATGTGTAAAATAGGCTGGCGGTACCATGACATCACAAGGCGCAAGTCTTTCAAATTAAAGTTAACAGCCCGGGCAGAAGGGTTCCAAGACGAACTCTACGGCTACATATTCCAGACCCAAGGCGAGTCATACAGTAAAATGGATATCGTCTGTGGTCCATAGGCTATAGAGGGATGGGATCTTCTAGGTTACAGTCGCTTATAATATGCCAGGGATGAGCAGATTGTAATTAATAAGGTAATAATACCGGCTCGGTTGCTGCCTGAATTAATATTGATCGTGTAATCTGTTGGAAATAAGTACTGAAATTGATAAGTATGACTTTTGGTTATACATACCATATAAGTACGAGCAACAGATAATGTCATTAGTAGAACGTGGAATGTCAGGAAATTATGACCAGTGGAGAAACTTGAGGAGCTAAACTATGCGATGGGGAGATCCCAATGGCACATCCTTTGTCTCTGCGAGATGGGCTGGAATAATTTTTGAGAGAGATGAACAGATTAAGGACATATGATTTTTATTTCAGTGGACATTAGGACAAGCATGAGCATAGTGTCGGATTTATGGTACATAAGGACATCGTGAGTGCAGTCATGGGTTGTCGACCAGTGTCTAACATGACGATTATTATCAGGTTGAGGGCATCTTCCTTCAATATCACCATCATTGGTGTTTATGCCCCAGCATGATGATTAAGTGAATGAATTCCACATCAACCTTCAAACTCTCATTGACCAGATACCCGAAAAGGATATACTATTTATTAAAGGAGACTGGGGTGCCAAGGTATGGAGAATAGGTACAGGCAGACTGGCGAGAAATTTGTTGCCCCCGAATGTAATGAAGAGACCAGCGAGAAAGGTTCGAAACTGCTAGACTTTGCCACCTACAATAACAAGCATTTGAAGCATCAATGGGCGGCAAATTTACACCACTCACAAGTCTAGGTGCTGAAGAAATAAACCTTGACTCAGTAGTCACCACTTTTAACACGACAGTAATAGACACAACCAGCGATACCCTTGGCAAGAATTATAGTATAAAGTATCCCTGGGTTATAGCAGATATCTTCGACCTCTGTGATGTATGGAAAAGATGAGCGAGAAGACCTTGAAGGAGCAGAAATATACTGGGAGATTAACAGCAGTATTAAGAAAAACTTTAGGAAAGTAAAGTAAAGCTAGTTAAAGGAGCAACATAAAGAAATAGAGAAAAGCCTGGACCAGAATAACAGTAAAAAGGCATACCCCCAATTGGTGAAAGAGCTGCCAACAGAGAAGCATGGGAAAGCTACCTTGATCCAGTGTCACAGAATATCAAGAGACAGATGTCCTCACATCAATCTGCAACAAAATCGTGCAAACAGGTGATGGCCTACTCCATGGACCAAGTCTCTGATCATCACTTTTCCTAGGAAAATGAAGCTGTACCAGAACTACTGAACAATCAGTCTTATCGGTCATCCAAGTAAGACTATCCTCAACCGAATGAAGCCAAAAAAGCAGCTCACTTAATTTATGAAGATCATGGAGGTTTCAGAGCAGGACGTAGTACTATAGAACCGATCTTCAGTATGTCTTCATTGACTTCAAGAAGACTTTTAACAGGGTATGACCCCGCAGTTGTTCTGATCTTACCTTTTGGTCAATGGTGTAATCCAAGACTATCCGAACGCGAACAGCACTTCCGGCGCCAGTACTTGTCCAAACGTCTAAATCGGAGAACAATTATTGCATTTTCTCCAATATGTCACAAACTGAACGGAGTGTGTCGAACTGTTTTGAAAATTTAACTATTCTTGATTACGACTGGCTAAAATTAGAAATTAGCACATGCAATTAGGATAAAGTAGCAGAGCTGGAACCAGCGAGGGGTACGGACTGGTGTCTTCCCTTGTGTTATATTGTTACAGGTTAGACACACACACACCTATCCCTTAATTCATGTACGGATACTCCTAATTTTCTTTGTAACGAACCCCTGTGAACAAACTTGAGGGCCTATATATACTCTGTAGTTGTCCTATCAGTCTATTTGCATTTTGTACTATGGTGAGTTGCTCTTTAGCATTGAATGTTTAATAAATGTTGTATGGAAATAACTTGAGCTGCAGTCATAGGAAAATGAATTTTTCCTTACTACTCTAAAGAAAACAGCATTAAAGTACTCAATATTTTTTCATTTTATTTTCTATTTGTATTTGTCTTGTTTATGCAAGTGTT
Source organism: Potamilus streckersoni (assembly GCA_016746295.1). Classification (NCBI taxonomy): domain Eukaryota; kingdom Metazoa; phylum Mollusca; class Bivalvia; order Unionida; family Unionidae; genus Potamilus; species Potamilus streckersoni. The sequence goes on from JAEAOA010001187.1 coordinate 2,056,976, forward strand.
TTTGATATGACTAGGATCTATACTATGTATCGTTTATTCGATTTCATGGAAATCTGTTGATTTGCTAAAGTTGTTTATGCGAATTATTTCTTTAATTTTACAGTTACTAGTTCATTGAGAGAACTGACGGATTGCATGCAATCCAAATTTTCAGATGTGTAAGATTTCATAGGGTTATATGAATTAATTTACTTGGTCTATTAGGACGACTCTGATTATCGTAAGATAACCTTAATTACATATTTCTATATGATTTTGTAAAGTTTGAATAGTCTTGTAGGTTAGGAATTTCTATGAGCTAGAATTTAGTGAATTTTTTGCAATAGTAATCGAGCATGTATCTTATTGAGTGGAAATGATTAGGTGAAATGTCTAAGTAGTTATTTGGTATCGTATGCAGAAATATACACCGCTCACGTATTACTTTATGGTCGGCTGCTGGAAGCGAGGGTGATGATCTATCGAATTAGGTCAGACTTGGATGTATATTATAGGAGCGTTTGTAATTAAAGATAACGATTGTACCTTACTCGAAATAAAGACTAAATTTGTGCAGTGTTTGGATAGCTAGCTTATGCTTATAGAATAACGAAACTGAGAGAATTTTAAATATGTATAGAAATCGGTTCATATAGAAGCTTAGTAGTAATCTTGTCATTCAGGAAACAGCTCTCATGAACAGACGAGTACCGTCTGAAAGTCCGGAAACGAGATAAATCGTTTAAAATAGGAAGATCAAGGAAAATAAATGTATACACGTAGGAAGAAAGACTTGTTATAAACGGAGACGAAGACAGAAAGCGACGCTAGGTGATGCAAATCAGGTGTGGACTTTGTGCTCTTTTCAGCACTCATTGTCATGACGAACTAATCCAAAACAGAACACTGGTATTAAATTTTGTTAACTTATAATTGTGTAAATGAACCTGACACTTTTTTATTGATTAAATATTTTATTTTCTTGTCTAAAGGGGTCTCGTATTGTATTATTTCTTCTTAATAGTCTTGCTCAGTTCTCTGTTAATGTTCTATCTATCCACTCACACCGGGCAATACAATCGAGAGAGGTCAGCCTCTAGATAACGACTGCCAAATCTAATTAACAATCCTTCTTTACCAAGAGGGACAACGTTACATACGGCATAGAGAGATACAAGTTATTTTTCTCTTGCGTTATTTTCCATCCATTCATAATCATCAGATAATCTATTAAATACTGACAGCTGTTTCCAAACAAGAAGCAGAAAGGTCTGGAGAAAGTTCAATGATTATTTCTTTATTTCATCTCTAAACATAAAAGCAACAAATGTTTATCTTCAGTAGAAGCTGACTCGGTCATTTTTATGATACATAGCTTATGCGTAATAATACTCCGACTCGTATCAGTTCAAGGGGCACATGTCCAATAATCTATTTTTAAAAGGAAGCTAATGGAAGAATGTTTTAGCTAGTGAAATCGACAATAGGCACTTTATTTGGAGCGGAAAATTTTATGAACAGTTATTTCTGATTGGTCAGGGAAACTCAAGGGCGTACACTGTGAGAAACAATTTAGAAACTATCTCTTGAAATAATCATTTAGTCAGCTTTTTCTTGAGAGAAGACAAAGTCGACTCCGAAGACGATGGTGAATAGTGTTCTTCGAGAATTACCGAAAAGATCCAGATGACAGTTTAAGAAAAGAAGACCAACTAAAGGCCAGAACTGTTGTTTTTCATGCTCTTTCATGTGTTGGTTGTTTGCAAATATGTTTGATATGTTATGATTAACGCATGTCATTAAATATTTGATAAAAAGAATTGCGTAGGGATTTCATGAATTCACGAATTCACCCTAATATATTAATGTGTCATATTTCTTAGGATATATGAACTAATTCTCTGTGTATGATGATATTTGCTCTTGCGAGTTAATGATGAGTGTATATTTGTTTATGAGTTTGCAATATTTAATTGATCAAGCAAGTTACTTTAAAATAACTAGATTTGACGGATATTATACCATAAGTAATTGAGCATTAAACTGCATTGAATGGCCAAATGTAAATAAGTTATAATGTATGTTGGCATTATGGCCACATTTGTCTGTAGAAAGTACGTGGGAATTTATTATGACTTGCCTTTGGGGTGAATGAACTTGAGCTAAGGTTACGTTAGCTCAGAATTGTGCAGTGTAAACCACCTAAATCTGAGCACGAGAAATATTAGTTTATATTTATATGTAGACGTGTTGTAGTATTCTTCTAGCGTGAATCATACCATTTATTTAAGGGGACAGCTTCGTACTAAGAACGAGATAAGGAGAAGGAGGAATACGAAGAGAACCCAATGAGTTAAAGGGGAAATCTACATCTACGGGATGTTAAGATAGTGAGAGGGTAGGAAGAGGACCAAGCAAGTTGTTATACGTGGGAAAGAGTCGTGAGAAGACAGTTGACAGGCGATGTTGTCAAAGCATTGGAAATTGTGCTCAAAATCAACACTCGTAAACATGATGAAAATCGTATACTGACAATCAGGTGAACTGGAAAGTGAATTTTGATGATGCTTTAATGAAATATAAGTAATATTTATCGGTTGTAAGGGAATTTATTTTTCTTTGATTATATGTTAATTTACTAAAAATGTATATTTTTATTTATTGAAAAGGGGAGGGGGCTCGTTGTTTTATTTATTTCAAATACTTTCTTCAACTATCTGTAACGTTCCATCTATCCGTCCACACTGCAATGACACAGAGGGAGATCATTCCCTAACTAACGACGCCGAATAAAAGGAGGAAGGTTTTAATGTTTTAAATCCCCCATTACGATATATATATATATATATATATATATATATATATATATATATATATATATATATATATATATATATATATATATAAGTGTGCGTGTTAAGGAATCAATTCTGTATAAATAATTTTATTTCATTTAATTTCATTAAACGTAATTAGCAATATGATAATATTAATATCAATCTAATATGTTGTTGAAAAACATCGTGTTTACTTGATTGGTAAATCTGACGCATCTGAACACGTGCTGTGTATGATGGCAAATTCATTACAAGTAAACATTCTTTAAGAGGTATGAAAACGATTGGCTGATACTTGGTCAGGCTTTCTTAATGTCTAGTTGTATTGCGAAATTGCACGTGACCTACATGCACATGCAGTTTAAACGACGTATTAGCTCTTTTTATATGCTGATGTATTTTGTAGGAGAGACAGTTGTAGAGTCATTGACAGTCATAGTTGAAGTGTATTGTAACATTTTAAGAGTAACACAGCTTCTATTGCCTTAAAAAATATTTTTTTTGGTGCTAGAAATTGACTGTTCGTATGTCAACGTAGAACAACATGTATCTTGTTAGTGGAACTAATTTTACTTCGCTTTTCTGAATAATTGTTTTCCTGAAGAACAACATTACTGGTTTGGACAACGACATTTTCCGAAAATATTCTGAAATGGAACGGAACAATACAAACTGTGCTTTACTGTGTAAATTCTGGATTTTTCTGTTAGCCTTCGTCTGACGTCATCATCCACCATTTTGACCGGAACTGAACTTCAGATTGTTTATTTAGAACTTTTCACAGGACTTATGTTTTATATCTTTAGAACAAACAATTTGGATCGTAAGTCTTGTTTTACATATTTACATTTTTTCATGTTTTCTAGGAAAATAAATTTTGTTAAAGTTTAAAAAGCTTGTTGTCTTCACATTTTCTTTGTGTTACTTTGAATGAGCCAATACGTATCAATATATATATATATATATATATATATATATATATATATATATATATATATATATATATATATATATATATATATATATATATATATATATATATATATATATATATACCCTTCGTTTACAATGGGTCGTGCGTTGACGGTGTTCGGACCAGAAACATTTTTTGTTTTCATTAGTTTTTTCGAACTGGGATGTATTTTGGCATTGTGACCAAAATATATTTCAACCGAGAATAAGTGAAACAACTTTTTTTCTCGAGTTAAGCTGTTCCGCTCAGTTAATTTTCTACAACACATTGGGTTAGTAGCGTAACCTAAGCTTGTGGTTCCTTGCAAAAATTCATGACCCCACCCCATACAAACCTTGAACGGACCCTGGGGTCCAGGGTGGCTATATATTCTAAGTCGTTTGCATTTATGGATCACCCACATTATACTTTTGTCCAAATGGGTTCGAAACTTTGATCTGCCAACGTGGGTATGTGATAATGCTTGCCAGTAGCTTGTGTGCGGATGGTACTACTCGTGGGTCTTCCTTCACAAGATATCCTTGGCATCATGAATAATAGCGTTATCCCCCACAAAACTAACCAAACGTGAATGCGTCATGTCCCCCACCCCTGCAGTTCACGAGGTTGGTCTTTTTTTTTTTTTTCGTTTTCGCTAGGGTATTGGATGAAATGATATTAAACTACTAGGCATGTACATACAGGTAAAAAAAGACAAATAGATGTGAAGTAATTTTAAGGATTTTTGGCTAGACATAGTCTGGCCCCTGCTTAGTATGCTCCCTGCGATGCACTCCGCTATGATTCGCATGATTTCAGGCTTTACGATTCATTTTAAGGACTGAGCCCAACATGAAATTTGAAGATTCTGGAGAAGAAAATATATAGACTAATTTACACTGAATTTTGTTCTGATGTTCATTTACTAATACTCAACAGCGATTTATACCATGGATTCGGAGAATCTCTTTTTCTCTCCATAGATCCTGTTAAGAAAAATGTTGTCATTTCAAATCTCCGACCCCCTTCCCTCAGCATCACCGTCCTTAGTTGGGAATGGTCACGTTGAGAAATGCAGAACTATATTGTGTGTTGTAACTGATGTCGCTATATTATATCTATCCTGATACAAAGGTGCAGTCATAGAACACATAACGATACTGACGTGTACTAGTTTCTATGCGAAGGTTGTAATAACCTTCCTCCGTTACCAGTAAATTCCTCACTAGTAAAGCACTTGTTCCTAACCACTGTAATAAATGTACTATATTTCGTCATTAAAACTAGTCACATTTCAGTCATATACGGCTGTATCGATAAATCTGCAGTAATTACCGAGGTATTTCAGGTGAATCAACTATAACAATAGACTGTAAAATATCTCAACTTGTGTGACGATGGTGCTTGAAAAAAAAAGACCAAACTGCAATGGTCTTTTTATTGTGTTATGTTCCCTCAACTTATAAATTTGCAGCGTATCAAGGATGATATGCTGTGTCCTAAACGTATTTATTCTATAGGGTTAAAATGTAAATCTACACTGTATACCAGAGTCCTGGCACTAGGGACTGAATTCCGCAGGTTTATTTTTTAAAATACCTTTCCGATAAAATGTCTCGCGTTTGCGGCTAGATGGTCAAACATCACGAGAACAGAAACAGAACTTTGAAACAAGAGAAAGAACGACATTACTTTGAGTCGCCACCTGTGACACTGAGAGCGAAAAAAAAATATCGAAACATCTTGTTTAGGTGCAATTGTGAACAAACTGGACATGAAAAAAAAAACAAAAGAGAGAAATAAAATATCAACATAATAACACTAATTCAGAAGGAAATCTGATAATCGAATCCATTACAATGTGTATTCCTACGTCATTCTTACGTCATGCAAAGCCGGTACCGTATCACAGATGTAGCACGAGCAACTCAGAGAGCTCTCAGTCACGAAGCAAATTGCCTACTCATACCAATCCTTTCAACACTACCATCACGTGATCCAGCGTTTGCAACCTAAAACAGGTGACAATCAATGTTATCAAAGTATCTTAATACCCCTTTTTTAAGCGATGTGATAATCATGCGTACATTTCTTTTTCATTACCTTATATGTATTTGACTTTAAAGTGTATTACAGTACACAAAGTTTTTATAATAAAAATTTCGACGCCTAATAAATTGGGTTTCAACTTAACAAAATTATGAATAATAGTTATGGGCGAACATTTTTCTACGATGAGTTTCCATTTTAACTCCGAAGTAATATATATTTGAGAGAGAGAGAGAGAGAGAGAGAGAGAGAGAGAGAGAGAGAGAGAGAGAGAGAGAGAGAGAGAGAGAGAGAGAGAGAGAGAGAGAGAGAGAGAGAGAGGCTCTTCTAGACTATTCTGGACTACAACTAATCCGGCGTCCCTGGAAAGTTCAAGGCATACACGCATATACATGATTTTCTTCCAATGCTCACATGGCCGCTTATGGCGAATGGAATCCATATCAGCACAGACTTGAAACAAACACTGGCCATCAACAAATATTTGAATAGATTGGTATCCTTCCATCGTTTGTCAGCAATGATTTTTACGTCAGACCATGCAAGAGACAGCTCCCCATAACATCGTTAGCTGAGAAATACAAGGTGGTCAAAGCTCTTGATAATTGTCTGGGATTCAAAGGACGAGACAATAAGTGAGATCAGAAGGAAAGAATGTGGTCAGTGAGCATGGCGTTGAATCAAGCTGACAACAGAATGAAACACACACACACACACACACACACATACACACACACACACACATATATATATATATATATATATATATATATATATATATATATATATATATATATATATATATATATATATATATATATATATATATATGCAATAAACTGACGACGAACAGAACGAAACTAGTAACTAACTAGCCTAAGCGCTTTCGGGTCTTAATGAGTCTTTTTCAAAGGCAAATACAAAACATATATACGACAAACAAATAAACACAAAAACGTTGTGTTTGTAAACCTCTACATGGCTGTCTCCACATGTGTTAAAACTATAAATACAACCAGCTTGTATAGACTAGTTGCGGAAACAAGCTGGTAGTATTTATAGTTTTAACACATGTGGAGACAGCCATGTAGAGGTTTACAAACACAACATTTTGTTTGTGTTTCTTTGTTTGTCGTATATATGTTTTGTATTTGTCTTTGAAAAAGACTCCTTCAGAGCCGAAAGCGCTTAGGCTAGTTAGTTACTAGTTTCGTACTCTTCGTCGTCAGTTTATTGCATCTATTTTAATTAATCCCCGACACACGTGATCCCTTGGTAGATCCAGTACGCTTGAAAGGGCTGTTATTCGCCATATGATTTGTATTCTTTATATATATATATATATATATATATATATATATATATATATATATATATATATATATATATATATATATATATATATATATATATATATATCGTTTTGACTACACATAAAGGAAGATAATCGATAGGCTCACGAAAATCCCAAAGATGCAGTGAATTGAGCTTGATAGACCGACATATCGTGGCCACGGGAGAAATTCACAGAGGTGAGGATGAAGAGATATCATTGAGAACATTCTAAAATTGGTGCATAAGCCAGGCCCTGCCCTTAGGCGAGGCAAACGAGGCAACTGCCTTGGTCCCCGCTCATTCAGGGGCCAAGCGCTGCTGACAGAAAGCAACACCGCAAAAGCAATTTTGTTTTAGCTTGGGGCTCACGATCATAGCTTGCTGCCTTGAGACCAACATACTAGAGCCGGGCCTGGTCTAAGCAATGTGAACAAGATGATAACTTGCAGAGAGAAAACTACCACGGATAGTAAGAACCACAGAAAATCAAATTTCCTGTTTGGATATTTACAGTTTACTCACCTCGCTATAAAAGCTAAACAGGTGGAACCTGACCTATGCTCCCGCCCTGCCCGTTATGCCAGAAAAGGGCTATACTTAGGCATACTCTATTGATCTGTCGGGTTGTCTGGGACTAACGGAAACAGGATGCTAGTGGTTTCCTTCACAGTCGACCTGGAGATGCTCAGTGCACCAGAAAAAAGATGAAAAACACGGAAAACAAAAAACGAAGAAAATGAAGTCCACTTGGATCTGATTAGGAAGTGACGAAAATAACTGGCAGCCAACACAGACGTATGTCGTTTGATCATCCCTGTCGTCTTGCCGTCTGGAAGGTGCATAGAGACAAGAGGAAAACATCCGGGAAAGCTGGAACTCGGCAGATGATGTTGTTTCAGTGTTTATTAAAACTCATATATACTGCTTATTTCTATTTGGTTCGATATTGGCAAGTCAAACGTTGCTTGCTGAAAACAGTTAAATTTTCCAGGCTGAAGATTATTTCAAACGCAATGTAAAAATTAACATCTGAAAATCTTTAGAGCCAAACGGTATCTCTGTGTCACTTGTTCCATGTGCCACGTTAAATAAATCTAACGCAATGCTTTAGTTACATTCTTGGGACGAACAGATCACCGAAGCGTTTTTTAAGGAGAAAAAAATATAATATTGTGAAATTAAGAAATAATAAAAACGAATCTATCAAATCATGTATATAGAAGATTAATATTTGAAATAAACGTTATATTGAAAAGGAATACTACTAATTTTTGAAGAGCTCGTTTGGTTGTTATAAAAAGGTAAAGGCATGATAAAAATTTTGCGTGTCAAAACATGAAAAATGTTAAGCAAATAAAAGGTATGTACACCTCATTATACGTATCATATAATATTTGGCATACAAATAAACGAACAACGTTCAAATTTTTATTATTGTTCAAGGTATAACAAAATAATGACGGTCACACAGACGATCAGATAAAGAAGTAAAGACGGAACATTTTTCAAATTCATTCAAACACGATTATTTTTAAATACATGATATCTAAATACATCTGATTATTTCATAATTTTATCTGTTACAAATGTGGACGGACGTACACACGATCAGAGGAAGAAACGAAATGATGGACTGAATGTAAAAGTTTTGCCTTTTGGAGTTTTCGGTGAGCTAATCAAAATGCGAAATCCTCGCTAAAACGGTTGTGGTGTAATTTCAAGCGACCTGTATGGAAAGGGAAATTCACAAAATGTACGTAATATTTAGTCTCGGCACGGCCTTATCAAACGCGAGGCCCTATTATGGTCATTTTGATTTGGGCCCCATGGATTTATTTGCACGACATTTGGAAATAAGCTTTTAAAAAAGTTTTATATGATATTGAACTTAAACTTTTCTTCCATCGCTATAAAATTACTTTCTATATATAGATATATTTTTAACAATTACTAACGCGGGGGACCCAATTGGGTCAAATCGGTTCAATTGGCCTAAGGCCGGCCCTGTTTAGTCTCCTCATACTGATCTAGTTTATGTGGCAGGTTTCTCTATAGTATTTAACACCACCCCACCCACACACAAGCATTATCTTCAGACAATCAAACTAGCAGGTAATGTGCCATTTTGTTTTCTGAGAATTTTCATTACCTAGTAGGGTTCGAGAAATTTACAATTTTTAGGTTATATATAATACAAGCCAAATTTATCTGCCAGGCGTGTTCAGTGCCGTCTTAACAACATTGTGGATTCTGGGCAAAGCAATGCACTGGGGCCCCCTACCGGCCCTACTATTCATTAACAATATGGGCTGCATGATACCCATAGAAGCGCGAGGCCCTGGGCAACTGCCCAGGAAGCCCATGCCATAAGTCGGCACTGAGCGGGTGTATTGAAAACCTGTGCGCAATTAAAACTATATTGCATTAACTTTCTAAAGATGATCGATTAAGACATCCCAGTGTTTATCTAATGCTTATCTTAATTATTATGAAAGCATTTTCAAATTTTCAAATGATGATTATAAGTGAGAAATGTTTGCTATTTTGTGTACATAATGACCAACATAGTCCATCAGTCAGGATAAAGGTCACGTATGAGGCAGAATAGAACTATGCTGCACCAGTGTTACATACTGGAAAACATGATCACACACACACACACACACACACACACACACACACACACACACACATTTGTGTGCGTGATTCATAGATACCTGTTGCGAATTTCGAAAAAATTCCAATATCATATGATTTCCTCGAAATAATGCCGACCAGATACAGGTAATGAATGCCTGTCAGATAAACTTGGTCTATCTGAATCTACAATATTTCAATTTGAATGCTTAACAATCTGGGATCAAATTTAACTTCCTTTGATACTCCCGTGTTGTTATGAGTGACACAACCCAATTTCTGCAAACATTTTTTTAACTGGTAACTTTTATTATTCTATGCTATAAAGTATTAGATTCAGATGAAACAAAAGTATATACTTACACACATAGTACTATGATATTGCTATTAGTTGTCACAAAGTTCTTATATCAGTATAGATTAGAAAACGGATTAATGAAGTTTTACAATGGATTACAAAACTGCAAAACTCCCCCTGCCTTAATGTATCTAACATAAGGATCAGAAATCGTCATTACTATGCTTTCAAGATACCCATTGCTGGGACGTTTTTAGAATTTATTTTTTTACGCCCAAAACCCACAAACAATCGCCTTAACCATATAAAAAAGACATATTAGTTAGTTTTTAGAAAATGTCTAAAGAACTCTGTTACTCAGTCCTCTGCGATCGGACGTCGTACCCAACCACCCCAAAAATAACAACAGAAGAGTAAGTCTTCAGATGAGACACAGTAATGGACTTAAAAATATTGGAGAAATATTTATATACATGTGAATACCCTGTTTTCCCTTGACAATAAAATGGTTGTGCCTTAGTTCACTGTATATATATATATATATATATATATATATATATATATATATATATATATATATATATATATGTGTGTGTGTGTGTATATGCGTGTGTGTGTGTGTGTGTGTGTGTGTGTGTGTGTGTGTGTGTGTGTGTGAACAGCATTCAACTACGTGCCTAAACAGCTCAAGTTAGATAAATAAATTTGTACGTTTCGGAATTATACATATACATTGCCCTGAATTCACATAACGTTTAAGATTCACTAATAAATTTATATACATGACTTTAAAGGATAGCGCTTGAAAACTATACAAGGACATGAAATCTCAACACTCATTTTCCACAGTTAATTCGTATTTCTATTTAAATTTCGTTTGTCATTAACCTTTGCAATCGGTTTGTAAGAACGAGAATATAATAGGACATTATGCTAACCCTATTCACATTCAGGCTATAAACACCATGCATATTTCAAGTTGAATAAAGCGTTATGCATTTCGTATTCCAAAAAATGAATCGACGAAGACAACGATTCTTTACTCACAATTATAAGGTGATTCAGATGAACCGTGACCATTGCGCTTAAGAGGGGCTTCTATACACCCGTCGTTTAGGATCAGGTAATGAACATGTGGTACAATTATAATATCAACTACAAAGAAGATCCAGCCAGGACTTACACCGATCCAAGGTATGGACTGGGCATTTTTGTTTAGAACAGTGTCAATAATAAACCTGAAGTGTGTTTTAAATAGATCAATATTTAGACTCTCTGGATCACAATTATTGATATACGGTTGTTAAGTGTGGGAGGAAAAAAAACTGGTTCAGGTTTTCATAATGGAAGGTCGCACCATGGAGCTATGTTTCGAATTCTGGACGAAGGATTGGTTTTTCTGAACAGCTGAGGTAATTAATATGTTTTTCTTAATATGAGTTTTATATTAATTTCGTGTCCAATAATCACATACTTTCAAAATTGATTAATTGCCTTTGGTAAAGATAATTTAACATCCGTTCTGCAGTTTATTCTGCAACCGTATAGGCATGCAAGTGCGACAAATAATAAATATTATAAAATAATATAAAGTATGTAGGTCCAACGTCAGAAAAGTCATAGACACTATATAAAAAGACACAATATATTATTTTGAATACATACTTTGCATGTCGTTTCTTTTATGAACTTCGATGGAACAATTATAACATAATTTATGGGAAAAGAACTTCACAACGTTAATATATTTTTGCTTAATTTGAGAGACCGTATACTTTAATGATAATAGTCACAACCTCCTTTCTGAAATCTGACAATGCTACTGCAGTCAGCCAAAACTATTTCGCTGAAAATGCATGCTGCTTCTTAATATATATATATATATATATATATATATATATATATATATATATATATATATATATATATATATATATATATATATATATATATATATATATATATTGCTAAACTTTGTTTGCTTTACTACTCCAAACTTCGTAGGAAAAGCTAATTCGGTTACTTTATTAAGCCGAGCTTCGGAGGAAAGCTAATCTGGTTATTTTATTATGCTAAGTGTTCTAATAAGTGCAGATGCAACGTGGTCATGCATGTATTGATGTATTTTCCGAAGTTTCTCAGCGGGGATGAAGGTGGACGTAATAAAGGCAGGTACATGTAGTTTTATGCCCCTTTCTGGAAACACGTTTTAAGAATATTTCTGACTAGACTCAGCATCATGTATGTGATATCTTTTCGATCCTTTATCGATTAATTAATTAATTAATTAATTAATTAATTAATTAATTAATAATAATAATAATAATAATAATAATAATAATAATAATAATAATAATAATCTTTCCCACTATTCGTGGACATTGGTGGACATTGGTCGAAATCGTGACCGAAATTCTCACGGATAATTTTTTCTTAATAGTATCCTTGAACTAATATCTATCACTAATTATCCTCTCTCACTTTATTCTTTTTTCTGTGTTTATATTTGTTTACTTTCTATTTATCTTTGTCTCCATTATTCGTTTCTTTACTTTTAAGACTAGTCCAGGCCTTTTAGACAAAGACCATTTATCGCCAATTTTTCAGACTTACATCTACTTTTTTATCATCAAAGACCACGCAAATTTCCTTGTCTTTCTTTTTTTTCCTTTATTTATTTTTTAAAAGTTTTCCATAAGCATGGGATTTGATGCAGTCATTAAACCCCGTGGCCCGGTGGAGGGGGTGGACATTTTATATAACTGACTCCCTTAATGATATACTCATTATTATTTATGCCAATAAATAATTACATTTTCGTATAAGTTTTTATTTATGGCAGTTTATACTTCTTGCAATGATTCTCCTCGTTTTCTACTGAGAAATGTGATTTTATTGTATTAGTAGGAATGGTCATGTTATACCGAATAATCAAATACATGATTGGCCTTTCGTTTACATTTGTCAGTCCACGTATATCTTTAACCCAACCACCTCACACCACTTTTTTTTTTATCAGATCTGTCATATTAGAATCAATGTACTGGACATCACAACAGTGAGTTGAATACTTTTCTGATTTCATTACGATTTCAAATTTCCTTTTTTTTACTACTACTTTCACGTGAGAAATGGTAGATATCAAAGTAAAACACTAATCTAGCCAAGCATTAAATCTTGTATTTATTATGAGAAGGAAATATAGTTTTTCTTACAAAAAAAGTGCGAATAAGTTACAAAACCTCTGTGAGAACAGTTAGCACAGGCCCAGTCATAGGGCAAGGGGATCGAGGCAACTCTCTTGGGCCCCGCGCTTATCCGCAATGGAGGTTTTTTTTTTGTTTTTTTGTTTCGGGCTCCGTGCTCATCGTTTGCTGTCTTGGGTCTCACACGCTGTTTTGGATGCATATCCAAGTGCCGAGCCTTACAGTTAGTCGACATTAAGAAGGAAAAATGTCTTAGTCGAACAAGTGAAAATATTTTTTTTTTCATAGAAAGGACAATATTGCAGTCTGTGTATGCTTACGTGATGTAGACAGAAAAATAAATCGTACTTTCGCAGACCCCACCCCCTTCTAGAATTGAAAATACATGCATTTATCCAAATGACATTAACATTATATGGTCAAATTTAGCTTCGCTAAGATTGATGGTTCCCTGATAACGGAACATTTAAATACTGTTGCAGACCTAGGTAAGTCCTATTTGGATTTTAAGTGTCCGTTCACAGCTTTGTTAGAGATTAGTGATTGTTTAATTATGAGGAATGTGTGTATGGAATATATTTTTACGACAGAGTAATTAGACAATTACAAGAAGCAAACGACATAACGTACATTATTGACGAAACTTCATGGTAGTACTGATTAGTTTCATAAAATGGAGCTCCATATCTTAGCATTAGGAATTATGGAGATATGTTCACTTATACTTAGTAATTTGGTGTAGGGATAATTATTTGCATTGGGTCTATCGTGCCGTGTTTTGAGATCCATAGCGATGCAAGGACTTACGATTTGTAAAATCTTGTGAATGGGTCACAAGCAAGAAAACCACGCAAGTGTCAACTGATTAATATGAACTTAAAATAAATCTGAGTTGAGTAAATAAAACAAATAACAAAAACAAAAAAAAAACAAAAAAAAAAAAAACGTAGTAGTTCAATTCATTTTAACTGACTTAAATGCAGTTAAAAATATAATCAAATCTATTCAAATATCTATTTATTGCATATAAAGTTTCATCAGAACAAAGAGACCCATACTAGCTTAGTTTTAGAGAAAGTTTTTGCATACAGTTGTAAATTATGAATGATATAAATGCACTTTTTTATATTTGCCGTTTTAAAATTTATCAATGTTTTTGAGAAACTTAGGGTTAAAAACTAAAATGACTTGTGACATTATATTCCTCTAATCCATTCAATTATTTTCGTTTGCGGAGTTGAGTGAATTTTTTTATTTGTGTGATTAAGCTTTATCCATCTATTCAACTTTAATTTCTAACGATTCACTATATTCACGTGTCACCAACCTTACCGTAAAAGGTGTCGACACCAGTGGAATTGATTCACAGTGACGCAAACGGCCCCACCTAATTCTCCAATTGCCAAACGACTTGCTTTTCGAATGAAATAGAAATTTAACCCATAACTCTTTTTATCCCACTAAAGTTACTGAACGGGAGCTTTGTAGTTTCTTGGATTGTATTGGTACCTGACGTCCAATTCACCCACACCCACCGTATAGGCATGCAAGTGCGACAATGAATGGGCCTGAGTGCATTTTTTACGCCTCTTTGATCCAAGTTTAGAACCTCGTGTCCAGCACGTGTAAGGGCAAAAAAACTGTCGCCCATATAAGGCTGATAGTTTCGCATTGATTTTTCAGTTTTGACCATTCCAAAACACCACATCACATCCATATCGGAGTCATAGAGCAAACAGATTAAGCTATTATAACTAGCTGCACAAATAACGTAGAATATTGTTTACAGTTTTACCATGACATTTCCCCCTCCCGCGTTCGTCTATATATGAAATGTGACCACATGCTGATAGGTTTAAATTCTATGAGAGAGAGAGAGAGAGAGAGAGAGAGAGAGAGAGAGAGAGAGAGAGAGAGAGAGAGAGAGAGAGAGAGAGAGAGAGAGAGAGAGAGAGAGAGAGAATTTATAAAGTTACTTTCGTCTTTTTACACAAATATTGACATATTTTGTTCTTTACATGTTTTTATTTTCCTTCCGTCTACTAACTCCACAATAAAAGTATAAAATGATAATTTTCAATATCGTGTAGTATCGGTTCCAGTTATATGCATAAATGGTTTGAAGGTATCACTATTCTATTTCCACAGATCAGGTAGTATTGAATCCTATTGTAGTATTTCAGACATTTAATATGTTTTCTCTGATTTTTCCTGGAGATTTGCGAAGTAGTCATAAATGTTACTTATATTTAATTATTTATCAGCATTAAGGTCTAAAATGAAAAACAAAAAAGATTATCGAGTTAAACCTCTTGGCTTTGCATAGGATGACGAAGCCAACAGATGTGATTCGGCCTGTTCAGGAAAAGTTGAGTGCCATTAAATCATAACCAGATTTATGGACATATTTTGTTTAGGTTCGTGATTAACAACAGTAAGAGAGATTTGTTGTATATGAATTTAAAGCTTGTGCATTGGATTTCATAAATAAATACGAAATGATGAAGCAATTATATAAGAACCGCATTTTTATAGTGATACAGTGCATATAATGTTTTTCCTTTTCTAATTAGACATCTTACATGCATTCATATCTCAGTTATGTATGCATGCCAATTAAATAAGTGAATCATCATTTATTTTGTGCATATTTGAAGATTATTTGAAAAGTGCAATATGTTTGTTATTAAAGTATTAAAGGTGGGAAATATTAGATTCATATTTATCGCAAACGCAAGTTAATAGACACACCCACCCACTATATATATATATATATATATATATATATATATATATATATATATATATATCTATCTATATATATATATATATATATATATATAAATATATGTATGTATGTATATATATATGTATGTATATATATATATATATATATATATATATATATATATATATATATATATATATATATATATATATGTGTGTGTGTGTGTGTGTGTGTGTGTGTGTGTGTGTGTGTGTGTGTGTGTGTGTGACTGCGTAGTTTGAATTTGCTTAAAGCTATAATTGTACTTGTGCGCAAAGAAAACTTGATTGTAGCATTATTTAACCTACTGAGCAATCTTCACCCTTGGGCAACTACCACACTTCGAAGATGAAACTTCCGGGAATTATTTCTTTTGTTTTCTCAATTTAGGGGCGCCCTGGTAATTTTTACAGGTAATGACGTCAGAACTGGTGTAATGCTTAGTCGGTTTTCTCAAAATTAGGAACTCGGACATTTCTTTTACCATTTTCGATGGGAAAGATGTTGATTTGGCAATTGAAGGTGATACGGTGAGGGTCCTAGTCTGTTTAATTGTGAAACAATACTAAAGGCATAATATTGTAAAGGCTTAACATTCTAAAGGCATAACATTATAAAGGTATAACATTGTAAAATCATAAAGTATAGAGATACTTTTCAGTATCTTCAACAATGGAAATACATATTGACAATTTGGAAATCAATTTCTTGTAATTGTAAAGTGAGAAAGACAGTGTTAAATCAATAATATCTATGCAGTTTCATATTTTCCAACGTTTCCAACGGATATAAAAACTACCTTGTTTCATTATATGTGCTTACACATTAGCGAGAGATTAGAAGTAGCATTTCGAACATAGAGTAGTGGGTATTTCAGATTGACAACTTTGATATGGTCAAACTTTTTCATTAGTCTTTAAAAATGAAATAATGGTTTATTTGTAAAAGCGTCTTTTAATTAGCCACATTATATCGTGGATGAGTATGTTACATTATTCATTGTGTCCGAACACTACATTTGTTATCCCTGGCAACACGAGGCTTTCACTTAGGCCACTGTCTTCTAAGATAAATTGAACTTTAAAGACAAATACAATTGAACAAATGTAACCAAACTTCACAAATTTTTCTTCTTAGACGCATATCTGTAGATATCACTATTTATCATCCTTACGACGGAATTCGGTTAGGTCTGGTTTGGTTTGATGTTTTACGGCACAAAAACAAAAGTAGGCTGTTTTAAGTAACAGGACAATACAAGACAATACTCGATTCTTGCAATTGGAGTAAATACCTTTGTCTAAGGACATACTACCGTAGCCGACATGCGTTGATTTGAAGGTAAGATTCTTATCTCTTTTGACCTCGATTCAGACACGCTAACCCAATCTTGGGAAAATAAAGTGAAGTTGACTGCAAAGGTGCCGTTTTAAGGAGTTTGGGGGACCTAGGCACAAGCTATAACCTTTAAAGCAAATAGAATTGCGCCTCAGTCTCTCAGTCTCAGATACAGAGTATTGCATTGCATTTCCACGAGGATGTATGTCCTTTTTTAAATGTATTACTATAGTAATAAACTGTTAGCACAACCGACACAGAAATTTTGTTTTTTTTTTGGGCCGCCGTAGGGTCTCATACTGCGCGGGGTACTAGGCACATGCCTTGAGTGCCTATGCCTTAAAACAGCTCTGGACTGCGGGGTGGGGCAGTAGACATCTTGACGGCAAATTTAACTGAGTTATTAGTTTGACTACATTGCATATAGGTAATCGACAAGTTCATCACAACTGAGACGTCGGTCAATGTAGATACAATAAGTTTTCTTTTTAATTTTTGAGTTAGAAGTCATCCCATGTTAGTAAAAGGCTATGCTATCAACATCATGTCGACCACTCCGATGGCCTAGTGGTTAGAGCGTCTGCTTTGGATGGTAGAGGTGGTGGGGTCGATCCCCGACCGTGTCATGCCAAAAACTTATAAAAATCGTATTAACAGTTGCCTCGCTTGGCGCTTAGCATTAAGAGCTTAGTGTCAGGTTAATGTGACTGGGTTTGACATCATGCTAATGTCTTCGGCATGATGCCCAGTGCAAGACATCACTATAAACTGCGACAATGCAGACATCGTAGCGATATGACTGAAAAATTGTTAAAGCTATGTTAATAATCCAAATCACACACAGACACACACACACACACACACACACACACACATACATAAACATGTTGCACAGTTCTGATAATTGAAACATTTTGTTTTTATCAGCATTTAACCAGATACCAAATAATCCATTTCTAGAGAGAGATTCTTACATACAGTATTATATAAATTGGTGCTCATCCAAATATAAACTCATTGATGTATGAAAACATCGAGGGAATAAACAGAGAAAGATTATATTTGGTTTCAGAGAAAGCTTTGATATAATGAAAATAAAGACGCTGAATCAGATAGCATGATTCCTTACAATTGTAATGTATATAAATTTGCGACTGTCAGAGACAAAATTCATTTTAAAAATGCAACTATTTATCTTAGTGAACGGAAGCATATTTTGAAAAAACAAACAAACAAATAAGTACTTTTACTATTCGATCGAATTTATCATAATATCAAAATATTTGGTGTCACTACATGTGGAAGAACGAGCACATAAGCTGCTTTCATGTACACTACTAGGGAATTTACCCCTCCCCTCCCTCCATATTGAACAATGGTTTCAGTTAAAATACAAAAACATTAGAGCACTATTGACAGAAGAGTTGCCAACTTAGGTCTAATAACAGACACGTGAGTTCAAGTACATATTCAAATTATGATTGGGTATTTATCTTATAATTATATAATTATTAATAATCGATTGTGTTACCTTTGTCATAAGACAATATGACATTGATCGTCATTACTGCATGTTTGAATTTGTCAGTATTTCAGTTGTGTTAGTATGGAAAACATCTACATGTTATATCCTGTATTATTCGTCTATGGTTTCTTTTATATCTGTTTTAAGAACGGAAGGTCATCTCATGTCCGGCCCTAGGGCAAGGCGAACGAGGCAACAGCCTTGTGTCCCGCTCTTTTCCGCAATGGATTTTGTTTTTTTGTGGGGAGGGAGCCGCGCTCGTTGTTTATTGCCTTGGGCCCCAAATACTTCCTTGGGCCCCGCACATTATAGGGCCGGGCCTGGGTCATCTTATTAGATACAAATGTCAATAAATAATTTAATTTATTTACCGTTTTCAAAGTTCAATAGAGTGGATTCATCTGGTCAGTGTAGACCACTTGAATGGGTTAATGTGAAATGTCATTTATATTGATCAAAGCGAAAAACGCAACTTCAACGGAATGTTAAGTGATAATTACCACACGAAAAAGAAGTCAACGAAACACCATTTGCTTATTCATGAATATGCAGTTTTCCATATCCCATAAATAAAGTATGAATTCAATACCACCGTTATATTATTATTATGAATTACCTTAATACCCTGGAGACACTCCTTTGAGAATATAATGACACACTTCAAACACAGCTAAAATTAGATATCAAGAGTCGTCGAACCACTTCATTCCGCGACATTTGGACTTTTGCCTAGGGAAGATGAACCCAAGTAAAGCTGGTATAGACGTTATTTTATTTTCCAATTACAGTTCAAAATCTGTCGCTGTTTAAAGGAACACCTCTGAGTAGGCCTATAACTCATAACCAGTGTAAATAGAGATGAATATTTATTTGGTGAAATTTAAAACGACTTTTTGGGAACAGTCTTTGTCAGATACCTCTCCCTTAATTTGTTGGGGTGGGCTGTCTGGGTATGGCTATTGTTATCTAGAGGTGATCCTCGACGGTGTAATTTGCCCGGATCGGGTAAATATCACATAAATTGTGAAACTTATAGGTGGAATAAAAAAAACGATCTGAGCAAATATATAGAACAAAATAACACGAGCCCCCGTTACAAATAGAGACAATAATTTAATCACAATTCATAACAATAAAATTCATAAACATTGTGATACTGTATTGCATTTGAAAGATACACTTCTTTGCATTTAGATTAAATTATTCAAAGAATTTCAAATAGGAAATCTCTTACACTAATAGTCAATATGTTAAACGATAGAATTTTTTCATCATCAAATCGAGTGAAAGATAGAAACTATGCCTTGAATAGATCCATAACATGTTGTCTTGATTCAGTTCAAAGTCACAGCGACTGTTCCTTTGATGTTCCTGTAAGTCTAGGTCCTCTCCACTTTTCCCTTTCTTTTCCAAATTCTCAGGTATCTCGCCACTTTGATCCTTCTAGCTTTATGTGGTCCTTTTGGTTTTGTAACTAACTATCACATCACGTCACGTGGAGCTATGTCACCTTGTATTTCCAAGCTCTTATTTCCAGAATTGTGTCTGCCGATTTCCAGACAATCATTTTTCCTGGATAATATTGCGAGTGAATCTGCTTCTTAAATTCGACTCGGAGTCTTGTTACGTTTGTTTCTCTTGCAGAAAAAACAAACAAATGTAGATTGATTTTAAATTTGCTATTAGCACATTTTCCTTTATAGCGTAGCTAATCGAAATGAAATATATTTCCCGCCTGAAATATGATCAAACAATGCAGTTCGTCTGACAACGTAGATTATCAAATATTGTTCCCTGCAATATTTGAAATTTGACAATTCCGCTTCAGATTGAAAATTAACCACTGACTTGTTCAGTTTAAACAAACGTAGCTTTTAATTAAAAATTACTAAACTCATGACAGAGACGGTACCAATCCGTGCATTATGGCTATATAAACACGCGCATGTCTCCCATAAATCTAATTATTAATACACGTGTCTAACTAAATATGTTATTCTGAGATCGACAGAAAAATTTGACCCATTACAGTCTTGCCTTCGTGGCTTCGGTTAGTTGTACATACCATTAATTACACATGCTTATAGAGAATGTAATTTACAGGAAACTCTTCATACAACGAACCCAAAAGGACCCCCACCTTCCCAATCACACATTGATATCCGAACTTCGTTATAGTTGAGGTATCGTGCAAAACAGGAAGGGATCTTGTGATATGCATATGAGATCGTTTTAACAAGAGTTAAATGCTGCTGGTCGCAAATAACACGCTTTCATCTATGGACAACATAGACCGACAAATTAGTTTCTTTCATTCATCTCCAAAAATATGTAGAGCAAGAATCTCGAACGCATGATGGAAACTTCAGATTAAATGGGATGCTTATAGTAGTAGCGGAAGAAAAGTTAGGAAAATTCTCAAAAGGTTTATTATTCAACCTTTAATTTAACGCATAGTTATAGTATATCAATACTGTGTCACTTTTAGCTTAAATGTCGGTTTTGCGCTCATAAATGGTCAAGAATACAATGCCAGGACCCATGCAGTTCCTTCTGTTAAAGATTAATATACGACACAGATCTGGGTCTATGCTGTTAGGCGCGCTTTACACACTTTCCCTTCCATTTAAAAGCAAAATATTTTGACTCGTGTCGCGGTAGATCATATAAACGCTGTTTAAATACTTACCCAAGCAAGCCAGTGTTATCTGCCTCAGCGTGTCCTTGACAAAGGCACTTAGCTCCTGTTTCGGCCTGTTTGAAGGTACCGTTGAAAATCAGCCTGTACCAATAATACTGTACAGAATTGTCAAGTAATCATTCTAATACTTGTATGAAATTTGCGAGATGTAAACATTCATAGATTATTCAGATTAAATACCGAGACGCAGTCTAAATTAATTGCAGATTTCAAAGTAGTTGTACCTAGCTCTTGGGGACAATGGGTGATTCACATTTGCCTGTAGTTTACATTATGCGGCATTTAAAGGACAAAGGAAAATCAAATGTTAAATTGGCCCATAGATTTAACACGGGGAATGGTATTATAGTGTTAGATGTGTTTATGGGGACAAACGTGTTTATAACGATAAGGGAAAATGTAATATTAAAATGGTGAAGGGAAAAGGGTTGACAGTTTATAGGGACTAGGGAAAATGTAGTGTTAAAATTTGGATCTACTATTCAACACAACATATATACAATCGAGCAACCGCTTTGTGATTACTATCCAAATAAAGACACGCACATAAAGACACAGCAACCTCTTTTTAATATGTATTCACACCCACCCATCCATAATTAAGCTACCGCACACCCCGTCCAACCTAAAGAAAAGGTTAGGAATGTTGACACACACTATTTCCTACAAACATCAAATATACCATCACACACATGGGTAAGAAGAATTTATAGACTGCAACTATGTCCTTTCACACAAATATACTATAGCAGGAGAAAGAGGAAAATGTTGTAAGTCCGTAGCGTAAGACACGTCTCAGACACTCTTGCCTCTCCACATAAATTCTTCTTTTCCCTATCTCTATTTATGTGATACTGGTAATGATCCATGATGCCGACACTTACTTAGGGTAGTCCAGGTTAAAAAGCATACCTGATTCGATGGCTGTTGTCTGTGCTTGTCAAATCATATTTTTGGTGAAATGTCTTGAGAACAGGTCAGCATAGAAAAAAAATATATATATATATATATATATATATATATATATATATATATATATATATATATATATATATATATATATATATATATATATATGCAGCCTATGAACGGATAAAGTAAATTGAAATGTTCCACCAATCCAAACCCGCGTTGCAAAATTCATTTAGAGAGTGGGGCTATTTTTCTAGTAATAAGAGAGCGTCATTTTCAATATATAGACGTAACAGCGTTCCTACGACATAAAAGTCTGGAACAGTTTATGCATCATACCTATGGCTGAAACACTGAAGAGAAGACATTGAGGAGCTCCTACTGCGATTACTGCGTAAAATTGTTGTGATAGTACCATGACCAGGGCGGCTAATGTTGTTGTAGGGTTTTACGCCATTTTTCAGGACAAGAAAGGCTATACATAGTGGCCAGTATAAATGGTGGAGGAATAACCCGGGAGCTCTCGTACTCTTGCCGAATGGATTTTTAACCTTACTGATATTATTCAGAACAATGAATTTAATGCCTCAAAATTAACATGACCAGAGCCATACTAATCTACATGAAAGTGGGGGTAAATGCAATTTAAAGATTCCGTGATTTGCCCTGACTCTGAGTAGAATGCCTAACATGTTAAGAGTGATAGAAATGGCTAAAGGCTATTTTCCACACTTTATCAATAAAGAAGCTCATCAACACGTTGCACTCTCACATTTGCCGGACGTTCCCTATTACGACACCGATAGTATGTACATAGAACGAGCTTTTACATGGTGTTTTTCAGAGTTTATCATGCACGAGTTGTACGGGCAAACGTACCAACGAAGGCTGAGATTTGAAAATACATGTATGCTGAGTGATAGAAACGTGATGTCACGATTAAGATTGGCGTTTCAAAACTCTTCTAGAATTTAGACGCATTAACGAAAGTACAACATGATGGAGATCAAACCATTGAAACCACGTTGTTCGGAGGAAGAGCCAATACAAACACGCTTACTGCAGGACGTGTACAAATCTCAATGAGAAGAAATCAAATGCATCGATGTGTATTCTTTTTATTCTTGGGAATGCAAATATGCTAGATTCACTACCTGTCATCCTAAAAAGGTGAGAGAACATATCGACGTAAAACATGTTCTCAAGTATGAATGGTTGATCAATCCTCTCTTATCCCTCATTGCAAAGGAAAACGAATGTTTTCTCAATGTCATACGTGCGCTGAAGCATGTAATCAAGACCAACCCTTTTACCAAAAGTATGAAGAATGCGAGGAACGGGGGTCAGCATCAAATTGTTTCGTGCTCTGGATCATGGATACCGATTGTTAAAAGTATACGAAGTTTAGCGCTTTCATACCGCTGAGCAATTCGAAAAGCAAAACGACTCAGTCCATAAATTGTTTATAGATACATCGATGAATTACTCTAATTGAAATAAGAGGCCCATGGCATTCAATCTTCGTGTCAGACTGCAGACATGGAGACATTCAAAGAATGGTGCCAAACCTTAGAAAGCATTACGTTAGAACACGTGGGGGAAAAGAACGAAGGAAAACAATCGTTTGATAATGTAATGTTTAATTGTTTGTGGGAAAAGTATATTGCCAAAGACATTGTATTTTGCAGATCCAAGTCTCTCTTTTCAACTACTGGACTACAAATGAAAACTGATGAAACATGTGGAAATCGTCGACTTGGAATTGTCATCATTGTAGCATACGTGACAATGCCAGTTTTCAATTGTAGTCCGTCTTAAAACTTTTAGAAGATCAAATCTAAGCTCTCATAGCCATTATCCCAAAATCGAAGGCGACCTTTCAGGCGGATGGACTGAAAAGCACCCAAAAGACACTTTTGTCAGTTTGCTGACCCCAGAAATTTGGGATAATAATACAGTGACTGCCATGGAAAAGTTCAATTCAAAGACAAAAGCTGACAATGAGGTATCAATTGAATTAGCAATTAATTTTGATATATCCAAAAAAGTATTGCTGTCCGGGCAGGATCAAGACTTTCGCGTGAAAATATTAGAACCACATACAATCGTACATTTTGGAAAAAGCATCAAATCGTCAGTAGACCTTTAAAAAAAGGTGCATCAAAATGTGTGCAAGCAATGAGCGTGACTTCCATAACACAGCGCTTTACTATCCGAGCTCGGGTAAGAAAGGAAAAGTTTCAATGCAACGATAAATGAAAGCAATGATGAATATTTGTACACACTAGGCGACCTACTAAGAACTCCAACTACAATCAAAAAGCCAGAACACTTTCACTGATAATGGCGAATTCGTCACAGCAAATGAGCGAGTAGCACACTACAGACTCCAAGTTCAATATGAACTTGAATGCGATGGCGTGCCTTGTGACCATAATGATGCCATTCACTTTCGACATCATTGATGCAGCACGACCCTGCCGCTCCATTATTACCGTCTAAACCGATACCATTCGTGTTCCTTACCACTCTGCTCGCGATGTAACATAACATTCCTACTTTACTGGTAAAGGTGATGTGGTGCGTGTACCAGTCTATGAATTTCATCAATCTCAAACCATTTTGAATACCACTAGCTCATTGAATTGGACAAATCAAAGAAGAATCAACGTTTCATGTGGCTTTGACTGTCTGTTTTGACTTTGACAGTCAATTCCAGGCGTATAAAGGGAAATGGCCTTAACATCTGGAAGGAGGTACACCCAAACAGTAGGCCGAGCTGAATTTGTCTGCTGGGGAGAAAGAGATTAAGAACAATATGTCAGTAATGGTGTGAAATTTTACGAATGTGAATTTCAAGGTACGCATTACCGGGAAACTTCCAGATGGTTTATGTGTTGTCACTACTTTACTTTGGTCGGTCCGAAGTATGATCCTTGCGTTGGATACTTAAAAGACAAAATTTATAGTTCGTAGTTTTCCTCCTAAGCTATTAGTAGTCACATATAAAGAGATCGTACAGATTAAATTGAAACGCAAATAATTAAATCATTTACGACATAGACATTGACGTTTTAACCACTGGTATATGAATACCATAAAAAGCTGATTATTGTGGATCAATTCAATTTGTAAGACATTCAAAAACAAGTACCTGCCTCTTTTAAGATTTAGATGTTGCGACGTCTGCCTAAATGTGGCAGTGATACACAAAATTCAATGGACGAAGTTCAGAAAAATGATAAAAACTCACAGGAATAAAAAAAAATGATTTTGCTTCAATACGAATCTCCATTGTGACGTGTGATGTGTGGTGAGGTAATTACTTAATGCTTTCAATATCCATCGTTATAATTTACCATCAAAATCAATTTCGCAAACGTATGCTCATTTCAACGAAAAGAAAGATGTTCAGAATCTAATCTGCAGCTACGAGAACGCATATAAAAAGAGTTTGTCAAGATAAGAGTGAAACGCAAACTTAAAATCATTTCTTGATTTTAAAAACTATCGCTATTTTCACATTGTAAGAAGTCTGAGTCCTGCGAACGACTATCACAGACACAAAATGCTACATGGATATAGAGCTAACCACGACTTCACATTTATCTTTGGTGTTGCAGCAAATTCAATGGAAGGAAGACAGTGACATTGTTCAGGACTTAGAGGATTACATAAATTGTTCCAGCCAAAGATTCCATTGAGTTTTAGACGATGTGCATGTGCGTGTTAGTGACTACTTTTCTCAGATTTTGTTTCCCGGGAAACTTTTTAGGGAACTATTGATGAATAGTAGCAAGTTATAACCACCAAACACTTTAGCTGTGTACGAAATAAAAATTACATTAAAAGTGCTGAAAATAATGATGAAAACAAACTGTGTACCTCCATCGAATGAAGACATTTGTCGAACTTTAATGCACTGATCATGCTTACCAAGTGGCGTGTACGGCTAGTTGGTGTGATTATGATTTTTAATGTAGATTTAACAATTTTTCAGTCATATCGCTACGATGTCTGCAGTGTGGCAGGTTATAGTGATGTCTAGCACTGAGGCATCATGCCGCAGACATGTAGCATGATGTCCCACCCAGTCACATTCTTCTGACACCTGGCTGACCAGTCCTAACACTAACCCCTTAATGCTGAGCGTCAAGCGAGGCAGCTGTTAGTACCATTTTTATAAGCCTTTGGTAAGACTCGACTGGGGATTGAGCCCACGATCTCCTGCATCGGAGGAGGACGCTCTAACCACTAGGCCATCGGAGCGGTTCTTACACCAACAAGTTTACGAACAGAAAGATGTACGTGACTGGAAAAAATCTTGCTTTCGATGCTTGGATCAAAATATGTCAGACTGTGCCAACGACAATGTGTGTCACTAATTAAAAAAGAAGTTAACTCAGAACCAATGCAAGAAGTGAATATTCAATAAAAGACATATTTAGAAAAAGTGCTTGAAAACCTGAAATAGAGGAAAAAACGAAAGTATTGACATTGTACCAAGAGAAAAGAATGAGGAAGAAATTATATGCTAGGAGAAATTAGAGACTGCATTTCACAGACGAGGAGAATACCAGAACGTTTATCTACATTTCATGGGGCACTCGCGGATTGTACACTGGCTTGTTTGTATGCAGCTTTGGCGATTTTAATGTGAGCGTCGTTGATGTAAAAATCATTTATACCTCATGCGTTTTATTTTTCAAATCTTAATTCTTGAAATGTAAATATGTATTTCGTGTTGAGTACAGTTTCTGAAAAGCATTAAATGAGTCGGAGGTATAGAATGTCTTGTTTTTACGGTAAATTCAGTATTCACAACCACTTATTATTTATTCTTCCTTCTTCTCCTCTTCCTCTGTTCTCAGAGTGATTTACGAAAAGTTAGATCTTCAAAGTTTGGAGGTCTTGTATCTTCATCATCCTTTTAACATACTGATTGCTAGATACTGTGGTTCAGACAAAACAATTTTTCAAACGTTGTTTTTATATCTAGATAACGTTTGGAATAAATGCCGATCAGGTAAAACGGTATTAAACCTGTTAGGTGAGGTGGTTCATCCATTTAGTTCCGCTTATTTCCCACTTTTTTGTCTGGCCAATAGACAGTCTTTTAAGGCAAAATGTCGATGATTTTTCTATGTCGAATATTAAGAACAACCTGAATTGATATAAAACATGTAAGTTAAAGCTTTGCCTGCCCCACCCCTCCTCTCCCCGCATTCTTACTCATAGACGTTGGAGCTCACAAAAATGACCACGTCAGTGGTTAAATTCATGCATCTGTATTAACATCTTCTCTAGTCAAGGTTCCGATATCCCTATCTATACTTTGGCGGATCTAACAGCTATATCGGCGCTTTGTTCTAACAACATCTATCGTTGCCTCCCTTAGTATGTTATGCCAACTAACCAACAGCGTGGTGAATAATACATCGGCCGAAATGATTATGGCAAGGGACCTAAAAATGATACTTTGTAAGTTAAACATCGAAAGTATAAATTTGTACAAGAGGGAAGCCATTTCAGGTATTTTTTCAGTGAAAGGCACGCACCAGAACTGGAAATATGCTTATTTATCAGTCCAATCAAGTTATGTGCTCCCATTATTTCGATCACGTAGGAACAGTGTTCAATCTGAACAAAGTTTATTTGATTTGATGCGGTGACTTGCTACCGCATCAAATAAAATTTTCACACACCCGAAGTACAGAAATGTCTCCTCAATATGCTATGGTGTAGGGTAGGGTTAATCGGAACCTTGGCAAGCGAAGATGCGGTATTAATAGTGACATGGATGTTAATCGTTATTTTCTTGTGTGAAATTGGCAAAGTCGGCATCATATACTTTGTGGTGCATTGAGTATTATACATTTCTCTCTTTTTCAGGATGATTATGAATGACATTGCGAACTGCTCTTGGTTTCTAGAAAAGGATCTTTTTCTGCACTGGAGGGTGTGAAAAAAAATCGAAAGAAACTTGCACCTTTGTGCCATCAGATACATGGAAGTTAATTATGGGAATTGAATAACGGCCATATAATCCAAGCAAAATACTATTTTCGTTCACTGTAATATTCACTATGGATGTGATTAAAAGAATAAACTTACAACAAGAGAGCTTTGTCAACTTTTAGAATTTATTTAGTATTTTCGTGTCTTAGAACATTATGAGAGCAACGGAATCAAAGCGACGAAGAACGTAGAACATGCAGCCAATTTAAACGTATTACATTCTTCAGCTTTAAAAACTTATCGACTAAATTGATGAACTTTGAATCTTGAAGTCGGATGTTTTTATCTGCACAGTTGCTTTGTATATTTCCCGTGTCTTATTGAAATATTGTGATCCAAAAATAGCATTCGATTCGCTAAGAACTGTGTGGTCAAAGGAATAGAATATTCATTACTTCAGGTCTTTGTAAAGACCACTAGAATTTGATGTTTATATTACGAGAAACAATGGGCATTGCTTCTGGCTCGCTGGTACTATTTATTGTATTCTGCTTCATTCCGACAGGAATCCTTTCCCAGGGTTGTGAGTATATACAGTACTTACTATGTATGTATATATATATATATATATATATATATATATATATATATATATATATATATATATATATATATATATATATATATATATATATATAGTTTTCTTTTTTCTGAAAGATAACATTGATGGCTTACAGAAAAAATATATCTTTTTGCATTAAAATGAAAACTAAGTACAGGCAGATGTATTCTTTAGCTCTGTCATCTATCGGTATATTTATTCATACCATTATTTCATACTATTTGTTTTCCAATTTCACTGCAACTTAACTTTCATAGGTAATTAAGTAATCAATCAAGAAAACCAACTTAAATTGCCGTAAATGATCATTTTTTTTAAGTAAAGAGAATATATTAACGCAAAATTGATAATACAAAATAGCATCCATTCGTAAGAGGAAGAAACAAATAACAATAAACAAAACCATAAAACAAAATCCAGGAGGTATTCTTATCTCCTAACTGTTTGTCTGACTGGGTGAAATCTACAAACAAGGGATAAAATAAAAGATACAAAAATAAGACAAAATTGTAAACGGTCTTAAAGGGTACATTGCTATCTATTAAGCTCTGCTATTAACCCCAACAATTTACACAACGAGAATCAAAGAATCATGACCATCGCATAGAAATCAACATGTTTTGGCCTGATTCCAGGCTGAATTAAGACATAGGTCGAAACAATTTGTCAGGAAAAATAAACGCCATTTACAAAACTGGCAAAATAAATTATATCCGAGTAAGACTATGCACAGAGGTATAAAAGAAAATATATAAAGAAAATGATGTAGCTGGATAATAATAATAATAATAATAATAATAATAATAATAATAATAATAATAATAATAATAATAATAATAATAATAATAATAATAATGCATGTTAAGGGTTACAGAATATTTACTTGGGCAAATATTATAGTAAAAGTTACGTGCGTATGATACCCTGATGTCTGGCTTTGGTTGTGATACTATTTCATTGGGAAGGTTATTTTTTTTTCATTTCGGTCGAACTCCCCATGTATTTTCAATTGGAGTATCCATTATTGTTCGTTACATATGGATTCTCTATTGATTTAACATAGGGCTAGATATGGCTGTTTTCTGAAATTAACGGTTTAGATAATATTGGTGACATAGGTCTTGTGTGTTGTAAGATAAATTAAATTTTTGGTTAGACGTCCAATATATGTTAGTGACGCTAACTCATGTAAACGAACTGCAGAACGATTTATTTTTGCAAATTAGGCAACTAATGTCTTTGCAGCAATATGTGATCTTATTTAAGGTTACTTCACCACATACCAAAACAGCCCTTCAGAGTTCTAAGTCTAAGGTTTGGAACAACAGGAACTTTTCGAAAAATGCCCTTCTGACGTTTGGAGGGTTTGACCTGGTGCCTATGCTTTCGAGTGGTCCATTGTAAGTCTTCGGCATCAGGGTGGAGAGTAAACACGAAAGGGACGCGCTTAATGGTTTTCTTTGTTTTATGTTTGAGGATGGCTTCTTTATCGAGGTGTAGATTTGTTAATATCCTCCTCAATGTAGTTCAATCTGTACATTCTCCTTCTAAGGTACCCTTTGAATTCTCTGTTGTCTCTTTTCCAAAAGGTAGCCTGATTAGAGCTCAGGTGTTTGGTCAGAGCGCAAATGCCATAAGGAAAATATTTGTATATAGTTAAAAAAATTTGTATTCTCTTTGTTTTTCAAAGCCAAAAGACATCTTTATCAACGTTTACCACCATAATAATTCCTACTGGAGGAATATATATATATATATATATATATATATATATATATATATATATATATATATATATATATATATATATATATATATATATATATATATATATATATATATATATATATATATACATATATATATATATATATATATATATATATATATATATATATATATATATATATACATATATATATATATATATATATATACATATATATATATATATACATATATATATATATATATATATATATATATATATATATATATATATATATATATATATATATATATATAAATTTTGATTGATTAGGTGATTAGCCTCAATATATATGCGATGGAAAAGACCGAAAATGTTTGGGATGACTTTCTATCTTGTTTCATAATTTGCATAGGGTTATATTTTTAAAGAAAAAGTTTGAAGATTTTCTTAATTGGTTATACTAGTTATTTAAAGAAAGACCTTGTATATCGCAGGTATTGTTAAAAGACATTTTAATTCCCATATCTTTGTTTATGATTGATGGATGTAATTTGTGTTAATGAGGTATTTAGCTTTGCCTTGCTTCAGATATGCTTGTATCAAAGAACTGCTAGCTCCGCTCGGTCATTGTCACTTTCAACTTGTGAGGTAAATTTATAAGCCGATAACTTTAGAGCTTTTTTTAAGAAGTCTGGGGGCCGCTAGGTATAAACACTAAACTGCTTAAGCACACTAAGCATGTGTTTAGGGCACCAGCGCAACATGGCACCGTAACAAATTCAAATTATTTGTTGATGATAAAATTGAATGAATTATATATAACCATTTCCAACTGCTTGAACAAATGTTTTGATTTGGAATGATGGCATTTTCTCACCTCTTTAGCTTTTAATATGTTTTTTTTTTAGTTTCACATTCTGTAGGAGAGAGAGAGAGAGAGAGAGAGAGAGAGAGAGAGAGAGAGAGAGAGAGAGAGAGAGAGAGAGAGAGAGAGAGAGAGAGAGAGAGAGAGAGAGAGAGAGAGAGAGGACACCATAATATTTTCAGTGCTTAGGGTCCTGGGAGGCCTTAGAACTCCACTGGGTGGGAGAGTTGATTTCTTAATGCATTTTCAATGCCTGTGACCATCACAGTTTTGGGCCTTTTTGACATGATGTCTTGTGACTATACTCAACCAACCATAATAGATCGAGGCTTATACTCCATATTGATACTTTTACATCATTGTTATTCCTGCTAGATGTTTTTAGGATCATCTTTCATTTCATCATTATGTGCTCTTACTCTAAAGAAAATGTTGGAAATGGATTTCTCTAATGAACATTTGGCTTATTGTAAAGACAAGCTTGAATGGTTTTATAAAGTGCATGATCCATAAAGTTCTTTAACAGTGATGATGAAACATGTATATCTTTCTTTCATTTCCCATGATGCATAGCATAATCAGGAGCCATGGTAGTCACTTGAGTTTGATTGTATCAATATCTGTGAACCTCCAGGTGTTTGATGTGCTCAACAAGTTTTTCTCACTCCTTTTGAGACAAGACTTGTTGATGTTTTATTGGCTCATATTAAGTTACTGACCAATCAGAAAAGGTCAATTTAAATGCTAATGTTTTTACTGGCTGATGGGTAATTATGGACCAATCAGAATAGATCATTTTAACTGCAAGCATTTTATTAGCTGATGACCATTCATAACAGATATTTTCAACTGCTGACATTTTATTGGCTGATGTTTAGTTACAGACCAATCAGAATATACCATTTTAATGGCTGATATTTTTATTGGATGATGTTTTAATTATAAGACCAATCAGAATAGATGTTTTCAAATTCACTCCAAGTATTAATTATAACCTTAGGAACAGATTAGATAGAAGTAAATTTATATACATTTGATGAATTTACAATAAAAGCCTCCCATTCTTGTTGGATGAATTTGCTTATAAATGTGTGTATTGCAATAGACAATTTAGAAGTTGAATATTTACAACACAGACTTTGGTATTCCATTGTCATAACACCATTATTCTGACACCTTGTGATCCAGATAACTTAGAAATTTCAGACCTTTACATTTTACTCATTTTACTCTCCATAAACTTGGAACAGTAATCAATTAAGAAAACAAAATTATATATCTATATATATATATATATATATATATATATATATATATATATATATATATATATATATATATATATATATATATATATATATATATATATATATATATATGTGTGTGTGTGTGTGTATGTGTATAGATGTGTACATATATATATATATATATATATATATATATATATATATATATATATATATGTGTGTGTGTGTGTGTGTGTGTGTGTGTGTGTGTGTTTATGTGTGTCTTATTTAATAATATAACAAACTTAGCTGAATGAAATATTTTAGTGCAAGAAAAAATGATTTATTGCTTTATTATACATATGATATTACTGGTGATAATATGCCCACAGCTGTTTTGGATGGATGAATGGGCTTAATGACACAGAATCCTGGTTATTTAGACTAGTAACAAGACAGACAAAACATCCCAGAAAAGTATATAGAACAAAGAATAAGGCAAAAATGGTTGACACTTCAAAATACAATGTCAGTTTTATTTATTTTTATATAAACTGCACTTTTTGGAAAATGAAGTCTAAAACCTTTTGAGCTGGAACATCATATTATACTACTCAGAGCAAAAATAGTTGTCTTCATTATTCACCAATCACCACATGCTGCATCCTGTATATTTGACTTGTTCTACATCACTAAGCTAACAAGGATAAGGGATTAATGGTCTTGATGTCAAATAATAAGCTGGCTGATCAGGGTTTGTGCTCTTCTACTTGTGAGTACCTGCAGATATTGTTGACCTGATCTGTTGTTACATAACAGAGAGTGTTGACCTGTAAGAGTCAAGTAAAAGATCGTGTTGACCTGATATGACCTCACATGGTAACAGATGGTGTTGACCTGATCTGATATCATATAACCTATAGTGTTTACTTGATCTGGTAGCAGGTAGAAGTGTTGACCTAATCTGATATCACCTAACAGGTAGTGTTGACCTGATATGACCTCACATGGTGTTGACCTGATCTAATATCATATATCATATAGTGTTGACTAGATCTGATTTTACTTAGAAATGTTGACCTGATCTGATATCACATAACTGATAGTATTGACCTGATTTGATACCACATAATAACCGAGTGTTGACCTGATTTGATACCACAAAATAACAAATAGTATTGACTTGATTACATATTACATAACAGTGTTGACTTGATCTGATATCACATAACATTATTTACCTGATCACATAGCAGGTAGTGTTGATCATGAATTTCTGGCACAATATTCTATGGCATATTTTAGTCTAAAACTATTTTGCAGTTGAGTTACATAATAATGAGAAAATATTCTAAAAAATCTAAGGTCATTGTTAAGTTTTACATAGAGATATATATTTTTTTAAAAATGTTTTTATATTCACAATGCCAGTAACAAATTTAAGGTCCTTGTCAAGTTTTACTCAGAGAATTGTATTTTTTAAAAATTGTTTTTATCTTCACAATGCCAGTAACAAATCAAAGGTCCTTGTTAAGCTTTACTCAGAGAATTATATATTTTTTTTTAAAAAATTGTTTTGATTTTCACAATGCCAGTTCTTGACTTTTTCATTGTTATGAGATAGGCATGATCCAGGGAAAGACAGGCTGCTAGACCTGAAAAATAGCAGTTGACTCTTTGGAATCAAAAACTTTTTCTCACCTTGTCTGCATTCCATGGAACAACTTGAAACAGGGGCATATCAGTTAATTTTCCGCAACATATTTCCAATGTGGAAAGTTGTAGTATAGACCCTCCCCACATGAAAACATTGGCAGACATATTGGTTTGTGAATTGTGTTTGCTGGAAATGAAAATGAATTCTCTTGATCTCAAGACAATATTACAGATAGTAACTTAAATGAAGAACACAAAACAGACTTTCTGTAAGTATCAACATTTGTATTTGCTTGCTAATGTAGCCAAATTATGCCTTGTGGAAAATAGTAAATTTTAGTAGCCAGTTTGTTCACCATCCAGGTGAAAAGGGTAGAAATATATCTGCTTAGGCCAGTAATTGGAAGAATTGTTATTCTTCTATATTATTTGTACATGATTTTATTTAATTTTTGTAATTTGTATTCATGTTTGTAAATTGCACAGAATATCTTCAGTTAGATTCTGCCCACATGACCTGAGTCTGTTAAGAGCATAAATACATTGGATCTATAAATATAGATGCTGACATATGTGTTGACAATTATTAATAGTAATCCTAAAAATAAGACTTAATGGTGCCTTTGGCTTTAATTTTTCACTGGCTGATGGGATTTAGACAATTCTGAAGAATTTAGTAACTTCTGATTGGTTGGGCTAGGAAACAGGCAACTTTGAGACAAATGAGTAATAAGATCCATCACCAGGAGTGTTGGGTGGGGTATATTGTGAAATTTAGTTGCAATATTAGGTGTATGCGAGGAGAGAACTGAGAAATCAGTTTCAATCAAATTTTGGAGTCATCCTCATATGTTTCTGTTGTATGTCTGCAGAAATGTTTTATGTAGCACTTAGATATCATTCAAGAGGAAAACATTTGTTTGACTGTTCATTGGAAATACAAAGTGCTCATTATTTTGACTATAGTATAATTTCAAAACTTTTATAAATTATTCAAAGGAGTTCTTGACAATGCCATCTTGATACTGTAAGTTTTTTTGATGGACATAATAGTTTCGGGTTTTGAAATTTGTATGGAACTATTGATTTATTTGGGCTTTTATAGAACTTTGTCAGGATTTTTTTTAGATTCACTTCATAATACTTTAAGTTACTCTCACATTTTCATTTAGAACTTCAATAGTTAAATTATTTGTTAAGTTTTACAAAACTTGTTCACTTTGATTCTTTCTTTTACTTAGTTTGTGACAATAGAGTGATAACAGAGAAAATAATGTTTTTCAGAAGCATTTAACTTTTGTATTATAAATAACTGAAATAATAGGAATTGAAGAATTATTAGCAAATAACAATTTTCAAAACAGATAGGAGGGGAAGCCATTATTTCCACCCATATGGAGTCCTAAAATGTAACCTCTTTTCCTTGTACATTTCAGCAACTGCTCCTATTGTAAGTTTGGAAGGTCTCACCACCTATGCAGTTCTCAATCGACAGAAGGTGATTTCCTGCACTGTTACAGATTCAACAGGGACAGCTGTTACAGTAACATGGCAAAAAAATTCAGTCAACTTAATAAATTCATTTATATCTGGGTACACTTGGAACAGCAGCCCTGTCAATAACCATGCTGACCTTACAATACAAAATGTCCAGCAAGGTGATGAGGCAATATTCACATGTATTGCTCAAAATGGCCTCCGTGGCAAGTCTGAATTTTCTACAGAAATGATCCTTATTGGTAAGAAAATGGAAAATTTGAAGATGTCTGAACATTATGATTATTTCATGCTTTTAACTTTTAGTACTATTTGAAAATTGCATTAGATAAAGGTCAAATTCACTTTATCTGCACTAAAAGTCTACTGTAAGCAATGTAGTCATGCTGAAGCAAAGTCATTAGATTTAATTGTCACCATTTTTACTTTAAAAAATGATATCAATCAATTTAGTTCATAGTTTGAAGGTTTTTTTTCTTGAATTGTCTCCAAATATATATAAAGAAAGGATTTATATAGAAATTTTTGTAACTGTCAATGGTTTGCTTGAAAAGTCATTAAAATAATTAAGCAGTTATGTAATAATTGCAATGAAAATGGAGAAAATAGTATTCCCTCACAATAATGCTGTTAGTGGGAACTTTAAAAGTAGTCTTCCTTGTATCTGAGATTATACTGAGAGTTTTTACACAATATTAAATAATGGAATGACAATACCTGACTTACACAATAGACTGCTATATGCTGAGGTACTTTGTAGTGAAATAGAAATTAAGTATGCAGATGGATGCTTTTTTTTTACTTTTTGTCTATAGTATGAACAAACTCTCCCATTTTTGTTTAAGTCCCTACTGATTGTAAGGATCAAGAATTTAAACAATGCACAAAACTTGGTCATTTCATTCATTAATTTATAATTTCTAACCTGATTGTTTGTAGAGGGTTTTTAACGCTGCCAGATTATTCCCATTTCAAACTGAATGAAAGTTCCCAATGTAAACAAGCAGACACACTGCTCACTGTCCTTTTCTGGTTTGTAGACTAGTCCATTTCAGTAACAAATATGTCATTTGTATCCAATACTTGCATTGTCTTGTTTCAATATTTTTTTAGAAATATAATAGTTTTAATATTTCTAAAACAAATTGAAGAATTTAAAAAAGCATTTAAAGAGATGTAACACCAAAATTTATGAAATTTATTGATATTATCAAAGATGGTAAACGACATCACATCCTGGTCTTAAAAAGATCTACCCACCCATACAAATACATGGTGACCATATTACTAAAGTACCCCTACTTGATTTGAAATGTTAACAAGCTGACAGTATTTGTGACCCCATGGAGACTTTCAGGTTAGAAATTTTAAATTGATGAATGAAATGAATAAGTTCTGTGCATTTTTTTTATTATCCTTGGTGCCATTTGGTTTTTTTTTTCAAAAGAGGAGTACAAACAAATGGGGAAGTGTGTGAATACTATAGTGCTTATCTATTAAAAAGTTGTGAGGAAGAGTTTGAATTTAAAGCAGTTTACATACTTAAAGTTGTTCCCTTAGTGACTAGTTTAACATTACTTACCTTATGTTTTGTCTTTTTTCCATTTCCAAATTGCTGAAGAGCAAGTAAATAATCATACCAATTTTCTTTTAAAATATTTGCATAAAAATTATTCTGATTCAAATGTGGTAACCTGTTTTAGTTCAAGCACTAGCACTCATTAGACTTTTTTTTTCAGTGTCATAAAATATTGATTGACTTATTTTGGTGCAGAAAATCACATGCTACAAAAGGGGCAGACATTTATGTCCATGTCTAGTATGTTCTGTGCATATGTCACATTTAGTTTCTCCCCCATAACGTTTGACAGACCTAGTGTGTTTAAGTCAAATTAAGTATGAACTTTGGGTGGGGATAACTTGATTTGTAATTAAGGATTAGGAACAAAAGCCCCACATTTCTACCTTCTGGACTGAAACCCTCAAGCACCAGCTTCAGAGCTAGTTTGTCTCATCAAAAACTAAATTTGATACTGTTTATGTGGCTGCAGGTGCTGGACAGGCTAAAGCAATTTACCATTTGTACTCTCTTAAAGTGAATACAAACTGCAAAAACAAATATCCTCATCTGCCATAGCATATTACACCTGCAGATCAAGGTCTGTGTTGCTTGTTCTCTTGGTTACTCATTACAAATTGCACAGATACAGATCTGCTGTTGTGTTATGCCATTGCAGATCTGGGTCTGTGTTGTTTGCAATAGGACTCATCTTATAAGTGAGTACAAATTGTATACTAAATTCTTGTATCTGTTCTACATTCAAACTATAATCATTTTAAGATACTGTTTTCATTGCAGGCACACCGAGTATATCATTAAGGATTGCTGATGGTGTGAGTCAGGTGGCTGTTGGTAGAACAACAATTCTGCAGTGTAATATTAATGGCACAGAAAACACTCTTGCTAACACAAATATTAATTGGCAAGGTCCATCTGGAGTAACTCTGCCTGCAGCTGTCTTGAGGACCAGTACTGGTTCTCGTACCAGTGAATTGACCCTTATTTCACTGACATCTAGCTATAGTGGGAGCTACAATTGCTCAGCCACAAATGTTGCTGGTATTGTATTCTCCAATACAGTAGCATTAATTGTCATAGGTAATGGCTTACCTTTTTTAATCTAGTTTACAGAATTTTTTTAAATCTGTTGAAGTAGTTAGCTGGCATAAAGTGTACAGGATAGCAATGCTACCATTCTATCAGCATAATGTTTTTTTTATGTCACAGTGATGGATAATTATAATTAACAAATTTTCAACAATTTTATGAAAGTACTTTCCCACACATGCAGCATGTATTCTTGGATATCATTCCAATCTACAAATAATAGTCAACTAATGGTCCCACAGGCACTGACAGGACAGTCAACTAAATTTAATTGAATAATAACTATGTTTAGATTTGTTTCCCCTTCCCCCTTCCTGTTCCTTTTATACCATATTTAGTTAATTTTAAAATCCATGTCATCCAATGCATCACAAATAAATTGATTGTATATAATCCATTGGTACTGACCCATAGAATGCACAAAAAGCCTATCTTAAAGATGGTCTCAAATTTCCACCTTAATGCTGGTATGAATATAAGAGAGACCTTACCTCGGTAAGAAGCATGCTGTAAAACTTTACCAATAGCTGTTGCCATTTGAAATAATTTTTCCCTAAATTGCACAATGCAGACAATTAAATTGTAATTTGAATGCCATATACATTTGAATAAATTGTATTATTGGATGGAATTCTTCTGAGAAATCCCATAATGTTAGTTTTACAACATATTCTGAATGTCCAATCTATCACATATAAAATCAATTTATTTTCAATCTCTGTTGTACTGGAAAATCATTTTTTATATTTCTTGAAGCAGTTGATTTATTTTATTCATTAAATTTTCCATGTTATACATTTGAGCCTTGAGGTTTTCTGTTAAAATATTTTTGTCTCACCTATGTAATGGTTGTTCTAGTATACAAACTTTGGACCCAAGGAAAGCACTTTCTTTGTGGAGTTGGTAACCATTAATCCAAATTAGAATTTTGTTTTGATATCATCAGAGAATCATGGCATATACTAATAAAAAATTACCTTCCCTGGGTAACATGTATGTTTAAATGGAACATCCCTTCATACAGTGAGATATATGTATCAATTTTCAAACAGATACAAATATGATGGTTGTTTCAATGTTTACCAAATATACTTGCTTATAAGTCCAGTCAGACTGCAAACAAAAATCTTGATTTACTGTTGCATATTGTGCCCACATAAAAAGGATTATGTTGTTTGTTTTACTGATTGCTCCTAACAAACTGCACTGATCCAGATCAGCCAGCAGCTTATGTGATAACAGTTCAGGGTCTATGCAGTTTGCAGTTGGGTTAGACTTAGAAGTCAGTATATAAAGTAAATTTTATACATTAGTTTTGTTTTCAAGTTTTTACAGGTCATATGCAATAATGATATATCATTGCATGAACAAAGGTAAAACATGGATATAGATGAAACATCATGGCAAAGGTAAAACATGGACATAGGTAAAAGATGGACAAAGGTAAAACATGGACATAGATAAAACATGGACATAGGTAAAATGTGGACTTGGATAAAACATGGACATAGGTAAAACATGGGCATAGGTTAAACATGGACAAAGATAAAACATGGACATAGATAAAACATGGACAAAGGTAAAACATGGGCATAAATAAAACATGGACATGGGTAAAACATGGACATAGGTAAAACATGGATATAGGTAAAACATGGACATAGATAAAACATGGACATGGGTAAAGCATGGACATAGGTAAAATATGGACATGGGTAAAACATGGACATATGTAAATCATGTACATATGTAAAACATGGACATAGATAAAACATGGACATGGGTAAAACAGGGACATAGATAAAAAAATGGACAAAGGTAAAACATTAAGCTCATCATAATATTTACAAGGGTTATAAAATTACTAAAAATTAACTTGTCCTTTCAGGTAAATACTAAACAAATTAACATTTATTTAACTGGATTTTACAATTACAATTTTATGATGTTAAACACCTAAATTTTATTGTGTGAAAGATTGTTTTCTGGAAGTTGTTATGTGGCCTTTATAAAACAAGTAGAAATTAATAATTAAAATTGTAAAATGGCCATTTGTGCCTCTGATAGTAAAGAAGGAAAGAGACGGAAGGGATTTTATGAGCTTAATATGAAAATTTTTCCAGTAGAATGTATGGATATTAAGCAAGCAAGTTGGCAAATTATTCTTGTCATAACTTTTCATGAAAGAGAAACTAAATCAATACCCCTTTGACTACATGAGAAATTGGAAAATTGAATTGATTGCTGGAACTTTTTACTTGAATATCAAGCTGGATGAATGAACCTTTATCATCTGTTCACTGTTAAACTGAATATTTTCAGAGGCTCCAATTGTAACCATCCCAGATATTTCCACATATGCAATTACTGGCCAATCCAAGTCCATAGAATGTCAAGTTTCAGGGACATCAATATCATCTGTTACCTGGTCACGTAATGGAGGCTCTCTTGCTGTTGGCTCAAAATACTACTGGACCTATAGCGGTTTTTCGGGACGAGCGGATCTCACAGTTTACAGTCTCACCAAAGCAGATGCTGGCACTTATAAATGTTTTGCACAAAACACTGTCGGTTTCAGTGCAGAGGACTCTATTGATTTGTCAGTGGAAGGTGAGCTTTATTTTTTTATGTGGAGGATAGATCAATTTAAAAAAATGTTCAATAAACAGGGCTCTCATATCTGTCTTGCTGTATTGTTTATTCATGGTCAGTCTAATTAAAATCAACATACCAGTACCAGTACATAATGTAGATCCAGTAGGTACAAATAGAAGTTAATATTCTGAAGTCCTCTTTTTTGGAGTTCCCTGTCCACTTGTTTTTATATCAGATGAAGCATTGTATAGCTATCTTTAGTACTAATGAGTTCCAAATGAAAGATGAAAGGTGGAATTTGATTGGTCAGTTGGAAGTGTAACATAACATGATCATGCATTTGTGCTAATCAGATTTAATTATTTTATATTAAAGTCGATTTTAATCAGATTCATATTAATAAAGGCATTGTCAATGCTGTCCCATTTGTATCAGGCAAAGTATTAAGGCAACGGTGTACAAAATTTGCTAAGAGGATTCACTCATTTTGAGGTGTATTAGTTCTAAAGCATTGTATGTCACCTCTATGAAGTAAAGAAAAAGCAGGTGGGTGGGTGGCAAAATGATAAGGCCGGATCTGGCCCATGATCTGGTTTTATCAGTTAATTTAGATCATAGGTGCCACTTTGAAAATCATTTATTGAGCCCTGGTGGAAGTTGCCCATTGCCTGAAACAGGGGATGACTATTACCTTGCCCTGGTATTGTGATGGGCATCTGCACATATAAAAGCATATCCATGCATACAGCCTTACTGCATCTTAACCATTCTTTCATGGGTTTAATAGATCTACCCAATGGAGTTTAGCTTTGTGTTTTAAATTTATTTCTCAAGGATTGTTCATGCTAGAGTCATCAAACTAGATGACTGTAGGCATCTCTGTTAGTGATAGTAAATGTCACTGTTCATATTTGACTGACTTGTGTTAAATGTTTGCATTGAACTTATGACCATATAGTCTTTTTGTATTCTTTGTAAATACTGATATACATGTACTTTGAATTAAGAAACATGGAGACATAATGTATCTTGATGAGAACTACAGATTCATCACAGAAGTAGGTTTTAGTGTCCAATATATTATTAATTTTTAGTGTCCAATATATCATTATTTTTTGGTGTCCAATATATCATTAATTTTTAGTGTCCAATATTTCGTTAATTTTTAATGTCCAATATATCATTTTTAGTGTCCAATATATCATCAATTTTTAGTGTCCAATATTTCATTAATTTTTAGTGTCCAATATATCATTAATTTTTTTAGTGTCCAATATATCATTAATTTTTAGTGTCCAATATATCATTCATTGCTTACTGACTTTGGCTTTATTCAGTGATTTAACGCTTTATGCTAGAATCATGTATAGTAACAAACTTCCACAAAATGTCCCCGTGAAATGTGTTTCATATTTTACTGACTTAACTCATGATGACTAGTCATAATGTTGAGTATAATACATTATATACTCATGACGAATAGTCATAATGTTGAGTATAATACATTATATATTCATGACGAATAGTCATAATGTTGAGTATAATACATTATATATTCATGACGAATAGTCATAATGTTGAGTATAATACATTATATATTCATGATGAATAGTCATAATGTTGAGTATAATACATTATATATTCATGATGAATAGTCATAATGTTGAGTATAATACATTATATATTCATGATGAATAGTCATAATGTTGAGTATAATACATTATATATTCATGACGAATAGTCATAATGTTGAGTATAATACATTATATATTCATGACGAATAGTCATAATGTTGAGTATAATACATTATATACTCATGATGAATAGTCATAATGTTGAGTATAATACATTATATATTCATGATGAATAGTCATAATGTTGAGTATAATACATTATATATTCATGATGAATAGTCATAATGTTGAGTATAATACATTATATATTCATGATGAATAGTCATAATGTTGAGTATAATACATTATATACTCATGATGAATAGTCATAATGTTGAGTATAATACATTATATATTCATGATGAATAGTCATAATGTTGAGTATAATACATTATATATTCATGATGAATAGTCATAATGTTGAGTATAATACATTATATACTCATGATGAATAGTCATAATGTTGAGTATAATACATTATATATTCATGATGAATAGTCATAATGTTGAGTAATATACATTATATACTCATAATGCTGAGTATAATACATTATATACTCATGTCACTGAAAGAAGAAAAAATGGTTCCATACAATAACGTAAGTTCTCAACCATTTACAGTTATCAGACTTTGTGAATAGCTTACACAAAAGGTAAGAAAGAACCCTAATGATTTCAGAGTCAAAATCATAAAGGTCAAGGTCAATGCAATTGAAACAAGACAAATGGTGTTTGCACAGTAATTTGAGTTCTCCAATATTTATAGTTTTCAAACTGGCCTATGCTTGTGGTGAGAAGGAACCCTGTTAATTTGTGTATAAAAAGTTCAAAGGTTAAGCTTACTGTGTCTACAAGAAGAAAACATTATGCACAATAACTTGAGTCTCCTCCATTTATAGATGCTGAACTTTGTAGATGGCTTGCACTTGGGGGAGAATTTTATTGAATTTGGGGTCCACAACAAGGAAAGATTAATGTTTCTGAAAGAGAAGAAATGGTTTCTGTACAGTATTATCAGTTCTACATCAAATACCTGGACTAAACTTGATGGATGGCTTGGTTTTGATTTTGGGATCACAGCTTGACATCACTGTGCCTGAAAGAAGATGACTTGTTTCTGCTTCATGCGATT
Source organism: Potamilus streckersoni (assembly GCA_016746295.1). Taxonomy (NCBI): domain Eukaryota; kingdom Metazoa; phylum Mollusca; class Bivalvia; order Unionida; family Unionidae; genus Potamilus; species Potamilus streckersoni. The sequence continues at coordinate 2,101,115 of JAEAOA010001187.1, forward strand.
TCAGTTCCTGATCATGTACTTTTCCCATGTGGGGTATAAAAAGAAGCCTCCATTTTTTAAAAAAATGTTCAAAAGCCAAGTTTACTGTGACTTAAAGAAGAAATATACTTTTGCATATCATTGTAATTTTAGATCAAGACCAGGTACCTTGATTTAAGTTTTTTGAGGCCTATCACTTTTGCTATGGCAGAGATCTATTGATTTATGGGTCAAAAGGTCATGGTCATGTCATTGAGTATTGCAGAGTAAGTTTAGTTCTAGATTATATGTAAGCTTGTGAATGTCTTATGCTAATTAAAGAATGCTATAGATTGTGGGGTCTAGAGATCCAGTGGCATGGTAGGTCAACTAAGAAATCATATGTTTATCCATAGAGTAAGTTTAGTTTGAGACTGTACACCTGGACCAAAAGTCCAGGACTCTGAGACACATTAATCTAGAATCTGATAGTGCCAACATTGAGGACTACTAAACAGCTTTGTTCATATAATGTGCCACTTTCAGGACACGTGAGAAATGTTTGTCATAAAACACAGATTAAAACTTATTTCTCAGTAGTGGTGCAAGATTATAAGGAGAGGACTGATATCACAATGGCTTTAATTTTTGGATCATTTATGATGGAGATTAATTGTGCAAAATTTTAACATTTTACCCAGTCCTGAAATTTAAGCCAGACAGAAAGTCAGCCCTTATTTATATATTTTGTAGAATTACTACTATCATACTAGGATTGTCCTTTTGATTCCATACCATATGCACACACACACACACACACACACACATATATATATATATATATATATATATATATATATATATATATATATATATATATATATATATATATATATATATATATATATATATATATATGACTATCTCCTGTCTTTCAGACATACTTTCTGTGACTATCGGTTCTGTGACAGATGGTATATTGGGGCAGAGCAAAACCATACCATGTTCTATCTTTGGAACACCAATTAACACAGTTCAGTGGTTATTCAATGGTAACCAGCTGTCTAAAGGCTCTCAATATAGCTGGAATACTGGAGCAATAGCTGATCTTTACATATCTTCCGTAACCTTGGCCAACAGTGGTACTTATATTTGCAAAGCCACAAACCAAGCTAGTACACAACAAGCCAGTGTATCTCTTGCTGTAATATGTAAGTAATAAGAATGTCACTACATTTCAGTTTTTGTTTTAGATCAGTTAGTAAATATATTGACCTGTGGATTTTTTGTGTGATGTAATCAGTAATTGTTTTTTGTTCACTTCATTTGATGTTGTGAAACATTCTGCAAAACACTTTATTTTCATTGATTTCACATTTGGTGGTTTGTGTAAAAGGTACATATTTGTGGGTACCTGAAAGAGAAAATGATGCATATAAGTTTACTGCACTGTATGCCATTATTTATTTCCATGTGCATACAGTTACACAGGTTTAAAACATGTAACAATAATTAATATAAGAAATTAAGTTATTGTTGACATCAGGTATAAATGCAGAGATCCAAAAATACAATGCTGACTTCTTTTTCTGCACATGTTTGAGGTAACACATGTAATACCAATATTGTAATCTTAAGTAATTTGGGTTTCAGTTGTTTTTAAAGCATGCTATCAAAGTAGGAAATTCTCAGTAATTCAGGATTAGGTGCCTGAATAAACCCAATCCCTGTAAACCTAATAAGTTCCTCAATGTAGCAACTTGGACACCCATTTTTGGGGGGTGACCTTGACCTTACGGTACAAAATTGTTTCCTTAAAAGTTGGTTGAATGGCAGTGTTGATATTGCAGGTGTTTTGATTATTGGTGCAAAATGTGTGTTACAAAATGTGACTTCAAGATTGGTATTCAACACAGGTGATTGATCAGTTAAATAAACTAGATGGCAGTGGTGATGTATATTCAGGTCTCAGAGACCAGTCAATGTCTGACCTTAAGTTAATTCTCACTAATTGGCTTATTTGCACAAGGTAGTACTTTGGAAATACCTATTTGAAATGAACTTTGAGAAAGTGGGACAAGCCTGTGGATTGTTTAGTTAGCAGTTAGTTGAACAAACATGTATTCATAAATGGGACTGTTGTTTGCTTTTAGAATTAAAGGACACAGTTCATAAATCTGCTTTTATTATGCACTGTACAACAGGTAGAGGAATCACAATCCTACACAAGTTTTCATGTTTATGAAATTTTGCATTAAAATATTAAATTGTAATGAATCAATTATTTTCATCATCCATTGTATGTATCTTTATGATATTTCACATTTTCAGTATTCTAGACAGCCAATGTATTTAAGCAAAGAAACAGGTCATTTTCCATTGTATATGATGGGGGGTGGGTTGAAAGTCAGCTTGATGATATTTTATTGTCTTTAAATATTCATGGTCTGACTCACCCATGAAACAGAATTGGAACCCCACGACTTCAAAGTGTTTTATAGTAAATGAGGTCATTCTGCTTAAATCTACATAAATGTGTTGAACTATTTACTAAGGGAAGAATTACTTAGGCACATGAAGAAAATTATTTTCATTACTTCAAAATAAGGTCCTGAACTTAATGACCTTCAGGATAAGGTCACTGTCATTTGAAACGTAGATCCAGACCAAGATCTATGCTGTTGGATCTGCTCAAAGATTTTCATGTATCCCAATCTGGATCTGAGAATTCCAAATTTGGATCTGAGGATTCCCAATTTGGATCTGAGAATTCCCAACTTGGATCTGAGGATTCCCAATTTGGATCTGAGAATTCCCAATTTGGATCTGAGGATTCCCAATTTGGATCTGATAATTCCCAGTTAAAAAGAACTTCCAGGATGACTTAGATAATAAGTGAAATAACAAAATCATTATCTGCTTCTTGTCTATCAAAGTAAATGATTAGAAAGAACTAGTAAACATAAATAATATGTATTCACTTGGAATATAGAAAATTGGACTGCACTGTATACATGGGACAGAAAAGACAGGTCTGGACAGGTCAACAGATCAGATTTCCAAAATTGTATCAGGAGTTTTCACTTAAAAAGAGGGAGGATTTTTTTTATTGACCCAGTTTTTAGCATATAAAGTGAGAACAATTGCAATTAGTGAGAAAATTTACATTTTTAAATATTCAAATATGCATGACAGCTTGTCAGATAAGTCTTTCCACAGTAATTTGCTATAATTTATACCCTTATCACAAGCATTTCTTAGAAAATCATTGCTGGATTATGTTAGAGGCAGTCATCCATGTTTGATCGTAGCACTTAAAAGATGATGTACTATTACTGGATTATGGTTTCTTCTATAGTCAGCCTGAATTTCACTCAGCATGGACAATGTCCTTCTTACAGTCTGCATTTCAAAGTGGCAGTAGAATTCTACTGAATTTACCAATAAATTTAAATTGTTTCATGCCTGTGGCTAGTGTAGTAGGGACATTTGATATGATTCAACTGTTTTCCAATTTTCTTATCTTGTACATAGCCTTATTGAATAGAATCCACTTTTCAAGAAATGTTCTGCTTCTGCAGTCTAAACACAATACAAGTAGAATTTTTACAGCAAGCTAACACAATGGCCTTAGGGACATTAATTTGGTTTAACTGGGTCTCTAGCTAGAATGCTTTACCTAGTGAGAACAACAGACATTGTTTTTGTGCAAATTAATTAAATGATTATTTACAAGACTTATTAATTAGTTTTTAGACTTTGAAAATGTTGATGATATTAGAGACAAGATAGTAGATTAAGTTTTTCTAACTAGCAAGAATAATTTGTTTATTGTTTTGAAAGAAATATATAGTTTATACTTGATTTCTGATAATCTTTGCCAACATTTACCTGTAGACTTCATTTATTTAAGATTTATATTTTGAAGGAGAGGTTGTGGGTGAGTGTGTGTCTGGTTGGATGTATTGGGATCATTTATATGTTTTTAAATCATCTTCTGGACAACTCATTAGTGAGATATCAAATATTTAGTTTAATGTAGGAAACACAGATTCTGTGTACCAGAAACAATCAAGCCAGTTATAGAAATATGATATCAGTAGTCTACTTTGAAGTCCACTAGGACTAGATATATATATACTGAAATTTTGAATTTGAATTAGAGGTGGAAATTAGGAGACAGTGAAAGTAACGGTTAAACAAATATGTAGCCTAGACATTTGTTTTGTTTGCTCTACCAACTAATTCCCCAAAGCAGATACCACCCATCCACACATGACAACTACAACAGTTTCAACAGCTATAACAGTTTAATGGTGCAGCTTTACTACAGTAGATTCAGATTGCTGGCTGATTGCCAGAACTGCTCAAGATTAGTACTGCATGGAAAATCAGATCTCTACTGTCCCCTGTGAAAATCCAACAGTGACACATAAAGGAGCCATGTTCTGGTGATCTCTGAATTAGATAATGGAAATCTAAAAGTGAATCAGATTGTTTGGTATGGTCTACAACCATACTGCTTAGTTTCCAAATATGAAGATGTAAGGTATTATCTGATTGGCTGATAAAATTTGTGATTATGGTAATAGCATAGATCACCAGAACATGACCCCTAAGTGGTTTCTGTCAGATCTTCATGTACAACAGTTTAGATTTCAGTCAGATTGTGTCTGAGTCTGATGTTGTTTTACTGTCACATGATGCACAAATACAACTGCTTTGTGACTTTAAGTCTTATTTGCAGTCAACTTGGTTGCTATCATTATCATCTCGATAATTTAAAAAATGATTATCACTTACTAGTATTGTCCGTAAAGACAAAGACCCATTTTCTCCCAGGCATTACAGATTAAAATGGCAGTTAGTGATATGTACTTTGGTCTGGATGACTTTCATGTGTATAAAATAGTCCTTGGTGTTTATATCAGTTTTTGCGATGTGGTTGTTTATAGTAGTGCTGAACACATTTTGCCTAAAAATGATGGTCACTGGTCACATTCTACAGATTATCACCATGACAGTGGGTTTATATGATGATGGTAATGATGATGATGATGATGATGATGATGATGATGATGATGATGATGATGATGATGATGATGGTGATTATTATTATACAATTAAGAATATGATTTCTTTTGAACACTAAAATAATGACTGTGGGAGTAATTTTTGTCCATTTGCATGATAACATTTGTTCAATTTGTGAGTTAGGGAGAGCTGAAAAATGGCCTGCTACCAGAAATGGGAGATTATGTGTAGCTATAATGTTATCAAATAGTGTCTCAGAACATGCAACTTTATCCATATTTGATTTGATATGACATGGGATTATTGCATGGTCTGTGACATCATTTATGCCACAGCAACAGACTTTACTATCAGTTTTACATTAAGTGCATAATGCATATTCTTGTCCCTTTGAACTTGATTGCAACCACTGAAATATCTGTTTCCAATAATCATTTAATTTTGTGTGATGGTTTGGTTGCTCCGAATTTGTTTTTTTTTGGCACTTGCATGCTTAAACTTCTTGACATACTTTAAACACCAAAGTCAAACTGACTGAGTTTTATGATACTTGAAGTCTTTAATAATCCAACCATAATCAATTAACATTTTAATACTATCCAAATTACTTCTGATCATACATAATATAGCCTATAATCCATCTTGACAACTTCTAGCACTGAAGTGGAACATCTATTGAGGAGATGTTTATTGTGTTATGCAGAATTAGCTCTTTAGAAATCCAACCATAATCAGTTAATGCCTTTAGTCCTTTGAAATTATTTCTGTGCTTACTTAATATAATCCACTGCAATAAACATCAAATAATAAAGCCAGATGACTATGCTGACAAGATCATAGGTTGAAATTAGCACTTACCAGCTGCATTGTCTGGTCATGCTTACAAGCATTATTACCAGAAATATATTATGCTGGAACCAAACTGTGAAGGAAAAAATGGAACAAATTAAATTTTTCATTAATAATATAGTGTAAGTAGATTTCAGTGAGCGACAGTGACACCCTTAGCTCAGAAGAAAAACTCTCCCATGTTGGAAGTTGACATATGTGATGCTGGATTGAATGGCATTCTCAGTAACTCCCTAATGACAGTTCATACCACTTAATGACAGTGCTTGCAATAGTACTTTATGGCTGAAAATTATTCTGTGCTCAGCTCATTGTTTTATTCTGAAAATTAATATCCATGTTCAAAGAACCCCAAGCTTTACTTAAAAATAGTACTAAAATCTTTGCTACTTTAAGGTTATCAATTAAGAACAGTTTTTAAATGGAGGTTGCTGACAGACAAATGCAAAACTTAACTTAAGCTCTTTTCAAAAGACTTGTCATCTTTGTTTATTACTTTTTTGACTATATTTTGTTCTACATGTGTGTCAATGGATAAGTGGAGTAATGTGGAAATGCATCCTTATCCTAAGGCTGGATAATGTAAAAGTGAAAGAGTAAATTTCAATCACATGAATTTTATGATGCATGAAACTGAGCACTCAATCACATGAATTTTATGATGCATGAAACTGAGCACTCAATCACATGAATTTTATGATGCATGAAACTGAGCACTCAATCACATGAATTTTATGATGCATGAAACTGAGCACTCAATCACATGAATTTTATGATGCATGAAACTGAGCACTCAATCACATGAATTTTATGATGCATGAAACTGAGCACTCAATCACATGAATTTTATGATGCATGAAACCGAGCACTCAATCACATGAATTTTATGATGCATGAAACTTAGCACTCAATCACATGAATTTTATGATGCATGAAACCGAGCACTCAATCACATGAATTTTATGATGCATGAAACCGAGCACTCAATCACATGAATTTTTTGATGCATGAAACTGAGCACTCAATCACATGAATTTTATGATGCATGAAACTGAGCACTCAATCACATGAATTTTATGATGCATGAAACTGAGCACTCAATCACATGAATTTTATGATGCATGAAACCGAGCACTCAATCACATGAATTTTGTGATGCATGAAACTGAGCACTCAATCACATGAATTTTATGATGCATGAAACCGAGCACTCAATCACATGAATTTTATGATGCATGAAACCGAGCACTCAATCACATGAATGTTATGATGCATGAAACTGAGCACTCAATCACATGAATTTTATGATGCATGGAACCGAGCACTCAATCACATGATTTGAGATCATGTAATTGAGAAATCAATTTCATACACAATATTGAAACATTCGGATTGTACAATTGAAATGGTATGCAATCAGGGCCATAACGTGAAAATATATACATGTGATGCTAACATGGTTTAATAATTACTTTATAAAACTGTCTTATTAAAATTTAACAGTCAAATTATATCTGAAGGGACAGCAATTATACTGTGTAATGGCCAGGATATGGGGAAAGGCAAGGTAGGTAAAGAATAGTGAGATTTGTAAAACAATATACACATTGTTTTTAAAGGCATAATTCAAGACTTACCATATGACATGATTGGAATTTTGGGTAAAAGAGAGCCTGGTAAATTTGTTTATATTGCACTATATCAGGTATGAAATATTAAAATATAATGTATTTATTTGTTCATTTGTTTATTTGTAAAGAAAAGTTTCCTAAAAAAATCCAGGAAACAATATATGTATTAGTAAGCTCTTTATTTAAAAATATAAAAAAAATATTTAAATTTGTCAGGTTACCAAATTATCATGCTTTTATTATATTTTTCTATTCAATTCAGTTTTCCTATGCTCATTACAAATTAATTTGTAACTAATAACTACCTTATTAATCTATGTACTTATTCTTTTATTTCAGCACCACCCATGGTCACAATACTGTCTAGTAAGCCCACTTTTGGAATTGTGGGTCAATCGAAAACAATATTTTGCCAGGTATCTGGGACAGTGGTTTCCATAGTGACATGGTATTTTAATGGCACACCTCTCACTATTTCCTCACAATACTCCTGGACACAGAGTCTGATTAGTGGACGTGCAGATCTGTTGATTTCGTCTTTGCTTAAATCGGGCAGTGGTACATACAGTTGCTCAGCAAGAAATGATGCTGGTACAGTTTCTGACTCTGTCATTCTTTCTGCAGAAGGTTTGTATGATAGTTTACAATATTGTATTGATTGCTAACTATTTTTGTTACTGTTAAGCATATAGTGAGATGTAGCAGCAGTAGCAACATCAGCACTAAAATTATGTCAGATTTTAATATTAATTTGATATAATCCAGTTTTACTTACTGTGTTGCTTTAAAGGACTTGAACATTACATTATAATGTATATGATATGAAATAATTATGATTTTTAATGTAGATTTAAAATTTTTCAGTCATATCACTATGATGTCTTCAGTGTGGCAGTTTATAGTGAAGTCTAGCACTGGGGCTTCATGTGCTGCAGACATGTAGCATGATGTTTCACCCAGTCACATTATCCTGACACCAGGCCAACCAGTCCTAACACTAATCTCTTAGAGCTAAGCATTAAGCAAGGCAGCTGTTAGTACTGTTTTTGTAAGTCTTTGATATGACTCAACCAGGGATCGAACCCATGACCTCCCAATGTAGCCATTTATTTTTTGGTTTGATGAGTGGAGTCTTTGATCATGAACCTGTGCAAATTTAATGACTGTTATGTACTCATGAGGCTATTTTTTATTGGACAGTGACAGGGTGCTCTTTCCTATATTCTGACTCTGATCAATGCATTTTTTTTTACAAGATTTTAGATTGATTGTATCTTTACCTTTATATAAAAATTTTGTGAAAAGCTTGGTGGTCATCATTGAGGTTTTTGCAAGTCATACATGAAGAGAGTACAACATAGTTTGGTATGCAGGCGAGACAAAAACACCCCTTTCCACGGAACGCATTCTGGCTCAGTGGCATAGGACTGAGCCTTGTTCACCCCACATGGACAATATTTCAGTTATATGATGATGTTGATTGGAATATAAACAAGCCTCCATTGTTATCAGTATCATTCTCAGTAAAGCATCTCATTGAAGATAGTTTCTATTCATTGACTCACTTAACTTTTGATCTACAAATGAATCTTTTAGCTATTTTTTTATTTATATTTCAAAATTTTAACAACATTTAAGCAACTGTGTTTACTAAGTGAAGATTAATGCATTCTTTATAAATCTTTTTTTTGTCTTTGTAGTTGTGTATAAATTCATTTACCTTAGAGTGTTCAAACTTAATATATACCTTTATGTTTCAGATGTTCTTGATGTGACAGTAACAAACAGTATAGAAACTGGCATTGTGGGTCAAGTAAAGACATTATCATGTACAATCACTGGAACCCCGATCACATCTATTCAATGGTCTTTCAATGGTAACTCATTGACCAATAATGGACTAAAATACTACTGGCCCACATCCAGTACTCCTAACCTTCAAATTAGCAGTTTGACGATTGCTGATGCTGGAGTGTATACATGCTCTGCCTCCAATCAGGCAGGGACTGATTATGCTTCTATCACTTTCACTGTAATTGGTAAGTCTTCAATTCAAATTGTGTTCATTATGTCCTTTCTTTAAAAAATAGTACTAGATTATTGTGCAAAATTTTGGTTTATGTTCGTAAAGCTCCTGAATTTGTTAAAAAGTTTTTCTCTAAACTTTTTGAATATCTAAATAAATGCATCATTTTAAAGCCCCAAATGCACCATCTTTTATAAATTTCACCATTTGTCCAATCTAAACTAACTAAAGTTTGGAAGGAAGGACATGATTTGTTAAAGAAGCTATCTGACATAAACCATTCTTTGAAATATTCAAGATGTTAGGTTTAAATGACATTTAAATATTCAATTTAGAATTAAGAGGTACTACCCCTTAATTCAGTTAACAAAGTTGGTTGTAAAAATTATCTTTTTCCAGAGTGTTCCAAAAATAGTGATGTGATACATTCAACAAATTCTATTATGAGTAATCTAATAGCAGCAACAGCTGTACATGGTGTACAAATTGATTAGAGAGGGAATTAGGAAAGGTAGGCCCACTTTTTTAATTGGATCAGAAAAGAAAAAGCATGCATTAATAAATATAAGACTCAGGTGAATATTGGCCATCAGCTGGTGTGATGGAATATACACTGAAAATTAAACTTGGGCAATGAAGATCTTACATAGTGTTAGCTTCTAATGCTTATTATTATTATGACATCATATAACCTTATGTGCCAGCTTTAAAACAATATTGGTTAAAAAAAACCCATGGATGTTACTGACCAATATCAGATTAATTTGTCATGTGTGGAAAATGACAGCATATATCAGTTCAAAGTAGAAATTATATCACTCATAATACAATGAAATTACCTGGTTTTAATGGAACCTAATGATGGATAAGTATCTCTCAAGATTTAATGCAATTCAGATAATTTTTCTTATAGGACTGTTGCACATAACAGTGACATTAGGGCTATAAACAGAAAACTTTTAAAATCCAAATATTTTGAAGTTTATGTATTTTTCAAGACCAATTAATAAATGAATAATTGAAATTATTTAAAATTTGTTGCAGAAAATGACACAGTTATTACTGTTTGCAATAGTAGCATACTAATGTTTTTCTTCATCATTATTTTTTGGTTGTCTGTCCATGCAGTTATAAGCAAAGTCACTTTGGGCACATTCAGTTTCTCTAAGGGAAAATACTCATTGGAATTTTTTAAAGATTTTATGAAGACTTTGGAAATCATTTATGGCATTGTACAAACCCTGTGTGATGCCCTTTTTCCATTTGTTTATTCATCTATTTGTTATCTCTAGTGAAATAACTGGTTTCATAAAAAGAGATGATTTTTGCACAGGATATGTTATGATTTTTAACTCACCACTCTACAAAGCCAAATGAGCTTAAGATATGACCCTGCATTATCTGTACATTTCCCATTTGTCAACATACAAGTCACAAGGCTACATTTGAAATCCATTTTTGTACAAACTTCGAATATTGCTTATATCAGTTAGATCAGAGGAAAGTTTGATAATGTATGTCAATGAGGTAATCTTGCATTTGATTGGCAGATATTGTTTCCTGTCTGCAGACCATACTTCTGAATCAAGTTTTATCAGACTTGAAAATTAAGGTAATATTAACAATATCTCAAGCATGTCAGTAATAAACATGTGAACATCCAATCACAGTAATGAAGTAATCATGCGTCTTATTGGCTGGCTGTCCAGGCTGTATTCTGTTCCAATTTTGATCAAAACTTATACTAAAAATGTATGTAATCAACATCTTGGATGTTTTTGAAAATGAATAAAATTTATGTCTGATAATGAGATATTTATGTCTGATAATGAGTTCATGATATTGCAACTGATTGAATGAATTTGTTACTGCTTTGCAGACCACATTTCTGGTCAGGTTTTAATTAAACTGAGAATAGTGCATTATCTCATAAAGAGCCTAAACATATTTTTTTGATAAATAATGAGATCTTAGTATACTAATGGAGTGATCTTGTATTTGATTGGTTGAGCTTTCTACCACTTAATCTGAAAGTTTTTAATATCAAATTGACAGGAAAAAAAGACAATGATCTGTATATTATGGTGTTAATAAATGAGGATTCTCTTGACAAAAGAGATTGGGTATTCCATTCAGTTCTTAACTGGATCATGATTGGCAACTTTTAGGATGGTTTGTTTCTCTATTTACAACAACCACCATATTCCAAATTCCATATGCAACCTCAGAAACATGTTTTTGATGTGTAGTGCTCCTGTACAATGATTAAAAGAAAATTTTTTTGTACTGTCCATAGAACTGGTCCATTAATTGATTTGCAGGCAAGATGTGATTATTCAGCCCTTAATCTGAATCTTTTCTGGCCTTGTGTGAATGATACACATAAAAAAACATGACTAACTGGTGGATATACTAAACAATATTGTTACTACTCATGGTCTTATACTATGTAACAGAAAGAAGCAAAATCAGCTAGTTATTTATTTGTCTAAGTCAACAATTTGAACATTTAATAAAGAAGTATTGTAAATTAAATCCCAAGAAAACCTAAATGGTCTGTCCACAAGTCCAACAGTATAGAATGTTCTGAATAATGTCTAATAGTCTTGAATGTCAAAATTGACCTAATAGTCTTCAGTGCCCTGATGTACCAGTGATGCAATCCAGTATGTCTTTGAGTTCTTAAGAATTTCAAAACAATGCTTTAGTCCAAAAGCCAATGAGATTTTGTAATTCTAATGAAGAAGTTAAACAAATAAATCCTCTCAATTATTACTTATCACAGTTTCAAATAATTTCATAGACTTAAAACAGGAGTAAATAATTTGTTTACCAAACAAACCCCTATTTATACAGATTTCACTTGACCTGCAAGACAATAGTATCATCTGGAAAACTAAAGAAAAATTCCACAAACATTGACCTTGAACTCAAATTCTAATGATCATCTTGTTTATTACTTACAATTGTGATAAAAGTCATATACGTAAAAACTCTATCCACAACCCACAATCATGGACAAAAGGCAAACATACAATATAAATACATAACTCCTCCCCTCATAAAGGAAATGAAAACTTTATACAATAAATATAGGAAGATGGCTTATAAATATCACAAAATATACACAAAAATACAATATAATAATTCTATACATGTGAGAATGCATCTGCAATCACATTATCTTTTCCACTTATGTGTTATAATGACAATATTGTATTCTTGCACTACCAAACTCAATTTCAGCAATCTCTGATTTTTATTTTTTATTTTGTTAATGAGAAGAAATGGTTTTTCATATAATCAATACAATAATTGGATAAAAAGCTGAACTAACATACACTTCAAAATGTTGCAAAGCCAGTATCAAAGCCAAACATTCCTTCTTGATTGTGGAATTATTTATTTGATGCTTGATATTTAGTTTTTAATACAAAATTTCACACTGGATGGTCCACACCAGTTTGCTTCTTGAAACAATACTTAAGCAACCTATACATCACTTATATCAACCGACAGTTATAATTGACTGAAATTTGGAGCTGAATGAACAGGTGCACTTTTAAATACAGCATTCAGTTTGTCAAAAGATTCCTTACATTTCTCAGACCAATGACACTTTGATTTCTTATTCGACCAATTTATCAGAGGGTCAGAAATTATGGAAGAATTTGAGCAAAATATTTGATAATATCCACCCATACCCAAAAGTTGCATCAGTTACCTTTACTAAAAGGCACTGGGAATTCAGAGATAGCCTTGACCTTAGGTTCCATTGGTTTAACATGACCTTGTCCCATATTATAGGTCCTAAAAATGTGACACAAGCAAGGCAAAACTCACTTTTGACATCATATTAACTGTCATGTTTGCATCATTGTGTTGATCAAAGAAGTTTTATTTGTTTCTAAGTGATTTTTCAGGTATTGTGTATGATGATGTCAATGATGTATGCATCACAATTGTCTGGACCAGATGTTGTCACTGTTCATTAAATGCTTGAATGTTCATGGAGTACCCTTTTTCCAGATGGCATCACTTTTTACTGATAAAGTTCATCTGAAGTTTCAAATGCCCACATTTCCTTTGCTCTCTCTATGAATTGAATTTGTCAGAATCCTGTCAAAAGGTCAAACAGGTGACATATTTTGCATATTTTGCATTTCCAATTTTGTTGATGCAGTTGTTTGTCCTTAACATTGGAAATGTATTTGTTTTGATGACACTGTTCCCTTTTCTATAGTCAATACACATGTGAAATATATTATCTGGTTTAGGCAAAAGAATACTTGGTGAACTCCAGTTACTTTGACTTAGTTCTATAAAATCATTCTCCAATAAATTTTGAATTTCTTTTCTCAAACATTCATGCTTGTAAGGATGCTGTTCTACAGGTGTAGAACCTACAATATCAACATCACAGTAGATTTTATTTGTTCATATTTGCACATCATGAAACAAGTGCTTATATTCACATAATAAGTGTTTGAATTTGCTCTTCTTGTGGTTGCAAATGCAAAAGATTAAATCAGTGTCAGTGATGTTAATGTCAGTTCTTGTGATGCAGTCATTCATAGTAATGTGAAAGACATATTGTACCTAAAAATGGTGGTTGCTGGTCATGTTTTGCAGAACATTACAGAAAGCTAATAATAATAATAATAATAATAATAATAATAATAATAATAATAATAATAATAATAATAATAATAATAATAGTAATAATTATTATTATTATTATTATTATTATTATTATTATTATTATTATTATTATTATTATTATTATTATTATTATTATTGCTATTATTATTATTATTATTATTATTATTATTATTATTATTGCTATTATTATTATTATTATTATTATTATTATTATTATTATTATTATTATTATTATTATTATTATTATTATTATTATTATTATTATTATTATTATTATTATTATTATTATTATTATTATTATTATTATTATTATTATTATTATTATTATTATTTTTATTGGCATTAGGAGTTCTTTTGAACATTGCAATAATCGCAATGTAATTTTTGTCTATTTACAAGAGAACTGCTTATTATTATTATTATTTATTATTATTGTTGTTGTTATTATTATTATTATTATTATCATTATCATTATTATTATTATTATTATTATTATTATTATTATTATTATTATTATTATTATTATTATTATTATTATTATTATTATTATTATTATTATTATTATTATTATTATTATTATCATTGTCATTAGGATTTCTTTTGAACATTGCAATAATTGCAATGTAATTTTTGTCTACTTACAAGAGAACTGCTGTGCAACGTATGAGTCAGGGAACATTGATTTATAAATCGAGGATTAATCTGCTGCAAGAGCTGGAGATTATGTTTGGCTATAAAGTTAGCAAACAGTATCTTGTCTTTTACTGTAACTTTATCTATATTTGATGCAAATTTTATGGTCATGGATTTCACTGATGGCATACTTGTTGTTCGAATTCTGTATCTCAAGTGATGTCATTCTTGCCACTAGAA
This sequence comes from Potamilus streckersoni, assembly GCA_016746295.1. Classification (NCBI taxonomy): domain Eukaryota; kingdom Metazoa; phylum Mollusca; class Bivalvia; order Unionida; family Unionidae; genus Potamilus; species Potamilus streckersoni. The sequence continues at coordinate 2,116,148 of JAEAOA010001187.1, forward strand.
CAAACTTTAAAATCAGCTTTTCAAGAAGTGCAGAATACATATTCTTGCCCCTTTAAACTTGACTGCAACCACTGAAATTCCCATTTTCAGCCATCACTAAATTTCATGATATTTTTGTTGCTAGGAATTTGATGTTTTGGCATTAGCATGCTTAGGATTCTCAACAGACTTTAACCAATGAAATCAAACTGATCCATTTCTATGCCACTATAGTTGTCCTATCCAAATTGCAGTCATTCATATATAGCAAGAACTTGAATCTGTATAGAAAATTTTAGTACCTAGAGGAGAGAATCAAAGTGATTTTAATTGTTTTATGATGACTGAGCTCTTTAGTATTCCAAACATAATCAATTAACACCTATAATCCTTCTGGAATTAGACCTGGTTGTACATTGTATAATCCAGCTTAAAACAATGACAGTATCTTCTTAATGACAGTCTAATTGATGACAATGCTCACCAACTACTTTGCAGCAGAAAAATATTTTGTGACAGGCACATTGTCAGGAAATTCTGAAGTTAACTTATTTATGTATAAAATATCCATGTTCCAAAACCCCAAGCTCCTCTTCCAAAATGGTACTAAAATCCATGTTAATTTAAGGCTATCATGCAAGGACAGTTTTTAAATGTAGCTGCTGGCAGGCAGATAGAAAATGTATCTTAATGTTTTCAAAAGACTTTGTTTATGATCTTTGTTTATTACATGCACTTGTTTGACCCTATTTTGTTTTACATGTATGGCAAAACATCATGGCTGTAATGTAGTAATGCATGATGATCTCAAGGCTATATTAAGTACAACTGAGTTAATCAGGATATACGCTTCAATCACATGATATATGTAATGTATGAAATTGAGCTCTTTAGTACATGATTTGTAAGGAGCAAAGAAAACTGCAATGAACTGAAATTCAAACTTCTGCTTTTTGCAGTTGGACTGGCAAATAAAAGGGACATAACATGAAAACATTTTATGTTCAAAGCATATATATTTGATGCTTACTTTATTAAATTATCTCATTATGGAATGGCATAGAAATTACCAGTCAAATTATATCTGCATGGTCAAAGTTCAAAGTTTAAAGTTCAGGAATAGGATTGAGATTAGTTAGGTGAAGAACAGTGAGATTGTGAGATTTGTAAATATAAGGATTGCTTGTAAAGGCAGAATTTAAGACTCACAATATGACAGGATTGGAGTTTGGGGTGCAAGAATGTTTGATAAATTCATTTGTATTGCAATGGGACAAGTATGAAATATCAAAAATATAACATTTATTAATTTATTTAAAAAGAGAATTTTCCTGGGAAATATACAATTACTGTGCAAGCAAACTTCTTATTTCAACTGATTTCAGAATGATTCTTTCAAGAACTTGTCAAGTTATCAGAAATCTCCAGATTTTGATAATATTCATCAATTTAATCCTGTTTTTCTTTGCTCATTACAAATTAGTTTGTAACTAATAACTACCTTATTAATCTATGTACTTATTCTTTTATTTCAGCCCCACCTACTGTCACAATACTGTCTAGTAAGCCCACTTTTGGAATTGTGGGTCAATCAAAAACAATATTTTGCCAGGTATCTGGGACAGTGGTTTCCACAGTGACATGGTATTTTAATGGCACACCTCTCACTATTTCCTCACAATACTCCTGGACACAGAGTCTGATTAGTGGACGAGTGGATCTGGTGATTTCGTCTTTACTTAAATCGGGCAGTGGTACATACAATTGCTCAGCAAGAAACGATGCTGGTACAGTTTCTGACTCTGTTGTTCTTTCTGCAGAAGGTTTGTATGATAGTTTATAATGCACTAATTATTAACCATTGTTTTGACCCCTTAATTGGCCTAAGTGGTTAAAGCATATGCCTCAGATGTGAAAGATCATGAGTTTGAATCCTGGCTGAGTCTTAATAAAGACTTATAAAAATGGTACTATGAGCTGCCTTGTTTGGTGTTCAGCAATAAGTGGTTAGTATTAGGACTGGTCAACCTGGTGTCCAGCTTATGTGACTGGGTGGGACATGATGATACATGTCTGCAACATGATGCCCCTGTGCTGGACATTGCTATAAACAGCCATCATGCAGACATTGCAGGGATATGTCTTAAATTGTTAAAGTTACATTAAAATTCAAAGCAAACACACACATACTATTGTTTTGCTCATGTTTACATACAGTGATATGTGGCAACAGTGACAGCATCAACACCAAAACTACATTTGAGTTTCATATTAGTTTAATGTAATTCAGTTTTCTGTATCAGCACTCACAGTGCAGCTTGAAATGATGTAATATATATGATGTCACTTTCTAATTGGTTGTAAATTGGTTGCACTATGAACTATGGGAGAAAATGGATGTGAAATTACTTAGTTGCAACTTCAAACTCATATTAAATTATGAAGAGTGCTTGAGCAATTTGAGTTATCACAAAAACTGTCCTTCTGAAAGAAAATTATGAAGTCATTATATATTCCAAAACAGATGGGAAACTTTTAGCAATTTTTGACCTACCATAAGCCAGCTTCACAGGTCACAGTTGTGGAAAACAATGGGATTTTTACAATTTTGATTGATTATGAAAACAAATCATTCTCCAATGTAGCCATTTCTGTATTGGTTTGATAATTGGAATCAGTGATATTCAACCTGTGCAGGTTTAATTACTGTTAAATACTCATTCAGCTGTTATCTTAATGGACAGTTAGTAGCAAGGTGGCCTTTCTTTTTATGTAATAACCCTTAGAGACAGATTTTTCATTGTCAGTAGTGCCAGATTTTGGATTGCATGGATCTTTATCTACCATTTTTATTTGCTTATAAGTCAAATCAAACTAGAAACAACAAAGATCCTAATCTGCCTTAGTATAGTGTTCATGCAGATCAGGGTCTACTGATTACTCCTAACTGCACAGACAGGTCTGCAGGTACATTATGCAATGCCAGATCTGGGTCTCTGCAGTTTGTAGTTGGAATTGAATTATAAGCAAGTATGTACAGTCTGTAATAGGTTTGTGTAAAGTGTAATACCATGACCTACCACAAGTGATCACCCTTGATGTTTCTGCAAGTCGTATACAATGAGGGTACAACACAGTATAGTATGCAGGTGAGACACAGCCCCATGTTTACTTTTAGTGACATAGAGCTGAGTCATGATCTCATTTAAATGATGATGACTGGAAGACAAAACACATCAGTTTCATCCTCATTAGAGCACATCATTGAAGACCATTTATATTTAATGACTACATTAAATTTTGGATCTTCAAATGAAGCATTTACCTAAATTCCTTTTAATTTTCTTTTAGAAATGTTAGCTACATTTGAGCAACTATGTTCATTAAGTGATGATGCATTCTTTATAAATCTTTTTTTTGTCTTTGTAATTGTGTATAATTTTATTTGCCATAGAGTGTTCAACACTTATGTACCCTTTATTTTTCAGAAATTCTTGATGTGACAGTAACAAACAGTAGAGAAACTGGTAATGTGGGTCAAGTGAAGACATTATCATGTACAATCACTGGAACCCCCATCACATCTATTCAATGGTTTTTCAATGGTAACACATTAGCCAATAATGGACTGAAATACTACTGGCCCACATCCAGTACTCCCAACCTTCAAATTAACAGTTTGACCATTGCTGATGCTGGAGTGTATACATGCTCTGCCTCCAATCAGGCAGGGACTGATTATGCTTCTATCACTTTCACTGTAATTGGTAAGTCTTCAATTCAAATTGTGTTCATTATGTCCTTTCTTTAAAAAATAGTACTTGGGTCTTGTTAAATAAAGTTGGTTTTTCCTTGACAAGACCTTGAATTTTCTTGAAAAACTCTTTGAATTTTTCCCTAATCTCCACAAAATTATTTGAGCATACACATAATGTTAAAACTGAAAATCTTTTATAATTCAACCATTTTGGTGTTTATTTTCCTAAAATAAAAAATAAATAAATAAATGAAATTGGATAAAATTGGTGCAAAATCTGATACAGAACAAGGGTAGCTGCCAGATGGAGTAGCATTCCATTGCTGTAATGGCATGCTAATGGTTTTGTTTAACATTTTTGTTACATATCTCCGCAGTTATCAACAATGCATCAAGGGTAAAACTTAATTTCTATAAGAGAAAATACTCATTGAAATTGTTTTTTAGATTTATAAAGTCCTTGGAAATATTTCTGGGTTTGTACAAAACCTGTGTAATGCTCTCTTTCCATCTGTTTATTCATCCGTCTCTTATATTTTGTGAGATAATTGGTTTCTTAAAAAGAGGTGGTTTTTGGGCAGGTTTCACCTTCAGGATTTTTAAGTCACCTGGTCACAAATCCAAGTACACTTGTGATATGACCCTGCATTAATTGTGCATTGCCCATCTGTCAACACTTACTAATTAACATTTTGGATGCCATATTCCTGATCTGCTTTTGATAAAACTTGGAATATACAATCATTTATCTCATCAAGATCTCAGAATTGTACAGCAGTGAGCCAGATTCATACATGTTAATGAGATAATCTTGCTTCTTATTGGCTGAGGATATTTTTACAAGTCATAAGGTCACATTTTAAATCCATTTTTGATCAAACTTTGAATATTGTTTATATCATTTAGATCAGAGACAGGTTGATAATGCATGTCAATGAGGTAATCTTGCATTTGATTGATAGCATTTATTTCCTGTCTGTAGACTATATTTCTGAACCAATTTTATGCATTATATTAACAAGATCTGAAAAATTTGATAATAATAATGTAAACATCTGCACACAATAATGAGGTGATTATGCATCAGATTTGCCGACTCTGAAATATTTATTTCTGATCCGATTATGATGAGACTTATAGAACTATGCCATCAACATCTTGGAATTGTTTGGAATATGCCATCAACATCTTGGAATTGTTTGGAATATGCCATCAACAACTTGGAATTGTTTGGAATATGCCATCAACATCTTGGAATTGTTTGGAATATGCCATCAACAACTTGGAATTGTTTGGAATATGCCATCAACAACTTGGAATTGTTTGGAATATGCCATCAACAACTTGAAACTGTTTGGAATATGCCATCAACATCTTGGACTTGTTTGGAATATGCCATCAACAACTTGGAATTGTTTGGAATATGCCATCAACATCTTGGAACTGTTTGGAGTATGCCATTAACATCTTGGAATTGTTTGGAAATGAATAACATCCCTGTCTGATAATGAGGTCATGATCTCATAGACTGAACTTGTTACTGCTTTGCAGACTATATTTCTGGTCAGATTTTAATAAGACTGGGAATAATTGATTATCTCACAAAGATCTTTAACATGTTTGTGATAAGTAGCAAGATCTTTACATACTAATGGGTGATCTTGTATTTTGATTGGTTGAGCTTTCTAACACTCAGGCTTGATAAATGGGTGATCTTGTATTTTGATTGGTTGAGCTTTCTAACACTCAGGCTTGACAAATGGATGATCTTATATTATGATTGGTTGAGCTTTCTAACACTCAGGCTTGACAAATGGGTGATCTTGTATTTTGATTAGTTGAGCTTTCTAACACTCAGGCTTGACAGTTTTTTTTCTATTTCCACTTGAAAAGACAAAGATATGGTGCACATGAGTTAATAACAAATACATGTTGATTGTCTTGATGAATGAGGGCAGGGAATACCATTCAGTTTCAAACTGGATAGTGCTGTGCAACATAAGATGGTATAATCTGTATTTTAATAATGATATGGTACTTACAGATGTTATTGGAGTAAAATATGCTAAGTAATCGCTTGGTACCTTTAGTAAGTTTCACATCCGGGATAAGAACTATGTGCAGCATATTTAACAAGAAAACCTATGTCAACAAACTAGATTATTGAATGCTTTAAAAAATTGTATTCCATTATGAATAATAACCATGAAATTAAATGTTATGACAAGATTTTGTTTAAGTCAGATTCATTAAAAGCAAAATCATTGAAAAAGTCTCACACTGGACCAAGTGGCCCCAAGCATACCTTGGCAGTAAATCTGTGCTTCCAGTGTCCAGTTTAAAGAGTTAAAAGCACAATATGTATTTTGGTCATTACTGGTATGTATTGTCATTGAAAAAGTCTCACACTGGACCGAGTGACCCCAAGCATACATTGGCAGCAAATCTGTGCTTCCAGTGTCCAGTTTAAAGAGTTAAAAGCACAATATGTATTTTGGTCATTACTGGTATGTATTGTCATTGAAACAGTCTCACACTGGACCAAGTGACCCCAAGCATACCTTGGCAGTAAATCTGGGCTTCCAGTATCCATCTTAAAGAGTTAAAAGTACAATATGTATTTTGGTCATTACTGGTATGTATTGTCATTGAAACAGTCTCACACTGGACCAAGTGACCCCAAGCATACCTTGGCAGTAAATCTGTGCTTCCAGTGTCCAGTTTAAAGAGTTAAAAGCACAATATGTATTTTGGTCATTACTGGTATGTATTGTCATTGAAAAAGTCTCACACTGGACCAAGTGACCCCAAGCATACCTTGGCAATAAATCTGTGCTTCCAGTGTCCAGTTTAAAGAGTTAAAAGCACAATATGTATTTTGGTCATTACTGGTATGTATTGTCATTGAAAAAGTCTCACACTGGACCAAGTGACCCCAAGCATACCTTGGCAGTAAATCTGTGCTTCCAGTGTCCAGTTTAAAGAGTTAAAAGCACAATATGTATTTTGGTCATTACTGGTATGTATTGTCATTGAAACAGTCTCACACTGGACCAAGTGACCCCAAGCATTCCTTGGCAGTAAATCTGTGCTTCCAGTGTCCAGTTTAAAGAGTTAAAAGCACAATATGTATTTTGGTCATTACTGGTATGTATTGTCATTGAAAAAGTCTCACACTGGACCAAGTGACCCCAAGCATACCTTGGCAGTAAATCTGTGCTTCCGGTGTCCAGTTTAAAGAGTTAAAAGCACAATATGTATTTTGGTCATTACTGGTATGTATTGTCATTGAAAAAGTCTCACACTGGACCAATTGACCCCAAGCATACCTTGGCAGTAAATCTGTGCTTCCAGTGTCCAGTTTAAAGAGTTAAAAGCACAATATGTATTTTGGTCATTACTGGTATGTACTGTCAGCTATTTAAACAGCAGATAAATTTGTGTTCTAATTAAGAAATAAATATATATTCATTGCTGTGTAAATGAATGAGCTTTTTGTCCGCATTAACTAAGATATGATCAAGATGACTTCAGGTAAGGAAAACTATATAATCTGATTCTGATCCAGTAACATGGTACAGGCATGGATGGAGAAGGAAAGTATTCAGTCAAGTAAACTTTTTAAATTTTGATCAGGATGCTTGTGGAAAAAGTTGCTAGGAAACTCATATTAATCTAGTAGAATCATCCCAGAGATGTTATTTTAGTTGGTAATGTCTTGTGGTTTCCTTTGTATATTGGATCAAGTTAAGGTATACATTTTTGAGAAATATCAATCTTAAATAGGAAATTTGACAGTGTGAAAGATTAGGTTAATTATAACTTTGGTTGGACTTGTCATCAGGCTCTACATGAAGTTGTAGGACCCATATGGGAATCACAGATTTTATCTGTCCATCTGTCCATTTATTCACACTTGTAACCAGCATAGCTGTATGACCTTTACAGCTAATTGGATGCCATAGTGTAGGTATATTTTGTATTGCATGTTGATGTTCCTTTTCAAGATTTGGTCTCTTTTTAGGGCTAATTGTAATAGAGTTATTGCTCTTTTTCTATCACTTCTGCATTTCTTTTACAGCAGATCCTTGTAACCTAGCATAGTGCAAAAACCAGTCAACATACTTTGATGCAGTTTGGTGTGTACACTGTCTCCCTGATCCAGATGTGTATTGCCATTAACTACAATTTGTAGAGTTATGGGACTTGACATTTAAGTGAATATCTTCATATGGGATGTTGCTTTTAATGAGATAGCTTTGCAACCCATGCTTAATTTTGGATGTTGTTTTGGTAGCTGAATAACCTATTACACATGGATGTACATTTTGAAGCTTCCATCTTTCATGTGCAATTTTGATGGAGTTATTACCCTTCCTTCTTCAATCAGTATTAAATTTCCTCTACTGCATTTCCTTGTGCATGGCATTTTGTTTTTATCATTTCTATTTTGGTTAGAGTTTTGGCTCCTGTTGAATTTAGTGCATATGTTTACATGGGATATTTCTACTTGACACAAGAACAATTCAGCATGCTTTGATATACTATCTCACTGACCTACATGATTTTGTCTTTTATTGGTTTAGTCCAGTCACTTGATTATAGACAGAGTTATGGCCCTTTTTTATTGGCTTCATATCTCCATCAAAATTTTGGTTTTCCAACAGAATTTATTCAGTTCAAGACCCATCCAAGCAAATTGTAGAGTATGGCTCTTTGTGATGCACCCATTGATTAAAGCTCGAGTGTTGATTTAAAACGAGAACTGAACATGAAGACTGATTGACATAAAGGGTCTGAAGGTTCTCTATGATTTCTAGAGAAATCCATTTAAACATGTGTGTAGGATTTTGCAATTGTGTATATATAAAATTGTTGACAAAATTAAGACATGCACATATTTATTCTAAAGGATGTTTTTATGTCTGTCTGTTGCCAAGAGCTCTCTGTGGGATTGAAGGTGTAGAATAAATCTTGTGTACCTTATGCAAGTCATGAGGTGTTTAATAGAGGCAAAATTTTGGTAGATGGGATGTGTCTGTTGATGAGAAGACCATCAATTTTTTTAAAGAGTTCAGTTATATAAAAAAAAAAATGTTACTTTGCATTTTAAGGAATTAACTTTTTTATGGCTTCATCTCAGTTTTTAGTGTATTTTCATACCTCTCTACCTACCTACCTACCTATATACATACATGTCACACTTTGTTTGGGAAGTTGTGTCTCCCCTAAGCTTTGTTTGTTTATTAAAACCTTTTCTTTCTTTGTCTGTCTCCAGGGCATAACTTGTCAACATTTTCATATTAGATTTTTCCTGAATATGAGCCATGATCATTTACCCACCCACCCCATGTAAAAAAAGAAATGAGGAAGCAGAATGTGTGGCATTGCCTATGTATACTAAAAAGTTAACCAAGAAACTGCACTATTCATTGCAAACAAAATAGGTAACTTGCTGGCCAAGAAATGCTTACAGACACAAAAACGTAATTGTGGACTGTTTTGGCTTTAGATTTGTACCATTAAGCAACATTGTTTAAATAGATTTCATTTTCATTTGAGTGACATTGTTAAAAGTATTTTGCATTTTGGCACTTATTATATCCCAGATGCAAATACTTGGCATGACTTTATGCCATCCACAGTAATCAAATCATGTTTTTAGCATAGCAGTTCAAATCAAATTTGATTCCTTTTTTGTATATTCATGTCATCCAAGCAAGTCATGTTCTAATGTCAAATTTTCATTTTGATTGCTTATCTTTAAAAAGTTTTAACACATTCTGAATTAGGACTCCTACATCCACAAACATTCAATTCGGATTGGTATGCTTTTTATGTTCTAGTTCAATAAACTGAGGACTCCACAGATGGGGAGTATTTTCTTTGTGAGTTATGTACAGATTAAACACAAAATCCGCCAGCACAAATCTGGTGATTAGACTTAGAAAATCATTCTAAAGGGATATGCAATGTTCCCCTTGACTTTTGAACCCTGACTCAAAGAATAATGTCTGTCTCCATCTATTTCTGTGTGATAATATTTACAAGTTTGTAACTTTGTGTTATTATTGACACACACACATGATAGAAGTTGGATAAATTCAGTGCTGTTTATTTCTTTCAGTCAGACCGGTGGTGAATATTGAAAGTTCCACGGACCTTTCAGCCAATGAAGGAGAAAATGTCCTCATTACCTGTATCATTACCAACACAACCACCATTGACACATTACAGTGGTACTTTCAAGATAGATTTCTGTACCACTCTGACCCACATTATTATTGGCCTAGTATAAGTACTGTGTCCATTCCTTTTGATGGTACTTTGAGAATTTATAGTGTGACATCCCAGGACACAGGGACATACAAGTGTCAGGCCACCAATGCTGCTGGTACAGGGGAAGATGCCATTGGCCTGTTTGTTTTAGGTACATATATTTTTGCTTGTTTTTTTCTTTTTAATTGACTGTTGATGTATTTATTAAGGATTTTGGACACAGAAAGTTTGATGGTAAACATATTGACTTCAAATAGGTTTGATACAATGGCTTCACAGATGCAGCAAAAATAAATAAATTCCTTTGAATGAGGGCCTCAAGGTAGATTAGTTCTTAGCTAATTAAGTTACCCTCTTTAAATAAAGTCATAATAATAATAATAAAATAAAGAACATAGTTATATGATTACAGAATGAATTGTGTGGATTTAGTCTTGAAAAACTAAAAAAATGTACATACTCATCTGATAAGTAATATTCACATAGTTCGTAATTGATGATAGATAGCTTACAGTTAATGGATACAGACAATCGATTGCTAGTTGAAACTATTACAACTGTCAGAATGCTGCGAATATAAAACTATTCATTAGCCCTGACTGAATTAACTCAAAATCTACACTGACATTGATAGCTCTAGAGGCAATTGACATGCCATATGTCCAGTCTTGTGAACTGTTAGCGTACTTAGTCTCTTTTATCTACTAGCACTTAGGGAAATATACACATTGATTATCTTTGTACACCTGTGGTTCAATATCTATTCAATGAAACCTATTTCAAGTAGAAATATATTCTGATTACAGGTAAATGCAAATGTTGTTTATTTCCATTAAACATGTTGGTTTTGCTTATATGTCTCCTGTTGCCCTTTGGGCAGCTGAGCCCACATCATTAGTTCTGTTTTATTTGGCATGCATCAAAACTAAGGGTAAATACTTTATATTATCTAAGCACAGGGATTTTGCTATATTGCACTTTGGAAATGCATTCTGAAATGCACAAATAATACAAAACACATAATTTTATGTGATGTATAATTGAATAATTTTCTCTCAAGTTTACTCCAAATTCATTGCAATACATAATACCATGCTTAAACCTAGTTATGTCACCAAAAAATAGAACCATAATTTGGGATTGATATCAAGACAAGGAAATACTGGTTATTGGGTTGTATTCTTTGTCCTGTATAAGAATGTGCCAAGCAGTCCTGTGACTCGGATTCCTTGTCTTGTTGCCAACCCTTAGATTGATTTTTTTTTTGTCACCAATTTCTTCATTTTATTAATAAATTTTGTTATGTTTAAATTCTATGATTAATTTGACTCCTAATTAATGATATGCAGTCATATTGTTGCATGAAATTGCATCTAGTTCAGGGTTGTTAGTTGCATAATTATGTAGCACCTTGCTAAACCCTATTAGGACAGGCTTCTCATATGACCAGCAGCCGACAATAACCAACATGGGATGAGAAAAATATAGATGACTATATGTCAGAGTTCTCTAATATAGACAACATTTATCATGTTTGCTGTCAAGCCCATGTTAGTGGCCACCATATGTACTTGCTTATAAGTTGAGTCAAGCTGCAAACAACAATGATCCCGATTCTGATCTGCTGTAGCATAATTTCACTACAGATCAGGGTCTGTGTTGTTTTTTTTGCTGATTAATTTGAAGAAACTGCACATACCCATCTCAACTGTAGCATTATGTGACAGAAGATCTGGGTCTGTGTAGTTTGCAGTTGGACTTGACTTATAATTGAGTATGTATGGTAGAGAGACTGGACTTGACTTATAATTGAGTATGTATGGTAGAGATACTGGACTTGACTTATAATTGAGTATGTATGGTAGAGAGACTGGAATTGACTTATAATTGAGTATGTATGGTAGAGAGACTGGACTTGACTTATAATTGAGTATGTATTGTAGAGAGACTGGAATTGACTTATAATTGAGTATGTATGGTAGAGAGACTGGAATTGACTTATAATTGAGTATGTATGGTAGAGAGACATAGCAGTCACTTTTCAAGTGGTGGAGTCATCACTGAAAGTTTATTATTGTTTTAGCTTAAAGTTTTTTTATCATTCGTATTCCCTAAACCCCTTGAGACATTGCCATTGTGCTTCCCATGAATTCTGAGACAATTTATTATCAGATACTTCCATGATCTTTTCACCGTGTGGTTAGGGTCATAGTAATATAGATTTGCTTTAAGGTTGCATTTAAAGTTTATTGATTGCATATATATCTTAAATTTCTGGTTATATTCTCACCATAGTTTCCATGTAAGGTCAGTTCAGTAACACCTGCTTGCATAAATAAAAGCAGATGATACTACCTGTAGCTGCAAATTCAGAATGGACAACTGCACATAGCTTCCTCTGGAAAGTCCTTTCTGATGCATCAGGATACTGAGTAGGTATTCCCAACCGCCAACTCTGAAGACAGACTGTAAGAGCTATGTGGACAGCATAGGACATCAGCTCAGATACAGTAAGAACGATGCAGCAGGAGTAGATACAATGGGAGCTGTAGCTACACACTGGCAGCTTCTCTTTACTGAAACAGAGTGGGACTAAGCGCTTCTTTTTTACAGTATGAGAAAGAGGCTAGAAAAGGTGCCCTAAACATTGCCAGATTCATTTTAACCTGGTCTGTATACAGTGATTGATGGGGATCCCCCCTTAGCATAAAAAGCCTAGCAAGAAGACAAAGGTGATGCAACTCACCATCATTGCCTGGAACATATGCATGATAATGGACAGTATGTTAGCAGACAGAACAGAGAAAAGAACAGCTCTGTTTGGTATAGAACTGGCCAGATTCAACAGCTGGATAGTAGCCCTGAGTGAAATTTGCCAGCTGAAGAAGGACAATTCAACAAAGTTTATGCACATTCTTCTGGAGTGGCCAAAATACTAAGGAGTGACTGGTGTGGGGTTCCCATCAAATCACAGCTAATTTGTATGCTCACAAATCTCCAAAAGGGTGTGAATGACAGCCTAACATAAATGAGACTCACTGCCTGGAAAAAAGAATGGAACTCTCATCACTGTCTTTGCACTCTCCATTGTCTCAGACAAGGTGAAAGACAAATTTTATGATGCCTTAGATTCACATATTGCAGAAATACTAAAATTAGCCAAACTCATCATCTAAGGTGACATCAATTCTACAGTTGGCACAGATCACCAGATATGGTCAGGAGTCATTGGCAAAAAATTAATTTAGCAAATACAATAGTAATGGACAAAGGACACCTCTTAATGAGAAAATGTGCTGAACATGACCTCCTAATCACTAACACCATCTTTTGTCTGCCAAACTTCAGCAAGATGTCTTGGATGCATCAATGCTCCAAACACTGGCATCTTGTTCACAATGCTGTATCAGGAGAAGAAACAAGCAGCATGTTCAAGTGAGAAAGGCCATGAGAAGTGCAGAATGTGGGAATGACCACAAGATCATAGTCTCCATGGACAATATTCTAATTCAGCCTAGCAGAAGAATACAAGACCAAAAAGTGCTCAAAATGTTTAATGCTTCCAAACTAAAACATGAGAATATGAAACAGATATTTGTCAACGAATTGTGCAGTCAACCAGATAGTCAATAAAAGGTACAAATTGTAAAGGAAAGACTCAACTTTATCCCAAACCCTTCATCCAATCACTCATAAATATCAAGGCTGGTTTGATGACAATTATCCTACCAGGCAGATATACTTCTGAATGAGAAACATTGACTACAGAAGGCCAGTTTAAAAGACAGCACTTCATCTAAGAAGGTGCAGTCTTGAACAACATCAAGATGACTGCTAACATCACCACACTGGCCACTGCAAAGAAAAGATACATCAAAGATGGGTGGAACACCTCAACAATGACTTCAATCAACAGTCATCAGTCAGTAAGGAGGCAAATGATCGACTGTCCCAAGTGGAAATCAATATATCATTGCTGGTCCTCCATACTGACTGAAACTGCAAAAGCAATTGACCTGCTGTCAAGTGGTAAAGCTACTGGAACATATTCATTACAAACATAAGACAATCCTGCAACAATCAATGGGGAATCTCCTTGCTCTCAATAAATGGCAGAATCCTTGCCAGAATTCTGCTGAATCACCTTGTGCATCACACTGTTCAAGGGATTCCTGAATGAGAGTTAGCATGGCTTCAGGAAAAATGAAGGGACCTCAGACATAGTGTTTGCAGCTAATCAACTCAAGGAAAAAAGCTAGGAACATAATTGCATGATGTACATGACATTCATCAACATGAAAAACTTCTTTGACACAGTCAGCCTTGGAGGCCTGTGGCAAATCATGGAAAAATTTGTTTGACCAGAGAAATTCACCTTGATGGTATTACAGTTCCTTGCTGGCATGCCTGTTCATGACATGGATAATGATGTATCATCTGAGCCATTCCCAGTTACCAGTGGAGTCAACCAAGGCTCTGTATTGTACCTAGTCCTTTTCAGTATGGTATTCTCTGCAGTACATGCTAATGCCATTTGTGACTATGACATATTGATGGCATTTTTTTCAAACTGAGGAGACTACAGATGGAGGCAAAATTACAAGAAGTGATTGTTCATGATCTGATGAATTTTCCCAGAATGCAAGAAATGATAGACCATTTCTTTTCAGTTTGTGACATTTTTATCTCAGAGTCAGTATATAGAAGACAAATGTGATGCACCAACCAATACCAGATATGCCTTATATAGAACCCACCATCACAGTGTACAAGTAGCAGCACATTGTCATGTGAAGTCAACATCAGTGATGAAACCAGTAGCAGCATTGCTAAAGCATGTGTGGCTTTTGGCAGCCTGCATGAACACATGTGGAAAGGCAGAGCCATTAGTCTCCAAACAAAACTTAATGTCTACAAAACCATTGTGTACCTAACCCTGAAGTATGCATGCAAAACATGAACTGTGTACAGTAACCATACCAAGAAAGGTGAACCATTTTCATATGGGCTGCATGAGTAAATGGATGAGGATACGATGGCAGGATGGTGTTCCAGACACCAAGGTTCTTACACAGGCAGGCATTATGAAGATCCATGCTCTGATGATGAAATAACAGGCCACATCATCAGGATGTCAGAAGAGTGACTACCAAAATTGATTTATGGTCAGCTGAAGGAGAGAAAGCAATCTTAAAGTTTTCAGAAGAAATGCTTCAAATATTCTCTCAAACACTTCAACATTGACCTTAAGTCTTGGGAAGATCATGCACAGAATCACTCTACCTGGTGCAGTCCCATCCATATTGAGCTACAAGCTTTGAATGGGGGGGGGAGCAGCATAAACCTTGCAGCACATTCTCTATTGATGAAGCAAACCCACATCTCATCTACTGTCATGTGTACCATAGATAGTTCAGAGCACAAACTGATCTGATCAGCTGCTCCAATATTCACAGAAGCAAACCAGTTAGTGATGTCATGGTCAACTTTTTTGAATTCAAAGGATGAACAACATCTACAACACTTTTTATTTTCATGAATAATTTTAAATCTAGGATATTTTACAACATATGCATTTGCTCATTGTACCTTGATGTCAAGGTCACAATGAATATAAATGTTAGGGTTTAGTTAATCTTTTTCCATTTGTTTATGTTTTCAAAATTTCTTGATAGAGTGTTCATACTTGGCATGATTTATAATTAGGACATTATACATGTGATGAATTGTTATGAAATTAAGCCAATGCATCCTGTGACACAGTATATGCCTGTTTGACCTTTGGTAAAAGTAATGTTATTAGTTCTCTTTACTGATATTCCTAAACTACTAGATGGATTTTCATCCTATTTGGGATAAATCATTATCAAGCTAAGACAATTAATCCTAAAAAATGTTTGGTCAAACATTTTTGTCCTTGGGGTCAAGGTCATATATTTGATTGTGGGCTGGATATGTAGACCTAGGCTTTGCTCAAAGTTGGTATTCCATATTATATCCACAAGAAAATTATTAGCCATTAACTGACTACAATGATTTTCGCTTATTGTACTGTGTGCTAAAATACAATAATATATAATACCACTACTATAAACAGGGCAAACTGTTCAAGCAATTGCCATTGTTTGTTAACTAATCAAATATTTATTTTAAATTAGAATTTAACTCACCAGGCTGTTATACAAATTTAACTTATGAGAAGGCCCTTAATTCATAATGTATGTGTCATCTGTTGTGTTCATATCAATAATTGCTATTTATAGAACCACATGACCATTTTTCACCAAATTTAATGGCATGAAGAGCTTTCAAGGTTATACAATTGATGCTAATGTATCATAACACCTGGCTGTCATTAACAAAAATATAAGAACCTTTGACCAAATTTGAAAAAAGCACTCATGCCTAAATGGTTTTCAAATTTATGCAAATAATATTGATGAGCCATCAAATATGGCCACTGTTGCCAAATATAGAAAAACCTTCATTTGATTAAATTGCTAAGATGCAGAAAGCCATTTTTGTGACTTTTAATAGTGACTAGGACAGAATTTGATTAAATTTCTAAAATAGAATGATTTAGCATAAAAATTGATACTCATCAGTCATCAAATATGGCTGCTGTTAGTTAAAATAGAAATTTTTAGATGTCAGGAAACTTCATACAAAACCAGACTTCTTTGCCAATTAAGTTTACATTTTGGCTTTTAGATTAAGTTACCCAGGTGTGTCATCTCAAGCCTACCTGTGCCTTTTGTTTTTATATATATTGTGATATTGATGTATAAAATTTTGCAGCCAGACCGACTGTTGTGATTACTGGCCCATCATCTCTCACAGCATATGTTGGCCAAGCTTTGAGAATCCCCTGCACTGCATCTGGTTCCACTAGTATTACCTTTGTCCAGTGGTATTACAACAGTGTTTCTCTAAGTAATAATGGAGTTCGTTATTCCTGGAACAATAGACCAGCCAGTGGTAATGGTGCCATCATCATCCACGATGGCACTCTTACAGTATCTTCTGTACAGATTGGGGATGGAGGCACATATGAGTGTAGAGCTGGAAACACGGCTGGAACCAGAAATGCATCTGTTCAAGTCACTGTGTATGGTATGTATATATATATGTGTGCATGTAAGCACAGTTTGACCCTGCTAAAGTACGATCCATTATCAAATGAATTCGGATATAGCATGGTCATGATGTGGCTCCTGAAATTTCATATACATGTATTTTTCTCATACACAAAAAAATTTCTTTCTTAAAAGTATGAAAATAACCCCAAAAAGTTTATTATTATTTTAGTGAAGAGATCACATATGAACAATACAAGATGATCATGGAATGGCTACTGAAATTTTGTATGCATTTATCTCATACATGAAAAATAGTGTTTTCTTCTTAAAAATAAAAAAAATGATGTGTAAAACTTTATTCAGGAATCACATAAGGCTTCACCTATGTTCTTTTTTCCTTATTGGTGGCAAAATATACCATCTGCTACATTGTTGTCTGTTTAAGATTGTATATACAAACATTTGTTTGGAGTAGAGAAAATTCAGAAGCCCCATAAAAGGAAACCATAAACTTGATATAAAATGAACTGAAATTTATCTATTATTACATAAACAAATTCTTTGTCCATATTGACAAACTATCTTTACAGTGCATTGTTATATCATAATCTGCTTATGTTGACATCTAGCATGAGTACTGTATGTTTTGTGAAAACCACTTTTTCAAATTTACATTTCTGGTAGTGGAGATTAACTTGACAAGGCATTATCTGATAATCTATCTTTCACAGAGCCTGTTTTAAGAAGTTTGGGGGCCCTAGGCACAAACTCTAACCTTAAAAGTAACCAGAATTGTGTCTCATTCATTCAGTCTCAGATATAGAGTATTGCATTGCATTTCCATGTGCGTACATGTCATTTAGTTAAATTTATTAATATAGTTTTAACTGACACCAAAATTTGGGCTTCCATTGGGCCCCCCTGCTGTGTGGGGCCCTAGGCATGTGCCTCGCATGCCTGTGCCTTAAAATGGCACTATCTTTTGTCGGATGTTTGGTCACTTGCTAGTAACTTAATATATTTACTTGGGCTGACATTTGTATCTGGATGGTAAATAAAATTCCTCTTCATTTCACTCGGAATTCTATACTTTAGATCATTAACATTTTCTGTAGTAATCACTGTCATCAGACCAGAACACTTGCATCTCTAATGTTGATTGACCCTTTCTTTAAATTTCTGATGCATGAGAAAGGCAGCATCAGTCCACTACCATTAAAGTTTAAAAAACAGCAAAAAACACAAACAGAAAACAAGCTCTGACATGTCTATTCAATAGGCATTGAGAAACTGTAACTACAGTCATCCATAAGACAGCTGATTCATTTAAAAGAAATGTACCAAAATAAAATAGTAGCTGAAATTTCAAAGAAAACATTAGGTTTGAAGCACTAATTGTTATTAAAACATACAAAGCAAATGAAAAAAAATCAGTCTTAATTATGCAATAAAATTTTTTGATGTTACTGCCACAAAAAAGGTGCATTTGTTTGGTTCTCTAAACTCTCCTTTAGCAGTGACTTCGATAACTCTTCATCAAAGAAAGCTGATGATAGTCTTCAATAAAAACAAAGAAACTTTCTTCAAAGTTAGTCATTACAGAACTTAAATGAAAGCAATGGAATCTGATGGATTGTTTCATTTTCCAGCATGACTGAAATACTTTTACTGTGCTGTGAAAGTTTACTTTCCAACTATGGCACTTAAAATGCAATATTTTACCAACTTTGTACGTACTGAAAAGTAAATGTGCTTCATCACTCATTACATGATTGTGCTATTTTTTTCCCACTAAATTTAGACTTATATGACCTGTGACAAAATTATTGACTATTTTAAATCTGTGTTTGTGCATATTTTCAATGGAATTATTGTATTATGGATTCAATCAATGTATGTGTCTTGATTCATGGGTGAGAACACAGTGTTGATACTTTATTCATTGTTATGCATTGACCATGTATATATAAACAGTATACATGAATATGTACCAATGTGTGGTTCTCTGATTAAGTAAAATGTTATATATGTCTTCTTTGTTTTCACTATAGGTTTATTTCTCATTTAATATGCATCAAATTAAAATGATAACTGTGCCAATGAAGCACATATTTTTATGCCTGTATATTATTACCTACCCCCCTCCACCATACATTTTTTCAAGTATGTGCATCATTTTCTTCTACAAACTGACCTGGTTGCTTATAACACGGTTCATTCTATAACACGGTCAGGTTCTGACTCCCAACTACCGTGTTATAGTGGGGTCACACTGTAGATGATGATGAGAATGATGATGATATGAGTGATGATAATGATGATGGTAATAGTTGATATACTACTATTTATACTTCTGTATGTACTACTACATAACTATAACTACTTTTAAGCAATTTTATCCAGAATATGACTGCAGTGATAGTATCTGATTTTATCCTGAATGAAACTGCAGTCATTATCTATCATATATTTGTGTTGTCTCTATAGAGACATGTGTAATACATCACAAATAACATATACTTCATCAGTAATTAAGAAAATGATTAAAGTGCATCAGTTCAGAAAGATTTTACAAAGACATTTTTGGAAAAGAACTTGTTTGATTGAAAATTAATAAAATCAAGGATGACAACTCAAATCAATGACTGTGATACTGAAGATGATGATTCTGATGATGATAATGCTTTAAATAATAGATAAAAATACTTTAAATAATGAATTGATAAAATGGACTAAAATGCATTAAATAATGGATTAGAATGCTTTTAAATAATGGATTAGAAAATTAAATAATGGATTAGAAGTTGTTCAAAATGATGACACATAGTTTCATTCCCTGTCTGACAGTGATTGTTACAAGAAATGGATTTCAAGACATTTAAGAGGAATGGATCAGAATTGTATTTCATCTTGGTTGTAGCCATGATATGAAATGATAGAAGGATTAGAATGGTATGTAAAAATATTTTAGAAATTTTGGTGACCAATTGGTAAAATTATTATAATGTTTTAACTATAAGTGCTAGATACTTTGAATTAGGGCCAAAATACTGATACAGAATAATGTTGTTTATATTCACATACTGTTTAGGCCATTTATCTTCCTTTGCAAAAGATTGATTGAACATTAAGGTAAGTAATTGAGCCTAATTTATTTTTAAGTCCTGTTTAAAGATCCACTTGTGATGCAAATCGTATTAACATTTTAGTGAAATATAACTTTATTAAAAAGTAATAGTGATACAGTATTTTTATTACACATGGTGCAGGTCATCATAATTTTGGCTACCGCTGTTGTAAGATGCTCTGGTTTGCCACTGTATTTATAATTTTTTCTCCAGTTTCATACGCTGCATTTGAAGTTGGTAAATAGAATAAAATGGGTTAAAATTACTTGGGATGATGGTGAAGATGATACAGAAAATAATAATGACAAAATTATAATAATAAAGACTAAAGTAATTATAACAATAACAACAGCATAAATAATAATTTGCACTATTTAATGTTCTCATTTTGAGAATTCTTATCATGTGTGATTTATAGAGTGAGTATGATTTTCTGTTCTTTAAATCGACTTGCAGTAAATTTTAATGACATAATGCTAGTGACAATTAGATTTCTTTTAATAAATTGTCCTTGTTCTACACTTTGGACTTCAATTTTGCTGGTTGTATTCAGCAGCTTCTTAAAAGTTCATATTTTGAAGAAAGCAAAACATCAGATTCCACTTCAGCCATAAGCATTCAGTTTCATGAAAATGCTATGAAATTTTATCTTAAAATTATCAAACACACCATGGCATTCTTTAAAGGAAGAATGTAAAATTAATCTTTTGGAAGACTACATTAAATTTGTTTCTTCATAATTAGGGCTTTCCACATTTAGATTTGGAAAAGCTCTATAGTAATTATTTAGTTTTCGATTCATCCATCCATTTCTCTATCTCATCCATTCACACATCTTATAACCACTATAGCCCTGCAACCCTTGCACATAATCAGATCCCCATTTCAACGGTAAATTGCCCATAAAGTCTACATAAGCCTTCTACATGTTTCATCCTTTCATGTCCAGTTTTGATGGAGTTATTGCCCTTTTTCTATCAGTGAAATCTCCTCTGCAGCATATCCTTGTAACATAGCAACTATTCAGTATATTTTTAGCAGTTTTTGATAGAGATATTGTCCTTGATAATTAATTTGCTATTATTACACAGGATGTTGCTTTTAAGTAGTATAGCTGAAGAACCATTCCAAACATTCCGATGCAATTTGGTTTATGCATTGTCTGTTAAACCTGAACCTATGGGTTTTGTCTTGTTGACCCCATTTTGAATCTAGCTTTGGTGTTTTACAGTTACATTCAGGTTTTCACATGGAATGTTAGACTGGCTTAGGTCAACAACCATTCATCATATTCTGAGGGAATTTAATATTATCTCACAGACTTTCATGTGTCATTTTTTGGCTTAGTCTTTACAACTCCATTATGGATATAGTTATGGCCCTTGTTGATCAACTTTATGTGTGCACATTGGATGTTGATTGTAAACAGCATAGCTGAAGGACCATTTAGTTTATTCTGATGCAATTTGGCATTATCCTTGTCTCTTAGACTTTGATGTTCCATTGTTGAGTGTTGTCTTGCCTACTCATATTAGGCAGAGTTATGCCCCATGTCAATCATTTTGTATCATTACATGGGATGTTTCTTGTAAGCATCATAGTTGAGCAATTAAGCATTCTGATGCAGTTGAATTTGATGATTGTTTTAGACCATAAAATGCACTTATGCATTACAAATCTTTGTTTACATACAGGGCTCTAAATGACATACCTTTTCTAATTTCTTTCTTTATTCTTTCAGCACTTCCTAAAGTTATGATGACAAAGACTTCAGAATCAATATATTCTAGTCGTGCTAGATTGGTCATTGGTTGTTCAGTGTCTGGTTATCAAATAACCTCTGTCCAGTGGTTTTTCAATAATGCCCAGCTTGGCAACTTTGGACGTTATTCATGGACAACACAGACTGGGACATTTTCAGATTCTCAGCCACTGCCTGCAGACCTAACTGTTAATAACATTATAGAAAGTGATGCTGGAACCTACATATGTAATGCCACCAATCCTGGTGGTTGGACAATAGGAACTTATGTACTGAGTGTTGATGGTAGTATAAATTTTATCATAATTGATTTGTATCTATACAGTATTTTGTCTTTGATAAAAGCTAAATATCCAGCACAATAAATTTGTGAATTAAGTACTAATTAAATATACATTGCATTATACTTTATATATGTATATGGTTGGGGCATGCCATTACAGTCTTATTTAAATTTAGCTTATTATTGCTCATCTTCCACTTTTAAGAGTTTTGTCCGTACTTGTGTGTCTGTATGTGTATGTGTTTGCATATATCAATGTATTTAAAAATGCAAATAATATGAAGGTCACATAGTGGACCAGTTTCAGATATTTAAATAATAAACTCACTTGTAAGTCAAGTCCAACTGCAAACAACATTCATCCTGATCCACAGTAACATAATGTGCCTGCAGATCAGGGTTTTTGTTGTCTGTACTACAGATTACTTTTAACAAACTGCATAGACCCAGATCTACCATCCTATTATGCAACAGCAAATCTGGGTCTGTGCAGTTTGCATTTGGTAAGTGTGTCACCATCTTTAAATAAGACTCTTCTTATTTTTGTTGTGTGTCAAATAAAAGCAATTAATGAATAAATTAGACAAGACTGTACTTTCAGTGGTCACATTACCTTTCTCATACAATAGGAATACCAACAGTCAATGCTCCAATTACAAGCTACACTGCAAATGAAGGATCCCTAATTCCAGTGAATATGACATGCTTTATTGCTGGATTCAACACCACCCAACAGTGGATCTTCAATGGTTCTTCAATCACCAGCATTGGGGTCTACAGGGTCTCATTTACCAACAGTATATTGACCTTAAGTATCAGTCCAATTCGATTATCTCAAGCTGGCACTTACCAATGTTCTGCTGCCAATGGTGCTGGTCAGGCTGTCAGCAGTCCTATCACATTAAGTGTTGTTGGTGAGTTGAGTTTGTGTGCAATTAAATGTTAAGCATACTTAAGGTTTTATTATTCTATTTAATATTTTTTAATCAATTGATTATTTTGTTTAAGAAGATAAATTTTCTGTTTGACATACATTTTTTTTATGATTTAACAATTAGTCAAAGAATATGGATTATTGACGGGTGCTTAATGACACAGCAACACACAATCAGTTCTATTTTACTCAGGCAATAGGGGTTAAAATGTCTTTCTTATAGATACAGTACAGCAGCTTAAACCCAACCAGATCTGGGCTGGATCCTGACCCTCAGACCACTGACTACAAGTCTGGCATATTTACCATTAAGCCAAAAATGGCTATTCTTAACAAATCGAAAGCTGCTGCAGGTCAGAGCTACATATTCCCACACTTTCCTCAAGCATTGATTTCTTCACTATTTCTTAATATCTTCTGACAATCCCACTTCTTCAGGAGGTGGAACAAAATTTTGTAAATGTTGATTACGTGCAAAAGCATTCCAAATTTTGAAAATTCAGCCAAAGATAAGACAATGTGCAGTATGATCAATGTTTAAACTTGAGAACTCCAAAACATGGGTACTCTATCACTTTTTCAGGGACATGTACATATATATATATATAGACTCCAAGACAATCTTGTTCTTTGCCATGTAATGAAAACTTTGTCCTGTGATGGGTGTCATATTTCATGGCTTGACACAGGGAGACACTGCTTATCTTCAGTAGAGTAAGATGTGTGCAGTATAGTGCAATATTATGCATGCATGCACAAATGGTGGTAATCTCAATGAGCAGGTGGACATCATGGAAAATCCAGTAAACGTATATGTATTTGATAGTAATTTTATTGGCAAGGATCATAAAATATGTTCATCTTGTTGTAGGCAGTCAGTTAGGGAATTTTTCCATTTATGCTGTTATCAATATTCCTGTCATTTCTGATTTTAGCTATACCAGTGGTGAGCATTACCAGCACTAAACCAGTAACAGCCAATGAAGATCAGACCTCCATTACAATCGGTTGCTCAGTTACCGGCACAGGACTTACTGCAGTCAAGTGGTATTTCAATGGTAATAAGGAACTCAACAGAACCAATAGCCATTACAGCTGGTCATATTCTAATAGCCCTTCCCTTACTATATACAACGTGGTTGAGATTGATGCAGGGAATTACTCATGCTTTGCTGAAAACCAAGCTGGGAGTCATTCAGATTCTGTTACCCTGAATATCAGTTGTGAGTATAAATTTATGTTATTTGTACGGCTTGCCAGAAATGTATAAGGGGCTTAAAATTGTTAGTTTTATCCATCATCTATCCATCCTAATAAGTTTGTCTCCCATACTTTGGTTAAATTTTGTGTTAAGTCTGTTGTACTTTTGGCTGCAATATCTTAAATCTTTATATCGTGACTGAATCCAAGGCTATCATCTACTAGTGGTATATGATAACATTGTGAATATTGATATATCAAGGTATGAATCTGACAATATATCATAATATATTAATAAGGTATGATACTGATATACAGTTTAAAATGTGTTCTTTTGTTACAAAGATTTTTTCATAAAATTAATATTAGCGATGTTTTCCCACTTGACTTTCTGATTGACATGGGCCTGTTTAAAGTACAGGTTTAATAGAAAATTTCATGCTATTGAATTCTCATGACTTAAAACTTGCCATCATTTGGATGTTAATGACTAAGCACTTTGTTAGCATTGATCACTGATTGACCTTGACAGCAATCTACAAGGTAGCAAGTTCATCACTTATTGCTGATTATGAGCACAGTGACATGACAGTATTCTTAGTGTAAATGTATATCCTATAAAAAAAATCAGGACAGTACCATTTGTACTTGCTTAAAAGTCGAGTCCAACTGCAAACTGCACAGATCCAGATCTGCCATTGCATAATGCATCAACAGACCTGGGCCTGTGCAGTTTGATTTTAGTAATCAGTACAACAAAATAGCATAGATCTGCTGCAGTTTGACTTGGCTTAAAAGAAAGCATATATGGTAAATAAGGGCCTCATAGCATAAAATTCTCTAACCTTGTCAGTAGTAATCAAGAACAAAATGAATTGTAAGGTTAACAAGATATCAACAATATACAAGCTTCAATTTTTCTTGTGGAACTACAAATAATTTAAATTGTATTTAGTCTGGTTTATTAAAGTCATGTATTAACAGGGATACTTAACATCTTGTGATATTCAACTTTTTATTTGATTTCAATTTTCTGATTTCAGCAGAATAAGAACTATCTGTTGTTTCTTCTTAAATCATTTTATTAAAATTAAATTGCAGTATGTAAGTCAGTATAACGATATCCACCTGTACTACTTACCTTCCTATCTCTCTTCCTAACCACCTTATATACCTTCTTACATACACTCCTATCTACTTTACTACCTACTCACCTTTCTACCTTCCTACCTTTCCTCCTATCTCCCTTCCTTCCTACACTCCTATTCACCTTCCTTCCTACACTCCTATCTACATTCCTTCCCTACACTCCTATTTACCTTCATTTGTACACTTCTATTCACCTTCCTTCCTACACTCCTATTCACCTTCCATCCTACACTCCTATACACCTTCCTTCTTACACTCCTATTCACCTTTCTTCCTACTCTCCTATCTACCTTTCTACCCTCCTATCTACCTTCCTTCCTTTCCTCCTATCTACCTTCCTTCCTACACTCCTGTCTATCTTCCTTCCTACACTCCTATCTACCTTCCTTCCTACACTCCTATCTACCTTCCTTCCTACACTCCTATTCACCTTCCTTCCTACACTCCTATTCACCTTCCTTCCTACACTCCTATTCACCTTCCTTCCTACACTCCTATTCACCTTCCTTCCTACACTCCTATACACCTTCCTTCCTACACTCCTATTCACCTTCCTTCCTACACTCCTATTCACCTTCCTTCCTACACTCCTATTCACCTTCCTTCCTACACTTGTATCTACCTTTCTACCCTCCTATCTACCTTCCTACCTTTCCTCCTATCTACCTTCCTACCTTTCCTCCTATCTACCTTCCTTCCTACACTCCTATCTATATTCCTTCCTACACTCCTATCTATCTTCCTACCTACACTCCTATCTACCTTCCTTCCTACACTCCAATCTACCTTTATTTGTACACTTCTATTCACCTTCCTTCCTACACTCCTATTCACCTTCCTTCCTACACTCCTATCTACCTTCCTTCCTACACTCCTATTCATCTTCTTACACTCCTATTCACCTTTCATCCTACTCTCCTATCTACCTTTCTACCCTCCTATCTACCTTCCTACCTTTCCTCCTATCTACCTTCCTTCCTACACTCCTGTCTATCTTCCTTCCTACACTCCTATCTACCTTCCTTCCTACACTCCTATTCACCTTCCTTCCTACACTCCTATTCACCTTCCTTCCTACACTCCTATTCACCTTCCTTCCTACACTCCTATTCACCTTCCTTCCTACACTCCTATCCACCTTTCTACCCTCCTATCTACCTTCCTACCTTTCCTCCTATCTATCTTCCTTCCTACACTCCTATCTATCTTCCTTCCTACACTCCTATCTACCTTCCTTCCTACACTCCTATCTACCTTCCTTCCTACACTCCTATTCACCTTCCTTCCTACACTCCTATCTACCTTTCTACCCTCCTATCTACCTTCCTACTTTTTTTTCTATCTACCTTCCTACCTTTCCTCCTATCTACCTTCCTTCCTACACTCCTATCTATATTCCTTCCTACACTCCTATCTACCTTCCTACCTACACTCCTATCAACCTACCTTCCTACACTCCATTCAACCTTCTGTTCTACACTCATATTCACCTTCCTTCCTACACTCCTATTTAGCTTCATTTGTACACTTCTATTCACCTTCCTTCATATACTCCTATTCACCTTCCTTCCTACACTCCTATACACCTTACTTCCTACACTCCGATCCACCTTCCTTCCTACAATCCGATCCACCTTCCTTCATATACTCTGATCCACCTTCCTTTCTACCCTACTATCTACCTTCCTTCTTACATTCCTATCCACCATCCTTCCTACACACCTTTCTACACTCCTATTAACCTTCCTTCCTACACTCCTATCTTCCTTTCTACCCTCCTATCTACTTTCCTACCTTTCTTCCTATCTATCTTCCTTCCTACACTCCTATCTATCTTCCTTCGTACACTCCTATCTACCTTCCTTCATACACTCCTATCTACCTTCCTTCCTACACTCCTATTCACCTTCCTTCCTGCACTTCCTTCCTACACTACCTTTCTACCCTCCTATCTACCTTCCTACCTTTCCTCCTATCTACCTTCCTTCCTACACTCCTATCTATTTTCCTTCCTACACTCCAATCTACCTTCTGTCCTACACTCCTATTTAGCTTCATTCGTACACTTCTATTCACCTTCCTTCCTATACTCCTATTCACCTTCCTTCCTACACTCCTATCTACCTTCCTTCCTACACTCCTATTCATCTTCCTTCTTATACTCCTATTCACCTTTCTTCCTACTCTCCTATCTATCTTTCTACCCTCCTATCTACCTTCCTACCTTTCCTCCTATCTACCTTCCTTCCTATACTCTTGTCAATCTTCCTTCCTACACTCATATCTATCTTCCTTCCTATACACCTATTCACCTTCCTTCCTACACTCCTATTCACCTTCCGTCCTACACTCATATTCACCTTCCTTCCTACACTCCTATACACCTTTCTTCCTACACTACTATTCACCTTCTGTCTTACACTCCTATCCACCTTCCATCCTACACTCCTATTCACCTTCCTTCCTACACTCCTATCTACCTTCCATCCTACACTACTATCCACCTTCCTTCCTACAATCCTATCCACCTTCCTTCCTACTCTCCGATCCACCTTCCTTCCTACAATACTATACACCTTCCTTCCTACACTCCGATCCCCCTTCCTTCCTACACTCCAATCCACCTTCCTTCCTACACTCCGATCCACCTTCCTTCCTACCCTACTATCTACCTTCCTTCCTACACTCCGATCCACCTTCCTTCCTACACTCCTATTTACCTTCATTCGTACACTTCTATTCACCTTCCATCCTACACTCCTATTCACCTTCCTTCCTACTCTCCTATCTATCTTCCATCCTACAATCCTATCCACCTTCCTTCCTACAATCCTATCCACCTTCCTTCCTACACTCCGATCCACCTTCCTTCCTACAATCCTATCCACCTTCCTTCCTACACTCCTATCCACCTTCCTTCCTACACTCCGATCCACCTTCCTTCCTACACTCCTATCCACCTTCCTTCCTACAATCCGATCCACCTTCCTTCATACACTCTGATCCACCTTCCTTTCTACCCTACTATCTACCTTCCTTCTTACATTCCTATCCACCATCCTTCCTACACACCTTTCTTCCCTCATGATCCAGATGCTGTATTCTTGTCATTTATTTGAAAAAATTCAAAATGTTGCTATGATAATGTCCCTCAATCCAGACTTTAGTTATTTAATGGGCTTAGCTCATGAGTCCATTGGGTCACATAAAAGATTTTCCAGTAGTCAAATGCCAAAGCTGAAGTTTAGATCTGTTAAGGAAGAATTAAGTTATTAAAAGTATAATCTGGTGAAGAAAATTCAAAATGATCATGTTCTTTTGTTTTCAGTGAAACCCAGGGTAAGCACAACTGGCAGTATTGTCACTGTTTTGGAACATACATCAGCTGTTTTGTTTTGTACTGTAAACTCCACACAAACCTTCACAACAGTTTGGAGATTTAACGGCTTCACCTTGACAACTGGTGGTCGCTTTGATTGGACATCAGGGACCACTAAGGCTGATCTTTCCATCTTAGTAGCCCAGCCAAGTGACTCAGGGACCTACACATGTGTGGCAACTAATTCTGCAGGTAGCAGACAGGTGCAGGTTGCATTAACAGCTCAAGGTAGGTATACTAGAACTAATCCAAGTTTTAGAAGCTTTTAGCAGAGACTGTGTTACAGACCATATTGAAGGTTTTTTTGTTATCAGAGATTTGATTTAGTTTGGATTGCATTCTTTGGAAATCTTGCAAGATGATGCAGAACTTAGGATATCTTGTTATTGATTCTATAATCTGTTTTGTGGAATTAAATTTAAAATTGTGGTTATTTAGTTATATTTGACTACCTGCTGTTTCTTTTTATAAAATATGTTTAAGGTCAAAAAAGAATTTTAGCCTCATCAAAATTCAAAGATTGTTTATTTTTTTGTTTTAACATCATAAAAGTGTTGTTGTGACCTCCTTTTCATGACCTGATTGTATTTCTTGTATTAGTAGATAGTCAGATTCTCTTTCCATTAGTGACAATGTGTCATTATCAAATTACTATATTGGAATTCATATATTGACATTATAATATGATTTGAAGTTAAAACATATTATTTTACAAAAATATTATTCATTATATTTCCATTTTTCCTTTCAGCATATGCAAAATTTGCTGTTTCATTTCTTCTTCAAATATATTCCCTGTTCACATTAACAATGGGAGCATGAGGCTAAAAGACAAGGATTTATCTTTTCTATCTTATACAGACAAAGGGAAATAATTCTTTGCTCTAGTCAGGTAGCACTAGTTTCAAACATTTGCTGTTGAACTGACAATGCTATTTACTTCACCTTGCAAAAATCCAGTCATAGTTTTCACCTACTATGAGACATCCATTTAGAAATTATGTTTTATTTCTTGTTAAGAATTATATTAAAGGTGGTATACATTAGTTTTATCATTTTTGATCATGTTGCATATGAAAATTGTTGTCAAGTACTCTTAGTTTTTATGCATATGACAGTATGCTGTAACACAGTTAAAAATAACACTCACTGCATGTTTCTTTACCACTGGTTGTATAGTGTTTATATATTTTTGAAAACATCCAAGCTGCTTATATGTTATTGATTGTTTTTCTTTTGTCTTTTCATTAAGTCATGCTGATGAAATGCACAGAGTGTAAGAAATTCAAGACCCTCAATGTCTCACACCAATCTTGACTAGCCTGCACCAAATGTACAAGTTCCTCCTTGGGAATATGCAGTGTGTGCACCATGTTGTCAGAGGATAAATGGTCTATGGTTCTTTGGAAATTGTTTATTGTCTACCTTCTTTGATAAATTTTGGTAGTTTGGGAGAGTGTCTACTTATTTAGGCAGCCCAATGGGTGTAAATTGTCCCACATGTCCTAACATGGACCTCAGGCAAATAGGATTTGTACATACTCTACACCAAGTATTCTGTCACATCCCACTTCCATATGATGCCATCTTAGCTGTCAACTATTCTATCCAGCTGTCTTGTTCCCCATGTATGGGTATTGCACATGTGATCTGCTAGAGCCATCCTGTCATACATTACCTCTGTATGATGCTGACTTAGCTGTCAACCATCTCATCCAGCCATCATATTCTTTTCCAACCAAGGCAAGTCTAGAGCTTTTTTCTTACCAGTGACCTGCTCACTTCACTGGTACAGATGTAATTCAGATGCCTTTTTCATTGATCTCATACCACAAAACAAAAATTACACTGCTGTAAATCGGACATTTACTCATTTTTACAAATTCAATAAGGGCATTTTTGACACTACATCAAAGCTGGTATGCAATATTATTTCCACATCTTTGTTGATTTGCAGGCTTGATGAGAAACCTGGCAGTGATCATGTAGTGGGAGTCCTTGATAGCTAAGTTTATTAACATGGTGTCCCACCACTCTATGGTGAATGTGTTGACTGCTTCTGCCAAACAGGACCATGTGTGATGTAACACTTGCTTTACATTCCACTGCACTCAAGCAGCATCAGCCCTGACACTGCAGGTTACTACCATTGGTTCACCATTTCTATTTTTTGGGGAGAGATTGGAGGTATGGAGGCAGACACCATCAAATCATTTTTGAAGTTAGTCTTAGAGAAAGGGTAAGAGACTGAGTTTCTCTATTCTCAGGCCCGTGAAATCTTTCCATTATTTGCCTTGCCACCTGCAGACATACCAATGCACCTACTAGTGTAACCAGACTTTTGGACTCAATGCATCACTGGATCGCCCTTTTTTTGTTCACAGAACAAGTGGGAAATTCAAATAATCTCAATAGGATTGAGATTTTACTAGACTCAAAATAACCATAGTTGAACTTCTTTTGTTTTTCATTAGAAAGGCCAGTGTCAACTCTAAGGCCAATCATTGGCCTGAGCTGACAGAACTACTGTATAATCCAGCCAAAATTCGAGATCGGGATGGCATGATCAGTTTGACACTTTATCTGTCTATGTCATTTAGTTTACAGTCTTTACCTGATCAATGAATACTTTCACCACACCATCCGTCTGCATGAAAACCCCTTCAGTTTTGAGCTCTCCCATTGTTTAGTTTATTGACCAGCATTGACACCATGTTCTGTTCAACTTCATCTTCTTAGTTGCATGCTTGGAAAACAAACACCAGAAGCATATGGTAAATTTGAGAGCTGGAATATTCTCCAATATTTTCAGGTTTCTGATAAATTGTGAAATGTCTGGCCATCCCCACATTTCGTCCATCTGGGTATGGAAATTCTCAAATTACAATTTTGTAGATCTTTCCACCTTCAGTATAATCTAAATTGTTGGACTTACAGAGTCCATTCCAATGTAACACTGAAGTAACCCTGTTGTGTCTGCATGTAATCTGTTGTAACCTGATGTCTGTGAATGTAACCTAATGTAACCATAATGTCTGTGCATGTAATTAATTGCAACTATGATGTATGTGCACATAACCAGTTGTAACCATGATTTCTTTGCAAGTAATCAGTTTGAACCATGATGTCTGTGCATGTAACCTGTTGTAACCCTGATGTCTGTGCATGTAACCAGTTGTAACCATGATTTCTTTGCAAGTAATCAGTTTGAACCATGATGTCTGTGCATGCATAATGTTATAACCATGATGTATGTACATGTACTCTGTTTGAACTATGATGTATTGGCATCTAATCTATTGTATATGTGATGCCTAAGCTATTGTAACTATGATGTCGCAGCATGTAACCTGTTGAAACTATGATGTCTCAGCATGTAATCTGTTACAACTCTTTATTGCTGTTTAGAATATCTTGTATAATTCATTGTTTCTTTCTTTTACAGTGAGAGCACCTATAATCACCATTCCTCAGACCCAGTATGCAGTTGAAGAGAGACAGAGTGTTACTCTGCAGTGTGATATAGAAGCCTCAGAGATCGACACAGTCACATGGCTGGCCAATGGAGTGACCTTGACCTCTGTCTTTGGGGGCCATTTCTATTTTCAGACAAGCTACCCATCATCATGGAATACAATGTCACAGTATCTGAAAATAAGCAATGTCCAGAAAACTGATGAAGGAATAGCCAAATATCAATGTTCAGCAACCAATATTGCTGGAAGAGTGACATCTAATTCAGCAATATCTTTAGATGTTCAGTGTAAGTTTTCTTTCAGCCTGACAAAAGCATTAAATTATGTATTACAGTTATATGTTAACTCATGGCTTTTCAGTTTGTTTATTAAAATTTGATATTTGATCTGTAGTTGCTGGTGTATTATTTGAAATGGTATCATGGTGATTTATTAATGTGACCAATCTGTGAGCACTTGTATCAACAACTGTAAGGGAAAAAATAAAATTACTTTAGTGTTGAAGGTTTAATGCAGTGACTGTCTGATCAGATACCATGTAGATATTTGCATGACGGTGCACTGTCATATGATTTTTTACATGATGTCGATTGTTTTTAGTGTTGTAACCTAATGTCATAAAAAGTATTCCACACACTATGACATAAAACAGAAGTGCACAAACAGCATACACACTATGACATAGCACATACAAATGCACAAAGCAGTGTACACACTGTGGCATAAAACATTGAAATCCACAGAGAAAATTACACAATATGGCATAACATAAAAATGTACTAAGTTCTGCTAGTTAGTAATGCAAATCTTTGACATTATGTGATGAAAAGAATCTCAAAATCTGTTATAAATATGGTACATGATGCAAGCAGTTTGAACATTTTCACTTGTATCATAATTCCCATGATGCAGGAGGTAGCAGGTTCAATCCCTGCCTGAGTCATACCAGAGACTTATAAAAATGACATTAGCAGCTGCCTATCTTGGCGCTCAGCATTATGAGGTTAGTGTTAGGAATGGTCGGCCTGGTGTCAGGATAATGTGACTGGGTTTTACATGATGCTACATGTCTGCAACATGATGCCTCAGTGTTAGATGTCACAATAAACTGACAAACTGCAGACATTGTATCAATATGCCTAAAATTATTAAAAAACCCTTAAAAATCTAAATCACACACACTTACACACACATGCATGCAAATACACATGCCCCCTACCTTCATAAATAGTTTCTCTCTGTCATGAGAGGTTGTAATGTGGTCCCCTCATTGATTTTAACTACTCGATTTAATCAGAGATAAATCAAAATGTATACAACCTTAAACATGGACAATGAGGAGTCATATCCATTAAGTTCAGAGGTTGCCATGGTTTAACATTCATTTGTACATTTAAGGTTAGTATTTAGTATATGTTGTATAATGCAGTACTGTATATACTTTCTAATAAAATGAGTTGAACTGCACAATGCAAGACCCAGATGTGCCACCACATAATGAGCCATCAGATCTGGATCCATGCATTTTGTTAGGAGTAATTAGTAGAACAAACGAAGTAGACCCTAATCTGCATGCAAGTGCATTATGCTATGGTAGATCAGGATCTTTCTTTGCAGTTTGACTCTACTTATAAGCGAGTAAGTATGGTATGTTTCATTGTAACATGCATTGAGGATCTTTTCTTTTTTGTTGCATTTTTGCAATCATGGCGAGACATAGATAGCATAGATAGCATTTTCCTGGTTGCTGCAGCAGTAACCATATAAATGGTAAAATAATACTAATACTGAGATGGGTGTGTATATTTTTTCTGAGAGATAAATTAGGACTGTGGTTAATATGATCATATATTTATTCTGTAGCATATGATGTGTGTTAATTAATAGGCATTACATATCCTGTATGCAATTAGATCTTTGAAATCTTTTTTTCTTAACCAGATGGGCCTGTTGTGACAGTTTTTCCATCACAGCAAGTTGTTCTTCTTGGTGAGATAGTAACATTACAGTGCACAGCCCAGTCAAATCCAATTACTCAATCAATTTCCTGGACAAAGGATTCGGACACCACTGTTTTGTCAACTCAGTCTACTCTGAGGATTGGTCCCATCCAGGCATCAGATGCAGGCACATATCGATGTACCGCCAACAATGTTCTGACAGTTCCAGGCACTGGAAATAAAGAAAGATCAGGATCTAATACTGTGATACTGACTACTGTAGGTGAGGAAATTAATGTTTTGTCAGTGAATTGCAAAATGCATATATTGCTGTCTGCCAGCAAAGGCATCATAAAACTAAAGATTTTATTTAAAGGTTTTTGAAAGTCATGTATATATTAACACATGATCTGTATTCAACTGAAACTTTGGTATAATGATATTGTAGGTCTAAATTAACTTTTAACACTTGCAGGACATGGGCCCCGAGTAGTTGAGTGGTCTAAAGTTATTGATCACTGGCATCTCACCACTGTCTGTGAGGGTTCGAGTCTCAGACCTGTCCAATGTGGGTATATGAGAAAGCTTGCCAGTAGCTTGTCATGGGTCAGTGGTTCTTTCCAGGGTTTTCCCAGGTTCTTTCTTCACATTTATACTGGTTACAAAGTATTGCCATGTGTAGCCTATCATGTGCTGAAAAATGGCATTAAACACTAGAACAACAACAACAACTTGCAGGACGTTTGTCTATTTCATGATCTTTGCAGGTCTGATGGATGTTTTGGGCAAAAACGTTATAAGAAGTTGAGTGCATAAGTAGGAGTACTGGTTAAATTAGATTAGGCCTTATTTGATTAGTCAATATTTTTTTTAAATCAGCTACTATATAATTAGCTTGTGACCACACATCATATATTTGCTTAAAACGTTATGCAGATGATGAAAGTTGTAAACTATGATTGAATATTTAATCTAATTATAGACTAGATTTACATGTTGGCCATTTTTGTGCTCATGCTCATAATATTGGAGAGAAAGCATTCTGGCCTGAAGATGTTTAAAATTTTACAAAAATGCTTATCTGCCATCAATTATGTTCCTAAAAGTAGAAAAACTGTTGAATAAAATTTGATCAGAGTTTACAGAAATTACCATGAAGACCTTTCAAGTGCTTGCTAATTTACACAAATGATGTTGATCTTCTATCAAATATGGCCACCATTATTAAAAATGAATAGCCTTTAAACAAATCCTTCTCAAACCCGTTGAACAGATATTTGCAGAAAGGATCCTGGCAGTAAGGCATATAAAATTTATACAAATAATTCTTATCTGCCACCAAATGCAGCTGCTATTACTTATAATAGTAAAACCTTTAAATTATGTTTTCTATTAGACTACTAAATAGAGATTAGTGAAAATTAACAAAAGCATATTGACACGAAAACCTTTCACTATGATATTAGTCTATTATCAAATATGGCTGCTGTTACTTAAAATAGATCAACCATCTTCTAAATAACTTCTAGATACCATTTTAAATCTTTTTCTTTTTTTTTTACAAGAAGTGTCCTACTTTGAACACCTTTAAGATTTATAGGAATTTTACTAAAATTTTAAGTTTTATATGAAATTACTAAAATAGATCAACCATCTTCTTAATAAATGCTTGACAGCTTTTAATCTTTTTTTACATGAAGTGTCCTACTTTGAACACCTTTAAGATTTATATGAAAGATTCCATTTTGCCATTAGATATGGTTGCTACTACTAAAAGTAAGAAAACAATTACACCACTATATCTAAAAGAAAATTCTGATAAGAGTTTGACCAACTTTAATAGAGAGTATCCTGGCATATGTTGGATATGAGATGATAATGTGTGATCAGGTATAGATGATGATAAAATCAGAGAAACCTTAAAAGATTTGTTTTTGTAGCTTATGGAATCAACAACAGAGAGCATTCTACTGAACCCAATTTTTAAGTCTTGCTCTTGGTTTAAGATGATATCTGTCAGATGAGCAGTCCAATCTTAAGTCCACTCCAACCTCTTGTTATGAAACAAATGGATGCTTTTCAACCAATACTGTATTCTGAACAAATAGTGCAACTTACATGGAAGAGCATAAGGGCTCAGGATTTTACCCAAATTATATTTAGCACAAATATTTACATGGAAGAACATATGGGTTCAGAATATCTCCCAAATTATTTGTAACACATATTTTCTCACTCACAGTTGAAGAGATTTTGTGACCTGAAAATTTGTCGTATTGATATTGAAAACCATTAGATCCATTGGCTAGATTTCAACTCTTCAATTTTAGTCTTATTTGTACTCAAGATCAGCAAGAGGTTCCTAGATTGAGGGTAACATGCTAGAAGTCTAATTAGCCATATCACCTGGAGGACACAAATTTATCATAGACATGTGAGCATTCAAATATTGAGATATTATTGACTTTAAATGAAAATTCATGTGACATGAGTTGTTGAAAGCTGTCTCAATTAATGCAATTATAATAAAATCTTGAGACACAAAGTTACATGGATCATCACTTGGGGCTAATAGATTTTGATCTACAAGTTAGGTTGATCATGTTTTAAAAGCCATCAATGCTTACAATGATGCAATTTTTAGAGTTTTTTATATTCTTATTGCAGCTCCTCCACAATCTGTGTTCCTGGTCTCATCCAACATGGAGACAGTTGTCATGGGCAACTCTGTGACTTTGACTTGTAACTCAATGGGAGGAACAGTCCCATTCTATTATTACTGGCAGTTTTCTGGTCAGAATGTGTCCCAGTCCAGATCATACACAATACAGAACATTGCTATTATCCAGGCAGGGAACTATGACTGCTGGGCATGGAATAGCTATGGAAAACGCAAAGCAGACCAGCCCGTCACAGTTGTTGTAAATTGTAAGAAAATAATTAATAAATTATTTTTAGCTAAATTACACTGACAAAACTTGAAATTTTTTTTCATGGTTATAATTTTGAGCAGGAGTTTCTGTGTGAACATTGGTAGGGAGAAAAGTTTAGCACCAGTGTTAAGGAGGCAGCGGCCAGTTTTTATGTACAAATTTAATGCCGCAATCAGTGACCCAGTACAAAAATTATTTTAAAAAAATAATACACAAGTGAGGGCAAGAATGTCCATATATTGAGATTCCTATATTAAAACAAAACATAAAAATAATATCCACTTGACCAGAGAAGTCAGTGGCAGTTCATAGCAGAAGAAGTTTATGCACCCCAACCCCAAATTTGTACTTGCAATTTTCATGTCCGAATGTCATTTTTGACACCATGTGGTGCTCACAGTGCAAACACAAGCCTTTTTCCTAGATGACAGTTCTGCAAAACAGTGTGTACTAAACATGCTGCTGCAGTTGAAAATAGTTGTCATCCAAGCCATTTTTGAGATATTCTCCTTGCCCCAAACCTACATGTTTACTGCTATGAGAGGCTAGCTCTTCTTCTTAGCCAACTGTTGGTATTTCACTATCAACATATTGCAGAGTAACTATGGAAGGTGTACATGCCTGACATCAATTTCAAGAACAAAACAAGCCCCAAACACCTAGTTCACAAATATATCCATATCTTTAATTAGTATACAAGAATTGCTGAAAAAGTCACACCATAGCCTTAAGTTAAGAAATTTGCCAGGGGCCAAATTATGAAACTGTACCCTGCCTCCTAAGACTGCTACAAGGTGTATAGTCTGGTTTGGTATTGGTTTGATTATATGATGGAACAAGACAAGTAGTATATTTAGTGTGAAGGCAATTTGAAATAAAGTGCAGTGCCAGAGGACATATTATGTTAGCTGACCTAGACTAATCTAAGTGTAGGATTCATACCTATACCCTTTTATTCATAAGAGCAGCTACTGTGCTGTGCAATTCTTATCTCCAACATTTTCCTGTTTAAATATGCAGGAGGATATACATGTATTGGGCCTGTTAGACATCACTGAGCCAGTAGTGGACTCAGAATATAATGTCTTACTTCAATTC
The DNA here is from genome assembly GCA_016746295.1 of Potamilus streckersoni. Classification (NCBI taxonomy): domain Eukaryota; kingdom Metazoa; phylum Mollusca; class Bivalvia; order Unionida; family Unionidae; genus Potamilus; species Potamilus streckersoni. The sequence goes on from JAEAOA010001187.1 coordinate 2,154,524, forward strand.
ATTCCAGAGCACATTAAAATTAAGAATATTAACTTGCTACCTCCCAAATCCAGTGCTACTGAAGGACAAGAATTCTTCCTTTCTGGCACTAAGACAAAGGGCAGTGACTCTTTCTCATTACCTTCCTTATCCATTGATAGGAGTTGCCAGTTTATAAGATTTGTTTCCATACCTATCATCATAAACAATAAGCCTTAAGCCATCCATTCAAAAGTTTGGATTTATTTGAACTACTATTGATTCATAAACAGGTTTTATACATAATGTTTTAATTTGGCAGATATTTTTGAAAGTTTTTCACTTTCTTGAACTTACATGGTACAACATTATATTCTTGATGCATATTGACACACTGTCTTTAGTTTACATACTCTGTTTAAAATGGGTGATATTCTGCAAGTTATTTAACATATTATTAACATACTGTTGTGCTAATGTACCTATTGTTTCTAGTCTTTATTATTTCAGGAACAATCTTTGAAATGTAGTAAATGCAATAAATACAAAGTAAGGGAAGACTTCATGAGTTGTACATGCATGAGTTCTGCCTGCCAAGTACAAGATACATGTATATCTATTCTTCCCCATGAAAAGTGTGCAATGTGTGGTATAAGGACATCTGGTCATCTGTTCTGCAATAATTAGAAAAAGGAAAGAGTAGAGGGGAAAAACACACAAGACATCACAGAATAAGTGATGTGCTTTGTGGGAGACAATACTAGCCTGCCCCCCCCCTTAACTCAGAAGGATGATGCCTTCTACCACTGTGACATTGGTAGAGTGTAATGAGTGTAGATATGTTGCAGTCAGTTAGATATGCCAGCCTTTCAGTAACTGGTACTTGGGAAATTGTACATCTTTTTCAATTTTGTGCAGATGATTTCAATACGATAGCGGATTGTTCCTCCATTTTGTGTAGCCCAGTGGGCATAAGTTCTTCTGCAAATCCAAGATTGGCATATAGGCCTGTAAGAATGGGTTTATGGGGTATTTTTTTTAGATTCATTGGATCCAGCATGTAATTCTGTCTTGCCGTCTGGAGCTGTACCAACATCTGGAGCTGTACCAACGATCAAGCCAGCCCACCTGTCCCCACCTGGAATTAATTATAGATATCTTATTGATTAATCCGACCATTTAGCCAGACATATGACTTCATATATTTATAAAAGACAGGAGTGAAAGATCCATGTGTGTAACCAATCCAATGGTTAAAGATGCAGCCAATTTTGTTTTGTATACACAAAATCCCCTCACCATGTTTCCAAAATCTGTCCTGGATCCTAACATGACTCAGCTCTGAGAAGTTCAAGTCATTAGCCAGGACCTTACTGTTATCATACAAAATTATTTATTCATAGCTGAGATTGAATCATTTGGTGATACTCATGACATGAATGGATGGTGATCCTGATGACATGGCCAGGCTTCAAGCACTACTTGAATTGCTTAGCAACAACCAAAAGGCTTTATCTCTCCATGAAGGCAGAAAAGGAGGATATCACCTTTTTTAGCCCTGTCTTTGTGGCTTAAGTGAGTTATATATTTGGCATAGTATAACATCTCAAAAGGTCAAGTTACCTCATAAAGATTTCAGCTCATGAAATTAGAGACATCTTTGCAAGCCTAGCATTTTAATACAATGTTTCAATCTGAGACTCATAGAAACTGTTGACTGACATGCAGAACTAACTTTTTTCAAGTTTTTGTCTGGAATTTATCCATGCAGAGACAAATTCTGAATATGGTGTGACCTGTGGCTGTGACCCAGACAACCACTAGGCCTTATTAAATTGACAGAGCCTCTTATTACATTGACAGGGCCTCTTATTCAATTGACAGGGCCTCTTATTAAATTGACAGAGCCTCTTAGCTTCACTGGATATGCCTGTGAACTTTAATGGTAAGAAGACTTCAGTGTTCAGCTTTTTAACCTGATAGAGTGGGCATGGATCATGTGACAATAGACTGTGATGCTTTCAGCAGGAGATCGTTTTATAATTCAAATGGAATACCCAAAGTATCGGTAGGATGCTCAGCATTCCTTCCTCCTATCACCTATTCTCCTAGTGTTTATATGATTGGGGAATTTGAAGAAGAAAGAAGTTATATTTCTGCAAGGATATTTACTTGATAACATTGCTAGAAGACCCTCCCAAACCAACAGGCAATGCAAAAATCCTGTTGGTAGTTTGCTCAGCTTTAAACTGGCAACCCAGATGGTTGCAAGGGTGGTAATGGACAAGAGTTACTGCCCTTTGTCTACATGAAAGAAAAGATGATTTTTTGTGTTTTAGTTAGGCTGAATTTGGGATGTGGATGAGGCTTATATTGCTAGTGTTAATTTGATCAGGTAAGTATTCTCAGAGAAACATAATTTAAGACAAAATTTTCCTTCTCATGTGAAAAAGAAGAAACCAGTCCTATATACAGGCAAAGACTATAAACAGGTAAAGAATGGTATTTTAGATAAACTAAAATTAGATAAACTTATTAGACTAGTGTTGTTGATATAACCTTTGTTATTCCCGATTCATTAAATTTTTTGTCATGTTTTTGTTGGTTTGCTTATTCATCATATAATCACCATTCAGTTTCATTTTTAGAGCATGACACATTTCTTTTTTTTGTGTTTTGTAAACTTGACATTTTTATATATGACATTTAAATAAATCTATTTTCCTTGCAGCCAACATTTTTGTGGGGCAAGGGATATACATGATTCTGTCTTCTTGGGTTTATTATCCTCTCTTAGGCAGTAATAGTGGGCAGATATAGCTTTGCTATGTCCATCTGTTTGTTTGTTCATAAACATTTTTGTTTCCAAAGATTAACTCTCACACAGTTCAGGATTCTTCACAATATGTCAAGTAAGTTGTATAAAGGTATCTTTTTCATGTGAATCCAGTTTGGAGTGAACTGTAATGCCAAAACGAAATCACTAGCACCTACATTTCATGTCCAAATGACTTCTTTTAACAGAGACATGTTTTGATGTGTGATACAGGAGTGTACAATCATGTAGGTCTGTTTGTGAATCTATTATGTTCAGTAGTCCTTCATCACATAAAACGTTGCTTAATCTGACCTACGTTCATTCATTAATGACTTGGATTGAGCTATAATTTAAAGTAAAATATTTATACCATTATATACCTTTGTGTGGATTCTGTTATATTATGTATGTATGACACCAGCATTCCAAAAATAGGTCTCTGTGATCTATATTCTATGCATCATTGTCTTCATTTGCAGTCATTTGAAATCAGTGATTTGTAATCAGTTTAAACTTCAGATATATTTTTTTCTGTTTATTGATAATGGTCAGTATCAGTCATGTAAATCTCCAATTAAAGAGTGCTAATTGTTCATATTAAAAAATTCACATGCATCTGCTATTGGTTACATTTCCAATACAAACGTCCTAGTTATTTTTTGCCCTAAAAGAGACTCTACTCTCAGACTGTCAGCCTGAATGTATTGTGCTAATCCTTTTTTATGAAAAAATTAATTAAAAAAAATAATATCTCAACACCTAGGATTTTCTTAAGTTAGATATTGGAATAATTTGGTCTTTTTCAAATGTTACTGGTCAGAACTGTGTGTAGGCAAGTTAGACTCTCTTTCGAAGGATCTTTTCAATTTAAATCCAGTTTAACTGCACTACTGAGTTTATTAGAATACCCAGAAAATATTTTTACCTCAATTGTGACTTCCTAATTTACACATTAAATTGACTATGTTGAATCAGATTCCTATTCTGTCTAGTTATATATTGGTGATGTGACCTGAATCTAATTAGATTTTTATAAATACCAATTAATCATGTCTAGTTTATTTGACAATTGTTTTTAATACAAGGCCATAATTGTAGACCATTTAATGAAAGACATTTGTAATTACAATCTGTAACCAGTGTATACATATATGATGCAGACTGCATGGTCTCAGATCTTATTCACACTGTAGGTAAGTATTTATACAGTTTGCGTATTAGAAGTTTAATCCAGAACATAATACCCTGATATTCCAGTACCTGAGGGTGTCTATACTAGTTGCTACAAAAAACTCGTCATTGCATGATCATCAACCAGATCAAATTCTGTGCAGTATTTATTTTTAGTACAAAAATGGTAAATGTTATAAATAAAAGATAATACAAACTGATAAAAATATATAAATATTGTTAAATAATTTCACTCTTGTCTGTTTAGATGCACCTCTGCCAGTTGATGACCTAGTTCAGAATTTCCAGCGGGATCTAAATGAACAGGTTACCTTTGTCTGCTTCACACATGCAGTTCCCAAATTGACAGACTATCGCTGGTACACAAAGGGAAGTAATATTGTGATTGGAAGAGGAATGTATTATACACTTGATATGTCCAGCAGCAGCCAGTATGGGGATTATGAGTGTGTGGCCAATAACTCTGTGGGAGACTCGCAACAAGTTCATTTTACTCTGTCCGCCAGAGAAAACAGTGGTTGTAAGTGTCAGCACTAATATTTATTAAGATTGAGATTGTTTTGGAATTTTTCCATATAACTGATTGCTTTGATGGAGATATCACATGTTCATCAACTTAAACAATTTTCTTATTTTTATTAATGTTGAAAGCATGTTGTAATCATGATTGTTTTGATGGAGATATCAATTGTAAATCGCCTTGAAAAATTTTCTTATTTATATAAATGTTGAAAGCATGTTGTAATCATAATAATTTTTTCATTTTACAAGATTTCAGCCAAATTTAACATGAAAACTTCAATGAATGTGATTTTCAGCACTCCATGACAACATTTACAGGAGTATGTCTCTAGGATTTCCTTTTCCTGGCAACTTTGTTTTGTGAAGTGTAACATAAATTTCAAACTAATTTGGCATGCTAGAGACTTTTAAAGAGTACTTTCTGGTATATGATTTCACACCTGTATTTAAAGGGGTTATATTTGCTGATTTCCAATCCTTTCATCATTGGTTTCAGCAGTATAACCTTAGCAAGAATTTTGGATTTCAACCAGATTTAGAATATGGTTTTATGTTGACAAAATGTTCATAGAGTGATTTCCAGCATTCATCAGCACCATTTAGAGATGTAACAGCCAGATTTCCCATTGCCCTAAATTAGGATTCTTCAGGAAAGTATTTGGATTCATTCTACCAGATTTGGCATGCACTTTTAGACTGATAAAACTTAGTTGTATCTTTAGATTTACATGACATAATTTACAAGAGTTATGGCCCTGATTTGATGTCTGCCTCACTTTGTTTATGTTCCTGCCAAACAACTTATGGTAGCCAAAGATTTTTCCAGTGCATCCATTTATGTTCATAGCCACCTTGAAATAATATGTCAAATTCAATAATGATTTGATTTGATTTATTTTGATTGGACAATATTGCTATATTACCATACTCATGTATGTAGTAATTGAATCTGATATTATTAACTAACATAACCTTCTTCATAAAACTTGACACTATGTCAGGTAACTAAATCATGTTTGTAAGTTGTTTAAATTCATAATATGACTAAAATTACAAATTGTAAATACCTTCAAACCTGAAAAAGATTGACTTTCTTGTGTATCCTGGAGAAAAGCAGTTATCCATTTATTTTATTACCCAGTTACATTAGTATTTGGGGCCCAGAGTGGCCGAGTGGTCTAAAGTGCTCTTCATTATGGATAACTGCCATCTCATCTCTGTCTGTGTAAGTTCGAATCTAAGATTTGGCGAGGATGTGTCTAGTCTTAATAAAGACATAATGACAGTTAGCATATCTGTTTCATGTGTTTCCTGTCACATCTGTGTTGGTGAGGAATGTGTTGTCTTTGGATATCTATGTCATATATTAATTTATAATACAATTTTATTTAAGTCATTTGGGTTATTGAAATTTTCATTTAATTTTTGATTCTTTAATTCTGTGACAGGCCTGTAATGTAAGATGAGAACATGTATGTACTTCTCCATTCAAAAATCAAGGTTATTGCCAAGTTCATGTCACAGCTAATTTGGTCAAAGTATTCCCTGCATTAATTGAATGGAGATGTTAGCATTGCTGGATCCAGGGGTTATATTGATACTGTGGATATATCACTGCTGTCTTAGCCACTAATTGAATAATAATAATAAAAAAGTACTGTAAGTATAGTTCAGGTGAACAAATTAGTTCATAAGGAAAAATAATTTAAATGTTCAGGAATTTTTGAGATTTGCTTGAGAATTCAGATTTGTTTGAGATGCATTAGGTGACCGAATTAGAGAATTAAAGCAGAACGTTCTCATTACTCAGTTATATTCAGTCTTGTAAGAGTGTTATGAGAGAAATTTGATTGTTGAAATAGCAGAGAGGTAACAACATTTATGCTAACAGACTACCTTCTTGGACTACTGTATGATTATTGAAGGACTTGCATATTTAATTAATTTAATTAGATTATGGACTTTAGTGATATTCAACTTTCAATGAATTACCTTGAAGTAAATCTTTTCCATATTAGAACAGTGTCTTCCGTGTGCAAGCACAGCACATAAGCACATTAGAACCTTCATCTAGAATAAATATAGAATGTTTCCACATTACTGTGATATTGATAGCACAGTAAGATTATACATGAATTCATACAATCCTATACGTTATTTTTAATTCATTCACATTGTTTGATTTTATGTTTAAGGGAATACATTTATAGTTTGGAAAATTGAATGCTTGTTCAGTTTTACCTTGTTTTGTTATGTAGTTTTAAGCCCTTAGGATGTACAAACTTAGGGGGCCCCAAGTGGCCGAGTTGTCTAAAGCGATGTCTGTTACGGATCACTGCCATCTCAACTCTGTCTGCCTGGGTTCGAGTCTAGGATTCGGCGAATGAGGATATGTGAGAAAGCTTGCCAGTAGCTTCTTGTGGGTCGGTGGCTCTTTCCTGTAATTTCCTGGCTTCTTCCTCAACCATTAAAACTGGCCGCCATGAATAGCCTATCATGTGCAGAAAAATAGCATTAAGCTCAACAACAACAATGTACAAACTTAGTAGTCACTAGCTGTCTTTCATCTAGCTGTAAAAGCAGGGAAACAGCATGCCTGATAATCAATGTAGTTAACATGGTGGCTTTTCATATAATGGCAAACAGTCAAACACAGGCATGGACAACTGACCTTTCCAGGAAGCAGGCCAGATAGGTGATTTTTAAATCAACACCCTGTGATATAAATTAATGGGCAAAACCAGATCAGAGGCTTGAAGAGGTCCACAAGCAGTATTTTACACACCCTGCTCTAACAACTTCATGTGTCTGGATTAGATGAGAAAAGATCACTTTTGGAATTTCCATTGCACAAATTGCACCATGTGGCAAAACTGCATTATCTCCCTATTGGTTCTCCATTTTATTCAGGGGCCATATTTAAAAGTTTAAAATCCAGATGGCATATGTGGAGCAAGTTGAGTTGTCATTGTAATCCCTTACTTCATTTTGCTGTTATGGGTTGTCAGAGAAGGGATGATCATCAGCAAAACTTAAGAAAATTCCCCACCAGAATCTACTTCTGTTCTGCCAAATTATGATTGTCCTTTTGTCAACAAGCAGTCTGGTGAATTAAGCCTTTTTGTAGGGGCCTTCATCCTTCATGACAGGCATCCCAAGCAGTTCCATGAAGGCAGACATGTTAAGAAGGAGAGCGGGTGTTGGCATCAATCAAAATATGTTGGATCCATTTTCCATATATTCATACACTTGGTATCTCACAAGTTCCTTTGTTTCTGCTGATGCAGGACATTACTCATTCATGGATCTCAAGTACATGCAAATGCATTCAAATGTCTCATTCATACCAATGATTGAGCCTGATTTATCTCTAAGACCAGATGCAATCTACAGGTTACAGTATGGTAGTTGCCATTTAACCTTTCATGAAGCTTATGGAGACTTCTGCCAAGTCAGAGGAAAGCAAGACATAATACAACAGCAGTGGTCTTATGCCTAACGTTGGTTATTAGATTCATGTATTCTAAGCTACCATAGGATGAGGTACAACTCATGAAGATCTTGGTTTATGAAATACAAGGGACTTTGTTGAGCTTGGATTTTGAATGTAATGTTTCAGTTTTAGAAATGAGTCAGTGACTGGCATACCCAGTCTGCTTTTTCCAGCTCATGTTTATGGGTAATGGTTATACAAAGGAGAGAGCTGTATCTCATTTGGCCACTAGAAGCTATCCAGACAGTCATTTTGACAGCATAAGTTTAATTTTGGGTGTGACCTTTTTCTTTTATTGGATTGCACAGGAAACTTATCCCAGTAAGGTAAAAGCCAGATGTAGCACCTCATCGAGGTCTCCTTCATAAGAGAATAAATGCATAAAATTCAGTTGTGCTATTTTGGAGAAGTTCATAATGTCTTAGAGGAGTTAATAGCCTGCTCCTAGAGGGTAATAAAACAGTACATGTTGGATGCTCATGCATTTTCTCCTATTTCCTATTTTCCAAATATTAATGTGAACAGGCATTGAAATTTGACAGAGAAAAGAAATGTTTTAGTCAATTGTTTCTTTAAGAATACTTTGCAGATTAAATTATTATCTATATGACCCTCACCTGCAAATGCAAGCATTAAGTTATTGGTTTTGGTCAAGTTTAAATTAGTAAACATCTGAAATAATGTGTAACCATCAAGGGAGGGAACTTAATCTGTCTGAGTTACTTGGTTGGCTGGATTTGGAGATCAATGAGTTTATTTTCCTATTCTTAATTTTTTTGGGTGTGTATTCTTAAAAAATAATATGCAGTTTTAAAAATATGTTCTTCTCTTTCTCCTTGCGTAATTGTGGGAGCAATTTTGGGAAAGTCTGGAAGATGTTTTCAATAGTTGTAATACTAATGTCATCACTGCCAATAAAACAACAGCCACCAAAATTATCATTATAATCACTATATTGATGATGTTGCTAAGAGGACCACCACCACCAATATGATAATAATAATAATAATAATAATAATAATAATAATAATAATAATAATAATAATAATAATAATAATAATAATAATAATAATAATAATAATAATAATAATAATAATAATAATAATAATAATAATAATAATAATAATAATAATAATAATGAAATATTAATAATAAACAACTGTAACCTTCTTTTATTTCAGTGAATACTGGAGCCTCCACATCAAATACTTGTGGAGTTGGCTGGGAGCTAATCCTTGGTCTGACACTGGGAATATTGTTTTTCCTGCTTGTTCTCATCCTTATTATTGTGTGCTGCTGTTACTTTGGTAATCTCTACATACTTTGCATTTTTATGTGTCTCCCTTCCATGCTTACATTTGCTATTAGGTCAATAATCAGTCACATAGGATTCAGTCCATGCTTACATTTACTATTAGGTCAACAATCAGTCACATATGATTCAGTCCATGCTTACATTTACTCTTAGGTCAATAATCAGTCACATAGGATTCAGTCCATGCTTACATTTACTATTAGGTCAATAATCAGTCACATAGGGTTCAGTCCATGCTTACATTTGCTATTAGGTCAATAATCAGTCTTATAGGATTCAGTCCATGCTTACATTGGCTATTAGGTCAATAATCAGTCAGAAAGGATTCAGTCCATGCTTACTATTAGGTCAATAATCAGTCACATAGGATTCAGTCAATGCTTACATTTACTATTAGGTCAATAATCAGTCACATAGGATTCATTCCATGCTTACATTTGCTATTAGGTCAATAATCAGTCACATAGGATTCAGTCCATGCTTACATTGGCTATTAGGTCAATAATCAGTCACAAAGGATTCAGTCCATGCTTACTATTAGGTCAATAATCAGTCACATATGATTCAGTCCATGCTTACATTTACTATTAGGTCAATAATCAGTCAAATAGGATTCAGTCCATGCTTACATTTGCTATTAGGTCAATAATCAGTCACATAGGATTCAGATTCCCACAGTTGGGAATTTGCTATGCAGTATCCTTTACATAACAGTGTATATCTAGTGTAAACATAGAAGGGATGATCATTGTTTTTGATACAGTATTGCATAGACTTGCTTAGAAGTTGAGCTCAACTGCAAACTGCAGAGAATTAACTTAGGAGTAATCAGCGGAGTAACATAGCCCATGGTCTGCTGATGAACTATGTAATGGCATTTCAAGGTCTGGTTATTTGTACCTGTGTGCAAGTCTATATTGTATTTGTTGGAAGATAAGCCAGTCCCAAACAGTATCTAATAATAAGTCCACTTGCTATTTAAGAAACATTTGTTAAGCAGGCTTCCTGGTCTTAACTGCTGGTAGAAGAATTAGGCAGTGCTGAGCTTTAAATGCTAATAATACTGCAAGTATGTTTTCATTTGAAATGCAATGGTAGTGGTGGGATGATGTATACATACCTGTTGATTTAGAGCATGGTGATTTTATTATGTGGTATGGAAATGTATAGCATAAAATAATATTATCCAAACCAATGAAAATGTATACTATAACAAAATGTTTTTAAAATCCACAAATAATATTATAAAAATATTGGTACTCATATATTCAGGGATACATCCAATGTACCTACATGCCATAAGACATGACTAATGGAGGCAGGGGTCAAGATGGTTCAGTGGTTCACTCAAGCAAATACAAAGCCATAAAGAGGAGTAATAACCAACCTTGCTGTATCCACTTGGAAATGTATAACTTTACCAGTATAATTAGACTCAAAGGACTCTGCCCGTGTTAATCAGCAACTGTGTAGTAATGACATACCATAGGAGGACTCTAATTGGAACTAGATTTGGAATGCTTAAATGACCAAGATGATAGAATGCTACGCAAGTGTTCAGGATGCCATGTCAGAACTGTTTACAGCTATGAATAGATGATCAATGTTAAAAATAGTCACAAAATACTTAATGCTTTATGCCAGTAATGTTGATAATGGATAATTGTAGGGTGACAAACTGTAGACAGATAGCTCCAATTATCAATAAGTTTTTGGGAACCACTTGATACACCTGGTGTAAATTGGTCTGCCTTTGGTTCAAGTCCTGAGCTTGTGGTATATACTGGTCTTCCATTTATTCAAGCCCTGGCCTTATAGTATATACTGGTCTTCCATTGATTCAAGCCCTGTCCTTATAGTATATACTTGTCTGTCATTGGTTCAAGTTTTGCCCATGTAGTGTATACAGTGAATTTTTAATAGTTACAAATCAATTACAAGATCTAAATAATAACAAACCTTCTGTGGAAATAACAGGATCAGTTTCCATTGAAGGCATTGAATTTCATTACTGATAATGATGTAATTTTTAAAAACCACAAATGTAAAATTAAATAAATGTACAGTAAAGTACAGCCAGCTCTCTCTCTCTCTCTCTCTCTCTCTCTCTCTCTCTCTCTCTCTCTCTCTCTCTCTCTCTCTCTCTCTCTCTCTCTCTCTCTCTCTCTCTCTCTCTCTCTCTCTCTCTCTCTCTCTCTCTCTCTCTCTCTCTCTCTCTCTCTCTCTCTCTCTCTCTCTCTCTCTCTCTCTCTCTCTCTCTCTCTCTCTCTCTCTCTCTCTCTCTCTCTCTCTCTCTCTCTCTCTCTCTCTCTCTCTCTCTCTCTCTCTCTCTCTCTCTCTCTCTCTCTCTCTCTCTCTCTCTCTCTCTCTCTCTCTCTCTCTCTCTCTCTCTCTCTCTCTCTCTCTCTCTCTCTCTCTCTCTCTCTCTCTCTCTCTCTCTCTCTCTCTCTCTCTCTCTCTCTCTCTCTCTCTCTCTCTCTCTCTCTCTCTCTCTCTCTCTCTCTCTCTCTCTCTCTCTCTCTCTCTCTCTCTCTCTCTCTCTCTCTCTCTCTCTCTCTCTCTCTCTCTCTCTCTCTCTCTCTGATTATACTGTGGTGGTTGGGGACCATATACCTAACCATGTTATATTGGAAACTGTGATGGACAGAGCTGTGATATATTGAGAATAGTGTATTATAATGAACTGCAGTATATTGGGAATTATCTAAATTTGTTAAATAATGGTGTTTTCAAAAGGAATAAACTAAATTACACCATGTCTTCTTTCAACCTATATAGTTATATGCTGGCATGATGTGGGTAAAGTGGTCCATCATACTGCATTATGTCCAGAATGGCATTATAATTAAGCCCATTATAACAAGTAAGAGCTGTACCTCTACACTATTGTCAACTTGCATTAGCATGGTGAGCCACATGTGTCATATTCCTGCAGTATTGGCAGCATCAATGTTGGACTTTTGAGTTTTTACAAGTCACACATGCAGGATGGAGGGAGTGAACAGATGCAGGCAAGACACTAGGCTTTGTGGAAAACTTGTTAAAGATGATGTGACATTTGATTTATCTGTTTACATCAGGATGCTGTGCATGCTGTAAGAAAAAAGAGTCGAAAACAAAGATCACACCAGGAGAAAAACCACTTGCAAATCCATATGCAGGGTAAGTATACCAAACTAAAACCTTGTATGGAGTTCAAGGAATATTTGAAAATTATTTTTATATTCTTTTAAATTAGGTTTACTTTTGGCTATGCCACTCTAGACCATGTTCACTATAATTATAGTTGCCTGTCATCTTTCATCTGTCTGCCCTTTGGTATTAAATTTGTTACCACTTTTACTACACATAGGATTGCCCTGTTACTTTATAAACTTGTTCATTCCAAGGTCTAGTTGGTCATGAAGGAAAATGCTGATCCTTGGACATCCAGTATGACTGCCATCTTAGAAATTTAAGTTAATGCTGTTGATATATAGTTGATCCTGTCTGATCTTGGTGCACATCATGAAAAATATTTGTATATTTCTTTATCAGAACAAACAGTAACAGCAACATGGTATTGTCAATAGTAGATTTATGATAATTATTTGAACCTAAATGTTAATGGCTCTGATTAGACCTCCAGCATGGTGGCTGTGGTGGTCACCTTAAAAATCTTATCATTGCTTCTCATAAAAAGAATGTGTTGATAAGGTTTTTCACTAAAATACTTCACACTAAATTAGAGCACCCTCAGAAAAATTATATCAGTGACCTTGAAATTAAGTTAAACCTATAGATTAAATGAAACTTGGTACTAGTAAATTTTAACATTGTAAGAGACAGGTTATGTTATGATTGATCAATGAAATTGGGTCCAGTGTCACTGAGCTTCACTTACAGGTATCATGTGGAGATGATAAGTGTAGTATATGAAAGTAAATCATTTCCAATGACAAATTTGTTATATTGGAGTTTTCTATGAATATCAGATGGTTTCAGTACTCAGTTGAAAAAAGTAATGAAGGGGATAAAGAAACACACTTGCTACAAAAATTGGGTAATTATTTTTGGAACATTAAAAAGTCTCATTTCCTTTTGAATGACCTTTTGTTTATTTATTGATTAATATACTTGTCCTGAACATCATATAAAATTGATTTAATTGTTTTGTTCAGCATGCATGGACATAATATCAAAACTGTACCAACTGGACCATTGAAATGTTGATTGAATTAGCACACACACACACACACACACACACACACACACACACACACACACACACACACACACAGGCTGTTGTATCGTGATTTGCTCTTAGCATATGAATGCACTTTCTACATCAGCGATGAACTTCCAATACTTATTTACTTATTATTAAAGAAAGAAAACTAATGAGAAGAAATATTAATAATATACATCTACTGAATGAATTAAAAATGGTAAACTAGTTCATGCGTATCCTGTCTGCTTTCCATTTTAATTTTATATATCTCTCTCTCATCTTACAAGGGACAAAATAATGTGTAAATCTGTGGAGTGAGAGAGAGAGAGAAAGAATTTGAAGTGGATGAAAATCTTGATCTTAAAATTCACAAAGTAACATAGAGTAACCTAACTCATTATAATGGTTTGTGTACACTTTCCATGGCATTTTTCTACAGTGTTACTCAATGCCAATCATGCACAGTGATGCAACATAGTGTGGAGTTGAGAAGTCCATTTAAATTTTAACTCATGATTGTTATTTTTTATATAAAACATTTGAATAGAAATAGAAACTCAGGCAAGAAACCGATTATCAATTTCAGAAGAGGATTGTAAATAGCTGTAATGGCTACAGAACTAAACTTATAGTGGACATACTGGGAATAGATGTGAAGCGTCTTCCATCAAATACAGTTTTCTTTAGCCAAGACAAGATTGACAGTATAATATTGTATATATAGTTATAGATATTTATAATTCTTATAAAAGTATATTCGTTTCCACATATAGTTCGTTAGAGAGTCACACTGTGTGGGTATAGATGTGGTGCTTTCCACACATAGTTTGCTAAAGAGTCACAGTGTGTGGGTACAGATGTGGTGCTTTCATATTCTGAAGAAACTCTTCCACATTTGACAACAAATTTTGAGTCATTTGAAATTGCTGTTCAAGCGGTTAATATTTTTGATGTTTAAATATGGATTAAATAGCTTGTGGTAACTAACATTTCCGTTTGTAACAATTGAGTTAATTGAACCCATATTTATTTATTATTAGAAGAGAATAGATGCAGTATGTTTCCATTTACTTCTTTCAGTTCTCTGACATCGGCTGTAACACGTAAGGACATTGATGTCAGTATTAATGGATACCGGCAAGTACATTTTTATTATATTCAATCATACACAGAACAAATTCACACATATGTAGTATTGTCACTATAGTTATGGTGTAGCAGCAGTTTTCATGGATTTTGTTGTTTATACAAAGAACATTATTGTCACTATAGTTATGGTCTAGCAGTTTTCTTGGATTTTGTTGTTTATACAAAGAACCTTGAACAATGATCCTTATATGGTAGTGATAGGATTCTAGTGATTTTAAGTACTGATGAAAATGTAATTTTTTCAAATCCAGGAAAATTAATACCGATAAAAATAAGTATTTCACTGTATACTTTATAAATAATGGGATGTTTATAATACATCCATGAGCTCAGTTCAAAAATCCATGTCGGAGATAAAAATAAAATTTTATTCTTAACATCCCATTTCTGCCTTGAACATGTCAACCACAATAACTCGTGTCATTTTTGAATTATCACTCATTTTGTCATTATTCCTAGTGAGCATGAAGACACATCAAAATATATAGATGTCTACAGTATGTATGTAGTATGAAAGATTTACATGCATTTTAAATTTACTAAGGAATGTTAGATTCAAACTTAGGTTTATTATAACATTTATACTAATCAGATATTAAATGAGAAAAATTTTGTCATTTACAGGAATTAAATGAAATGTTGATTGAATTAACACACACACACTCACACACACACACACAGAGGCTGTTGAATCATGATTTGCTCTTAGCATATTAATGCACTTTCTAGATCAGCGATGAACTTCCATTACTTATTATTAAAAAAAGAAATACAAGAATTATATCCCCTGATTTACAGAAATTATGTCTCCTGGTTGCCCATAACTTCTTGTTTCTTGTCCTAAGCAGTAAATCAGTAAATTGTAGTGAGTATGGCCTGTTAACAAAATATTTTGCAATGATTAGACTTGTAATTAACAAGCACCAATCACTGATAGTTTAGTTCTAAAATTTTTTCAATGATTGCATGTTTACTTTCTTTATATATTCATTTTTCTTGATCAATAAGAATGTCAGGCACTGAAGCGTTTTATTGCATGATCCATAACCTGCCTTTTTATTCACTCTAGGAAGGATCGCTATCTTGTACCAAGATATCGTCACCTACCAGCATCAAGTTTGGCATCGGGTTCTATTATGTAAGTAAACCTGACAAGGATGATTAGTGTGTGGTTGGTTTAAAGCCCAGCATTGTCAGCACATACAAATATATCATTAACAGTATGTTGACACAGGAATGGCAATATAGTGCGAATTTACATGTTCAATTTTAGGTGTTTAAAAGGATTAAATGTAAAAATGCAAAGATAACAAATTATGAAATGGGACCAACATTTCAAGGTCATGATCTCTATAGTCTGAATTAATTTTATGCTTGATATTTAATGTTTACACTCGATGGAGACCACTAACATCTGAACAGAGATAAGCTATGTAATTGCTGATAACATTCTGGTTTATAATAATTTCATAGAATGAATTACCTGAAAGCAATTCACTTGTTGATTATGAGTCACATTACATCTGTCATAGCTATGAATGATCTATTGGAAGATTCCTGAAATGTATCAAGGGTTTACCTGTATCATGTTGCAACTTTTCTTCCTCATCATGATCTATTGGTAGCTTACTGAAATGTATTAGGGGTTTACCTGTATCATGTTGCAACTTTGCTTCCTCATCATGATCTATTGGAAGCTTACTGAAATGTATTAGGGGGTTTACCTGTATCATGTTGCAACTTTGCTTTCTCATCATGATCTATTGGAAGCTTACTGAAATGTATTAGGGGTTTACCTGTATCATGTTGCAACTTTGTTTCCTCATCATGATCTATTGGAAGCTTCCTGAAATGTATCAAAGGTTTACCTGTATCATGTTGCAACATTGCTTCCTCATCATGATCTATTGGAAGCTTCCTGAAATGTATTAGGGGTTTACCTGTATCATGTTGCAACGTTGCTTCCTCATTATGATCTATTGGAAGATTCCTGAAATGTATTAGGGGTTTACCTGTATCATGTTGCAACTTTGCTTTCTCATCATGATCTATTGGAAGCTAACTGAAATGTATTAGGGGGTTACCTGTATCATGTTGCAACTTTGCTTTCTCATCATGATATATTGGAAGCTTACTGAAATGTATTAGGTGGCGCTCACCAGTTATTATGTACTTTTGAGAGAGTGATGTATGTAAGGTGAAGTTGTTTGCATTTTAAACATGCACAGTGCAAAGAATGTTGGCATACCTATATTCTACTTTCATGTAATGTGGATGAAATTGCTTTGGATATTGTACTTTTGGAAATTTTAAATGATCTTGGGACACTGCTAACTAAAATGACTGCTCCCTTGTGCTCCAAAAATCAACCTAAATTTGTCTAAAGTACACTATTCTTGGCAGCTATTAAAATATGGAAAATGAATTTTGCCAAACTAGATAATACCAGCTTCTAAAAGTGCAATGACTGAATTACCAAATACATAAAATGTAAAAAAAGTTATCGGCTCTTTTTTTTACAATTTACCTCTGAAGTTTGAGAAGTGAAAATGAGCAAGTAGAGCTAGCACGTTTTTGAAAGATGCACATCTGGAGTAAGGCCAAGCTGTATATTCTCTAACCCATATTACACCCATCAATCATACATCAAAATAAAGGGAATTAAAGGTTCTTTGAACAACACCTAAGATATACAAAGTCTCTTTTAAATAACCAGTATAACTAGTGAGGCAACCCGGGGAAACTCTTTTTCTTTAAAATTTTAACCTTATGCTAAATATGAAACTGTAGAGCGCCACCTTAAAAACAAATATAAACATTTATGAAATTATGTTTCTTATTTTCATATTATTATGTATGATGTTCTGAGTAAAATGGTACATTAACAATGATTTTATTCATGAAAATAAGCTAATTATGCTTATTTTTGCTCTAGCATACATAATTTGATATGAGGCATGTTTAGGTGAGTAGTGACCTTCATTATGGGGAAATTAGAAGTCTTAGAATATAGGAATAAAGTCAACTTAAATTGAAAAATGTTGCATTAAGTAAAATAAATCCATAGTGAAAATGTTTTATTTCATTTATTTGCAATGAAATTAAAAAATAAATGATAACAAAGCAAATTTGCTTTCTTCCATATCAAAGAATTCGTTAATATTTACCCTTTGACCTTTGACCTTTATGAACCTCACCTGTTATATCCCTTTTATAACTGTAAAATTTATTGTTGACATCTCAGGAATAAATATGGCTAGTTTCATGTTCCTGTCTATCAGCATAACACTGGTTGCTATGTTGAAAAAATGCAATGCGCATTTTTAAAATAGTTCACTTTTTATCATAAGGAAGGGGGGGGGCTGTACCGGTTTAAGACTCTGACTCTAATAAATGCTGTTCTGAGGGGGTAAATACATGACAATTATTACAAAGGACTGTTTTGATGCTTGCGACTTAAATATTTCAGTCGTACAATCAAAATTAAATCATACAATAATAATACCTATATTCTCTTTATGGTGGCGCTCACCAGTTATTATGTACTTTTGAGAGAGTGATGTATGTAAGGTGAAGTTGTTTGCATTTTAAACATGCACAGTGCAAAGAATGTTGGCATACCTATATACTACTTTCATGTAATGTGGATGAAATTGCTTTGGATATTGTACTTTTGGAAATTTTAAATGATCTTGGGACACTGCTAACTAAAATGACTGCTCCCTTGTGCTCCAAAAATCAACCTAAATTTGTCTAAAGTACACTATTCTTGGCAGCTATTAAAATATGGAAAATGAATTTTGCCAAACTAGATAATACCAGCTTCTAAAAGTGCAATGACTGAATTACCAAATACATAAAATGTAAAAAAAGTTATCGGCTCTTTTTTTTACAATTTACCTCTGAAGTTCGAGAAGTGAAAATGAGCAAGTAGAGCTAGCACGTTTTTGAAAGATGCACATCTGGAGTAAGGCCAAGCTGTATATTCTCTAACCCATATTACACCCATCAATCATACATCAAAATAAAGGGAATTAAAGGTTCTTTGAACAACACCTAAGATATACAAAGTCTCTTTTAAATAACCAGTATAACTAGTGAGGCAACCCGGGGAAACTCTTTTTCTTTAAAATTTTAACCTTATGCTAAATACGAAACTGTAGAGCGCCACCTTAGGGGTTTACCTGTATCATGCTGCAACTTTGCTTTCTCATCATGATCTATTGGAAGCTTACTGAAATGTATTAGGAGTTTACCTGTATCATGTTGCTACTTTGCTTTCTCATCATGATCTATTGGAAGCTTACTGAAATGTATTAGGGGTTTACCTGTATCATGTTGCAATTTTACTTCCTCATCATGATCTATTGGAAGCTTACTGAAATGTATTAGGGGTTTACCTGTATCATGTTGCAACTTTACTTCCTCATCATGATCTATTGGAAGCTTCCTGAAATGTATTAGGGGTTTACCTGTATCATGTTGCAACTTTACTTCCTCATCATGATCTATTGGAAGCTTACTGAAATGTATTAGGGGTTTACCTGTATCATGTTGCAACTTTACTTCCTCATCATGATTCATCCATACATTTTTAGTTGATGCATCAAATCCATTCATGGAACGTATAAATGATCTTTACAACCTCTTTTTCCTTGAATAGAAAGAGATGTTTGAATTAGTGTCTTGATAACACATTAGAATTGTGATTACATTGAACATTAGTCATTTGTGTATAAGATCAAATGTCTGAGGTTTGTTGTACTCACTCTCAACTTCATGGACTTTAACACTTGTGAATTTTTAGCATAATCATAATGCAGACATGTTTTATAATATATTTAGATTACATGATATCTCATTTATACCAGGACTAGTAGTTGTAATAAACTGCTTGTGAACCATACTATACTGCATTGCATTATAAGAGGGATCACAATAGTCTAAGTTAAGCTTCAGGCAGGGTTGTGTCAGAGTGGGATTTATTTTATGATTTCTCATTTCTCTATGTTCTTATCAGATTGACCTCCAAAAGTTGTCTTTGCTGAAACATTATAGCAGCCTAATGCATGTGAAGATCATAGAATTTTAGAGGCTCACCTGGTGCTCAAATCTCAGTCTTTGACTTCACCATGCTTATTCTGTCATGACAACAGCATAGACCTGGACTAATGGTGTAAAAATACAGTAGATCTGTTTTGAGTTAGTTAAACTCTATGGTGCATCATACATCATTTACGGGCACAGAGGTTTTGGTAGGGTTTTAAAACTAGGAGTCCAAGACTCCCATTTTGGTAAAAATAGGAGTCCCACCAGAAAATATTGCAAATTAGAAGAACTATTGGTTGCCATTGGGTTTAATTTCTACACTCTATATAACATTGACATAGCTCTAATGTTTGTTCATCAGAGTGAGACTGAATTTTGTCAATCCAAGGAAGGCCTAAGCTAGGCATCACACACTTTCTTTCACTTGGCTACTATCCAATCCGAACTTTAGCTTTCTTCTAAATCTCATTACAATCTTTGTCATTTTGGCATTTAATCCCAAAACACTTATCCAAATTTGCAATGGTATTTTGTCTCTAAGTCTCAACATGTAAGTTGATTCTGAGGTCACATGTACTGCTTACTTTGCTACACTCAGAAATGAACACAATATTGAAAGCTTATGTTCTTTATTTGAATATTCTTTTAAACATCTTTGGTTCATTTTGTCTCTGAATTCAAGCACTCTAAATATCAATACATTTTCCCACCTAGTCACCAGTCAAAGCCTTTGATCTTGTCAACCAGTTATTGCATCATGTTCTTTTGATGTACTCTTATAATGGCAACATGTACATCAGGTGATCTTTCAGCCACTGAAATATGTCATTGTAAATACCAACACAGTTAACTGATCAACACATTTTCCCACTATGCAGGTGGCTGAAGCAGGAATGGCAAGTCTTTCAGTTGTGCTGCTCACCTATTACATGCACATGGATGACTCCTGCCTTAGTGATTTTCTGCATCTCAGATAAAAACTTGATTGACATTAAAATTGTGTGACTAAGCATTTCCGAGACCTCTGAGGAAACACATTTGTTGTTCATTCTGTCTCTCTGTTCATTTTCCCTACTCTACAGTCAGAAGTACTTTATACAAAATGCATCGGTCAGTCTTCTGTCTGAAACTACATCCATCTGCCAATCAACAATTGATTTCAGCAATATAACTTAACTAGGAACTGTTAAATTTTGACCAGATTTGGTTTTCAGTATAATATTAATTAGACCAAGAACAAGTTCAGTTTCCAGGCTTCTCTGTTGTCATTTACTGGAGTTATGGCCCATGAATAACAATCCCCATAACTCTAGTTTCAGTAGCTTATAATTACTAAGAATTTATAGATTTAAGCCAGATTTGGCCTTTAACACAATATCAATGAGACCTCTAAAAAGATTTTTAGTGTTCCATATTGTAATGTACAGAAATTGTGCCACTCTTTCTGACTTTGGTTTGAACAGCGACACTTTATCAATGTTTGGGGGATTTGATACAACTCTGGCATGGAATAAATGTTGTTGAGGTTTTAAATCATTTCAATTTCCAGCATTACTTTCATAAGGGTTTGAATTTCAGTTAAATTTGGTAAGGTGTATTTATATTAAAAAAGAAAACAATGAATGAATTTGATATCCATCATGCTTTATAAACAGGAGTTATGATGTTTTTTTCATCTGGGTTTGGTTTCTGTAGTAAAACTTTACCAAGATTTATTAGATTTCAATTAAAGTTTGCATCAGCTTTATATAAATGATTATTTCATTTGATTTCCAACCTTCCATACCATTTTTATGGAAATATATCCCACTGATTGTTCATTCTTTTAACTTTCATTCAAACAGCATAACTTTGCAAAGATTTGTTGGTCTAGAACCAAATTTTGTTCAAGTATTTACAAAGATGAGACCATGGAGGAGTTCAATTTTTAGTATATTATGAAAGCATTTACAGAACTTATGCCCTATGAATTTTAGTCCTTCTGATGCTGGTTTCTGCAGCATTACTTTAGTGAGGGTTTGAATTAAGTTATACTAGTCCTTAATATTTAAAAAAAAACTTTGAATTCATTATAGACCTAAATCAAAATCACTATTTGCAAGACTTGCACTCCCCAAATTGTCTGCACAGTCGTCATGATTGGTTTCTTCAGCATTACTCTACCAAGGATTGTTGGATTTCAGCCACATTTGCTATGCAGCTCTATGCTAATGAGACAATGACTAAGTTTAATTTTCCAGAGTTCCACAATTAGAAGAGTGATGACCCCTTTTTGCCCATCATCCTTTTATTTATGAAGATTATATTTACTAAGGATTATTGGTATCACAACCAGAATTATTATGGGTGCAAGGGACAATTTTTAGCCACAAATCTAATGTTGCATACAACTGCCTCATATAAAATTTCATAAAAAAATTAAATACATGAGTGAGGTCAAAAAGCTGCATATTTTTGGATAGGTATAATAAAGCAAAATATAAGAATATCATTCACTTGATCTGACAAGTCAGTGGAAATTCATTGAATGAAAAGTTGATTCACCCCACCATCAATTTACACATGCATTTTTCATATCTGAAGGACATTTTTGGGAACACGTGATGTTCACAGTGCAAACACAAGCCATTTCCCTTGGTGATAATTTTGAAATACATTGAGTACTTACTAGCTTGATGCAATTCAAAATAGATGTAATCCAGGCAGTTTTTGAACTATTCTACTTGCCTTGAACCAATGAGTCTACTGTTATAAGTGGCTGGCTCTGCTTTCAAGCTGACTATTGGTATTTCACTGGCTACATACTGTGCAGTGACTAAATGAGATGAACATCAATTTTAGGAACAAGACAGGCCAGAAAGACCAAATTTACAAATACAGAATATCCATATCTTTAATTATAATTCAATAAGAACTCAGAAAGTCACACCATAGCCTTAAGTTAAGAAATTTGACAGGGGCAATTAAAAAACTGTCCCCTATCACTTATACACTTATGAGACTTCAGGTGGGTTGAATTTCTCGGATTCCACATTATCAGTTATTTCCCTTGAACACTCATACTCCTAATTTGGGTTTTCTGACAAAGTTCCACTGTTTAAGGCACAATGGTGCAAACTGTTGTAAGCAGGGAACTAATAGCATGCAACCATTACTACTAACTCAAGTTGAAATACATTACCTATTTATTTTTCAATATCATTTATTGTTACTAATGTGCATTCACCAATTTTGTCTGTACACAATGTCTGTATTTGGCGTTTGATCAGGTGTTTTGCAGATTGGTAAAGCAGGTTTGCATCTATACCAAGAAATCTTGAGCATTATCCATCGATGATGCATTATAAGTGAAACCATTTGGTGCATACTTTACAGATCAACATTAGATGCACTGTTTACATTTATAGCTAATACATTGTGAGCAAACATTACAGGATTGTTGTTGTTGTTGTTGTTATAGGGTTTAACACCATTTTTCAGCACAATATAGGCTATACATGGAGGCCAGTATTAATGGTGGAGGAAGAACCCTGGAAAACCCAGAGAAGAACCACTGACCCACAAGAAGCTACTGGCAGGCTTTCTCACTTACCCACATTAGCTAAGCCTGGACTGGATCTCATGCAGACAGAGGTGAGATGGCAGTGATCCGTAACATTACTGGATTGTAACTTCTGTGGTCCATGACCTATCTTCTTATTCCATTCTAGAGAAGATCACTATATTACACCAAAATATCATCTGAAGCAAGAGACTAGTGTGGCATCGATTCCTGTTACGTAAGTGTAATCAGAAGGATGATCACAGTTTATTAATATAATGTGTGATAAATTTAGTATAAACTTCTTCCTCTTTGTTTTGAACATTTTCACTTACTGAATTACTTGAAAATAATTCACTTGTCAGCTATCACTCACATAGCTATCAGTGATCTGTCTTGGAAGTGTATGAGGGGCATTTTTACTTGTTCCTGTGATCTGTATTATTGGTATTATTATGTTCTACAGTGTCACAACTTGTGTACTTTGATGTTTCCTCATCATCATTTATTCATACTATTACAATTGTTTTACCAAATTTATTTATAATAATAATAATAATAATAATAATAATAATAATAATAATAATAATAATAATAATAATAATAATAATAATAATAATAGCAACAACAACAACTACCACCACCACCACCAACACCACCACCACCACCACCATGGCCTTCTTTACAGTCTACTTATGTACAATATATAATTATTTAACACAAGTTAAAGACAATATTTATTGTTTACCTTACTAAGTACATGTAATGTTGTCAAAGCATTTATTTTTTTAAAAAGCATTTTGGGGATTTGATTGTTTTATATTTAAAGGCAAGCTATTCCAGACAAGAATCCCCCCAATCAGCACTCAATATGGCATTCATTGATTTTGAGACTTGTGAATTTTTTGTCATAATCACAATGTATGTATGTATTATACTGTATTTAGATCACATGATCCATATTATAATGTAGGAAGCACATTACTGTATTGCATTATAAGAGTGGCCACATTGTTATAAATTATGCTTAAGGCAATGCTATGTCATTAGTGGCATTGATTTTATGACTGCATTTTTCTGTGGTCTGCAACCCTATGTACTTAAGGGTGATACAAGATTCACAGGTTGATATTGTAGCAACCTAATGTACTTAAGGTGATACACCCAAGTGGCCTAGTGGTCTAAAGCACTGTCCATTATGGATTACTGCCATCTCACCTCTGTCTGCTTGGATTTGAGTCTAGGATTCAGTGAATGTGGATGTGTGAGAAAGCTTGCCAGTAGCTTCTTGTGAGATGATGGTTCTTTCCAGTGATTTCTCGGTTTCTTCCTCCACCATTAATACTGGCTGTCAGGTGTAACCTATCATGTACTGAAAAATGGTGTTAAGCCCCAAACAACAACAACATAAAGTGATACAAAATTCCACATGCTGACTTTGTAGAAATTTATACAATTAAGGGTGATAGAAGATTCCACAGGCAGACTTTGTAGCAACCATATGTCTTAAGGGTGATACAAGATTCCAGAGGTTGACTTGTAGCAACAGTATGTACATAGTGGTGATACAAGAAATCAACAGGTTGACTTTGTAGATTACATATATAGATAAGGGTGATACAATATTTAACAGGCTGACTTTGTAGCAACCTTATTTACTTAAGGGTGTTGTAAGATCCCATAGGCTGACTTTGTAGATTCCATATGTAGATAAGGTTAATACAAAGATTCCACAGGCTGACTTTGTAGCAACCTTTTGCACTTCAAGGTGATAAAGGATTCCACAGGCTGACCTGATGGTAAATTCCCAGCCTTCATCATCACCTTGTCTATAACATCATGGTGATGTCAGAGTTTTGGGCAGCTGAAACTGATTTAAAGTGATTTTGTTTTGAGGCAGTTGTGCTCGACTTTGCATAACAAATCATTATCAATGATATATTTTCTTATCTTCTTCTTTGTTTCATTTCTTCTTTCATCTGAAATGAAGGTTTTGTTATTGAAGATTATCTGGGGAAAATAACAATCTCATTTACTATTTATATTTAGCTATAATATTTATTTTATTGCTTTTCCAGTCTTTTAAATCATATTTGCATCAAGTGTAAATATATAAGGGCTTACAAATAGCTATGAAGTTTTATTTGATACGTATTTCCAGTTTCATTGAGTAGTCTCGTCACTGTCAAAGTTGTAAAAAAGCTATAGAATGTACATTAAAAGCCATGTAAGAAAACAGTTGCTAACTATTGATTTCAAGGTTGTATGCTTTGGTAAATATTATTTGGGGGGGGGCAGAGTAAATTTGATAAATCACATGAAATTTATCAAAAGTCAGTAATTTTATAATGTTGTACACAAAAAATGAACTTGTTTTCATTGGCCAAAAAATAAAAGAAAGCAAAGTAAATAGCACTTAAGTAGATATAAAGAGGTTGATTGTGTGGGACTACTGTACTTCTTGCCACTAAATATTGATATATTACAAGTCTAAGAAAGCTGCTTTCATTACAGATCCAACTAGTTAGCCCTGATACTTGAATCTAGAATCCAAGTGTGTTCACCATATCTGTTCACAGTTCTTATTATTAACATTTGATCAGGTCTTTTTCAGTCTGATAGGTAGTGCAGGTTTGCACCTAGAATAAGTAATCATGAACATTGTCCATCTGTGATGTATGATAAGGGAAACATGCTTTAGTCTGACACCCCTAAGGTCAATAATAGACTGGTTACATTTTTAGCTGGTGTATAGACAATGTGAGCACACATGCAAATTCTGTAGTCCATAACTGATCTTTTTATTCAATTCTAGGGAAGATCGATATATCACACCAAGATATCATCTGAAGCCAGCATCTAGTGTGGCTTCGGGTCCTATTATGTAAGTAATACTAACAAAAAAGGATGATTACAAATAAATTTTATGCACATGAAAAATTTAGTGTTTTTTTTAATAAATTCACTCACTGAATTTTTTAAAATAATTAATTTCTCTATCATCAGTCACATAGCTAAGAATGATCTTTAGGAATATACAGTAAAAACTGTTATATCTGGTATGAGTGACTACCTGCCATTTCCAACCACAATCATTATGTACAGATAAATTTTATTATATTAATGCTCTGTCATATGAATGACCACCTGATAAACATGACCAGTGACCACAATATCTTGGCAAAATATGAATTTTGACACTGTTATGAATGATCACATTACAAAAATGGGGATAAACTCCTTGAACCTTTATTAAATCCAATGACGATAAAAAAAGGCTGGCTATTGAAATTTTTATGTATGATGTCTTATATTTTATTGTATACCAGACTAAAGTGCCTGTAGAATACTCGTTGCCTCATTCTCGGCAATATTGTAGCTACAAGTAGGACCCAGTATTCAGCTCTATGAATGACAGTATCACAAGAACAGAGACTGACACCAATGATTGTTCTGATAAAAAAGACATGCATGGAAAGAACAAAAAAATGGATTCCAGCTCTCAGTTTGTATATAGTGACAGACGGTACAGTCTGTAAACCAGACTAATGTACATGTTGTGAATTGTCATTGTAGTGTCAAAATTAAGGAAGTGGTCAAATATATTGTCTTAACAGTTAATCCTTATTACCTGAGGGTGAATAAGGTCTTTTTCTATTAAACCAGCAAGAGAGAGTCATTTGCAAGATTCAATTGTTAGTGAAAGAAATAACTTGACATGTTTACAGAAGCCCTCAGTCTCAACTTGAACAAATTTATTGTTTTCTTGTTATGTCCACAAACTGGCAGTTCCAACTCATACTTTGCCCAACTATTATTTGATGTTGCTGTCAGGCATTAATGCTGCATTCACAATAATAACTGGGCACTTGTTTGGTCCTCAGGGTTTTGCAGTGACTTCAGTAGTACATGCACCCTTCATTAAAACATTCCAGCTACAATTTTTTTTTTATAAAAACAATGCACTCTTCATCAAAAGAAGTTGGCACCAAACTTGTATAAAAGCAATGAAATCTGACAGATTATTGCATTTCCAAAGTTATCGGTGATTGAAACACATTTGTTCTGTTCATCTTAATTATATGCATTACTATATTCTAGAATTTTTGAGTGTTTTACAAAATTAAAAATTTTTCTTAAACAGACATATACTTTGTGGATCATGCATATTTTAATTGAGTAGTGACATGCTACTTGACAATGGATCATAAGGTACAAAAACAAGACTACCTTTTTTTAAGGCTGTACACTGTATATAATTTCTAATGGAATGTGACTGATACAAAAAGTTCCAGACATGTAACCTATACCTAAATGCATGGATTTTTCATGTGCATGTGCTATATACTTCATGCATTATCATTGAATAACACAAATGTGCATATAAAAGTGCATTTCAAGATGATCTTTTCTTTTGTCTTCAATAGATCAAAAAAGTTACATTATTTATTTTGTCAGTGTATAAATCCTACACGAAAATTACAAATTATCTCTTACACATTGGTGCCCATGCATAGAGGAAATGGGGAACCTTCCCCTCCTCCTTCCCTCCAATTTCTCCTTGAAACTGTTTTTTGTCTACATCTGTAAAATTTAATAGCTGACCACTACATGTTTGCTCTCCCCTCAATAATTCTGTGGACACCCCTGCCCTTATAGATTAATTTAACTTGTATGCCAAAGTTTGACTTACCTTGACAGCTGCTTGTGTCAACAGCATTACCTGAGAATGTGGAGATAAATGGGTAGTACTGTACATAATGAAAACATTTAATTCATATGTGCCAGCTATTATGGATCACTGTGCATTTTAAACCTTTTTCCCCTATGTTTGAACAAGACTTTATGCATGCAGAGGTTTTAAAATTAAATGTGTACCATATTTGTAAAATTTTACATGTAAATCCAATCATCTTTTACTGGGTATAATTCACTGAGCCCATATAGCATTCATGTCTTCACTAACAACATGACTACAGGTTTTTTCACATCATTCAACGTCTTTTTTCATTGTTAAAGTGACCATTGCTCTCTCTATGTCTCTCTTTCTCTCTGTATATATATATATATATATATATATATATATATATATATATATATATATATATATATATATATATATATATATATATATATATATATATATGGCTGGCTTTAAAGTACCAAGTATGAAGTGAGTCTAGGTATCTCCAAAAATATATGCAAACACAAAGATAAAGCCAAATAAAAGGTTCTTCAAATGCAAAGTCCAGTTTCTAATGTAAACCACACTCTTGTAATAAGTTGAAGACTGTAACTGGACACATCATCACTAGACACATCTAACAGCAAAAAATTTGCTGCCATTAATTGGTTCTTACAATGAGCAACAGAGCCAATGATGTACCACTAAACATGCTTTTTAATTGCTGGATCCGGTGGTAAAGTTTCTTCTTAAAATATCAATGGTAATGGAAAACACTGCATGCAGGATGGATGAATTCTGTAGGGAGACTTTTTGAAGAAAAATTATAACTTGTATCGCACCTAACATGAATTTCATGAAGAACTGCAAATCTCTCACCAAATGACAGTTGTTGACAATTGTTATTCTAAATATTTCAGTATACCATTTGAAGATGAAAACAGTGTATACAGTTATATGCCAGAAGACCATCCAATAAAGACACCACGACAGTTACCTCCCCTGCAGACATACACTGAAGTGCTTGAAGCACCAGGAAAACATAGTAAGAAGAAGAAGAAGAGGAGGCACCATCATTATGAACAGAACTCACTACCTCCCCCCTCTAACAAGTCTCAGGAGCAGGAGATAGAAGAGGATATAGTTGTCATTCCGGGGCCTTCCAGAGATGAATTTTATGCATAATAACCAGTACTACTGTTCATGTTTCCCAGGGCCAGCAGGATTACACCTTGTACATAGCTAAATTTAATATATATATATATATATATATATATATATATATATATATATATATATATATATATATATATATATATATATATATATATATATGAATTGAATCTTGAGAGAATTTAGTCTTTCTATGCAGCATAATATTCATGTAGGTTTTGACAATAATTTAATATATCTTAACAAAAGAAAAGATTTGACTGAGAAATTTTGTCTTAATTTATGAAATGTTTTACTGCTAGTATGTAATATGCTGAAAACAGCATAAACCTTGACCTCCCCTTGCCTAAGGTACTAGAAGATTCTAGGGTTTGGGTTGTTTGTGGTTGGTTGGGTGAGATAACAACCATTCTTGACTTTATAATATTGTCGAATATCTTTTACTTAAAATTGCACATTCAGAGACATGTTAATGAAATTCAAAAAAGTCTAAATTTTGGGGAATAAAATTCTGAACAAGTGTTTTTTTTATATGGACACAAGTAGGGAGAAAGAATTTTTATTAGAATAGAATAGGACTAGTGGATAGAATATAGTTTACTGATGTAAAAATACTGAATAAGAAACCAGTCTGTTAGACTATAAAGCTTAATAAGAAACCAGTCTATAAGACTACATGGACCCTGAACACATTTAATTTTACTATATATTCTGTACATTGAAGAGAAAAAAAGGTATGGGTAATTCATGAAGACTGGTGTATTGATTTTAATGACATTTTTAACATTATTAGCAATATCATGCCAGGGATATGGAAGTTTAGTACCTCTCTCAAGTGGCACATTGAGGCTTCTAACCTAAAATGGCCTCAGTTCTGACTGGTCCAAGTGACTTACATGTATGTAAAAATAGTTCTGACTGGTCCAAGTGGCTTACATGTACAAAAAAAATAGTTCTGGCTGGTCCAAGTGACTTCCATATACATAAAGAAAACAATTGCTTATGATTATTTGTCATTTTGCTTAAACTGTTGAATTAATTAATTGGCATGGACTTGGAAGAATAGATACACCATTTATTCTCATTGGACCTTATTTGTTACAGGCTCTACATTAAATAGCCAGGATTGTGCTGGTATTTCATTATACTCTTTACACTAGTATAGGCTTACATGTACAGATGTTTGTTACTTTTAATAAACATTATCCAGTCTAAATGGAATGATTGATTCTCAAAAATGAAACAAGGTTTTCTCATAAACATGTTTGTAGGTCAGCATCTGTGTTATATACAAGCATATAGGACAGTTGTTCTACACTGTTTTATACAACCTATATTACTATAGGTAGAGAAGAATGACTGGTTGTTACACTTTTGTAAATGCATAAAAAAGCTGGACATTAAAAATGACTTGTCATAGTTATTCTGCTATTTCAGTCCAAAAAAGTCATTAAAACATAGGAAGAATATATTGCAATAACCATGCAGATAACAAAGTGAAGAGAGAACAAAATTGAAGCTTAACAATGAAGAATTAAAAGAGTATGTGAAACTTGAAGAATTAAAATATTTATTTTTCCTTTCTTTCCATTTTGTATAAATATTCTTAGATATGCTGTATTATTTTGTACATGATGGATGGCTTAAGGATCACTGAATCCAGTCCAACCACTCTTCCATGTACATTTGGGAATTTAGGGAAGGCTTGAAGTTCCTGAAATTTTAATATGTATGAATCAACCATAAAAATAGCACACATTATTATTATATCTGATATATGATTTTCATATTTAACAGAGAGTAGATGGGTCATGCTAGAAAATTTACTTGTTTTCACTTAATATTGTTGTTACTGTTTTTAACTGTTGACATAAATTTGTATATTGGTTGGGAGTATATCAGAAGCACATATATACAAAATGTTAGATTTTTGATCATATATATATATATATATATATATATATATATATATATATATATATATATATATATATATATATATATATATATATATATATATATATATATATATATATATATATATGTGTGTGTGTGTGTGTGTTAGATTTTGAGTCCTTCATTTGAAAATGTTAAATGTTTAAAGTTTTCTTTTATATAAAAATGTTAGATTTTGAGTTATTCTTGCAATTGTAAAGCTAGTAATAATTATGTATATGGCATTGTAGTGTGTTTGTACATCTGTCCAAAATCCTAAATTAAGGTCTGTATTAAATCTGTTTTTATTTTTCTAGCTAAATATGTGTGCTCAAATACCATGGGGTCTCTTGTTTAAATGTATACGAATGATCATTTAATGGCATGACAATAGCAGACAAGTCTCTGTTCTGTATGTTTCTATTGCAGTACTTGCTTCATTTTTTTTAAAAAACTGTTGATATCAAATTTATATGTCTAGAGTACATAAAGTATTCATATGTTGAGGTTTATGGGTAAGTCATGCAAAGATATTCCAAGTTTATTTCCTCCCTTTTTCAACATAATACCTGCACTTGTGCTAAAAGAAATATTATTTGGTTAAACTGAATGAATTTAAAGTTATTTGCAAGAAGTGCACATTGATGAAGTTATAATGATGTTACTGTCAATTATGTACATGCCAGAAGAGTTAGCTCTCATTAGATATGATT
Organism: Potamilus streckersoni; assembly: GCA_016746295.1. Classification (NCBI taxonomy): domain Eukaryota; kingdom Metazoa; phylum Mollusca; class Bivalvia; order Unionida; family Unionidae; genus Potamilus; species Potamilus streckersoni. Next base: position 2,186,275 of record JAEAOA010001187.1, read on the forward strand.
GGTTCTCCCACTGAAAAATATCATTCACTCAAGACATTAAATGTTAATACTAAAAAAACCCATACAATTTTAATTCATTCTGAGACTTATTTAGCTTATAATATTAGGTGGTAGGGAAACATCAGGCATACATTATGATAAATTCAGAGAAATCTTTGATATCCCAGGCAAATTTTGTTAGCCATTTCTCTCTCATAATAATGTTGGGATGGAGATGTTTGTGCTAATTTCAAGATGTATTTTGTAAATTTTAATCATAAGGGTGTGTTAATGCACATGTAACTATTGCATTAAATAATAATTTTTAATCAATGTAATTGGTGCTCAATAGTTATTTTGTAACTACAGGATTTTGTGGGTTATTTAAAAAATTTAATTTCACTTGAGAGCAGTCCTAATGTCTACATTAATTGTGGGAGTATTGATGTGGATTTTATTATGCTTTGATGAAATACGCAAAAATAGTGTTATTAAACAATTTTAAAATTCTTAATATTTGAATCAATTTCTGTTTGTATTGCTTTGATTTGGAATATATGTGTAATTAAGATTTTCAGAATATTCCTTGAAAAAATGTATTGTTGTAATATTTATGATATTATGCATTAATTTAGTTAGGTTTTGAGTTTTATATTCTATTTTGTTAACATAGTGTTTATCCATTAGAAAGCAGTATTTGTTTTAAATATAGGTAATATTCTTTTGAACTTTACAATTATATATTCTCATTTCAACTTTTTATATAGTCAGCATAGGCATATAATAGTATCTTCATCAGCTTTTGTTATTTTGGATGTATCTTTTTAAGTTCTTCGTTGATAATACTCACCTTATTCAGCTCACACTGTGATGATTGCATTGCTTATGGACTAGATTTTACTGTAAGTAGATGCACAGATTTTAAATAAATCATTTTATTTTTATTTATTTTTTAGTAAAGTTTTAATATTTTTTATTATGATTCTAACAATATGATTTGGCCAAGTCAATTTGAATTTATTTGGTTAACACCTTTAGGAATACCAAATATTTCATTTGGCTCTGACCAATGGAACTGTATTACATACTGTTCATGGAGAATCACGGGCAGAATAAATTGAAAGCTAATGTTGTGTACCTCAACAATGTGGGTAATACATAAACCTTTAGGAAATTAGGTTAGTCCACTTGAATTGGATCTGTTCTCTCCAGCCAGTGTACCTGTCCCACTTTGCACCTCAACTTTCAGGGACTGTTACTCTGAATACCCAGCCTGTAACATTGTTATAGAAATAACTACTGGAAAACCTGAAATGCCCAAATTAAAGCAAGCCCAACACATTGAGGTTCAAATATGTACTATTTTGGTTCTGTTTATCAGTATTTACTACATCTCCAAAGGATGTGTATAGGCATGACTAGATTTAGATGGATTTTTGTTAATAAAGTTACAAAAGGTAGATTGAATAATCTTAAAACATCATGTCCTCAGAAATTTCCCTTGACACTGAGATATCTTTAAATGAATCTCAGTCAGTATGCTTTGTTATGATGATCTCACATGGAGAAGTTATGATATCGACAACATCATGTATATGTAGTTTAGATACTCTGACCATTAACTACTCATAATCAAACATAGGCAAAAAGACTGAAAACAAATAAAGCACTATTGGTATTATGACTTTGTGGTCTGAAAATAAGTACAAGAATGAGAACCAACAAGTTTTGTAAAATTTAACAAATAATTTATTTCCCAAGAATACAACCAGAGACTGGGAGACCATTTTGCTGATGCCTGCAAGAAGTTCAGGCTAACCATCAGCCTAAAAAAGAAAAACATCAGTTTGCAACATGCCATCATGTCCTCTCCATCAAAATTGTTGGTGCCACCTTGGAAGTAGTCATAACTTTACTTATCTGGGGTCAACCATCAGCAACACTCTCCCACTCGATGTGGAGCAGGGCAGAAGGCTTCAAAAGGCAAACAACATCATGTCCTGACTAATGAAGTGGGTGTGGGAAAACAATGTGCTGACAGGGCACACCAAGATGCAAGTCTACCAGGCCTGCATTCTCAGCAGCTTTTATATGGCAGTGAGACCTGGGGCACCTACATGAGGCAAGAGTGCTGACTCAACTCCTTCCATATATGGAACATCAGCTGGCAAGACTATGTCCCACTCAGCAAGATCCTGCAGCTTGCAAGCATCCCCAGCATGTACTCCATGCTGATAGAATGCTGTCTTCGATGGCTGGGACATGTTCAATTCTTGGAGGATGGGAGGCTGCCAAAGGACATCCTATATAGACAGCTGGCCACTGGCACCAGAAGAGTTGACCGCCCCTCACTCCATTTCAAGGATGTGTACAAGAGGGACATGAAGTAATGTGACATTTCAACCAGGAGTCGCTAATGTGAGGAGAAGCCAGCTGGCAGCAGAGAAATGTGATAGAAAGAAGAGTGTGGCAGTAACTCCAGCAACTCAGACTTCCCAGTACATCTGCACCAACTGCAATAGAGACTGTCACTCATGCATAATCCTGCACAGCCACAGCAGATGATGCCAAAACCCCAGAGACACGCTACACTCCAAGGGCATGGTCTCCCAAGATTGAGCCACCAATGATGATATGACAAATAATAGTCATTTCAGGTGCACTGTATCTAGCAAGGTACCATATGAGTCTGAAATTGATTAAGATGAATGTAAAAAAACTGATGCTGAATAGTGCCAAATTAATTTTAAAATTGCCAAAGCACATTCAACTCTAAATGAGTCTATGTCAAAGGCAGAATTATGAAACAAGACAAAATTTAAACAGCTAATGTTGAATTTTCAAAATTGTTTATGCTGATGGATCTGAAGATTATTTCATAACTTATTGTTTTGAAATCTAATGATAAAATAATCTTGAGTTCAATGTTCCTTTCAGAGTTTAGGATTACTACACTTGACTTGTGAACACGTTCATTTATGTTTTGTTCCTAAATTAGGCACACTTGAGTTTCTCAAGAATATCAGAAATGATTTAGAGGAAAATTCATTTGCACTAGTAGAACACCAGTCCAGTAAAAGGACCCTTGCTATGCTGTGCTATTGTGTTAGCTATGAAGATTGTTTCTGAAAACATGCAAGTCCAAAAGTTGGAAAAGTCAATAATTGATCCCAAAATCTAAACAGATCATAAACATGTCCATAATATGCATGCTTACCAAATTTGATTTGTGCATAATAAGCAGTTTCTGTGGAACTAAAACAGATTTGGTTGAGACATAGATGAGTAGACCATCTGCAAAGGAACAATATGCCCAACATTTTTGTCAGCGAGAGTTGGGGGTGGAGGGGATAGATATAAAATTAAGTAAACACTGAGGGTAGACAAAAAAGTGGAACAGTCTTATGGGTCCCATCTAAAAACAAATTATGTTGTATAAAAGCTCAGCCACACAAATGCTGATCGAGATATATGCAAGAGAGACAGTGGTTCAGAACCTTTGCTGCACCATGCAGACATAGACGAACAAAGAATGCACACATTTATTACCCTGTTTTGGGTATTACATATGTTATATATAATCTTGCACAACAAAACAAGAACATGTCAATAAACTATCAAATGAAACCCTTTTAAAATATCATAAATAATCAGTTTTTAAAAAAACAACAATGAATGTAATACTGCTGCGAATGCGATGTTTGTTAGGGAAACATGTGATTTATTGTTGCAGACTGAGGAATGCGAGTTTTATTCGTGTTTTGAATTTTCCCGATGTGGATGGATCAACGAGTATTGTATAGCTCATTCCAAAAGGTTTTACCATTTGATTCATGCTTCCTGATATTACTTGATGCCATGGTAAAGGACATTGATCATTTGTTGAATAGAACGTAAATTTGGCTATGCTTTAATTGAATACGTAATTTAGTAAATCGTTGTAAGGGAAATGTTTATCTCTTGATTATATGTAATTGGATTAAAATTTTATATTTTATTCATTGAAGGGGGCTCATTGTTTTATTTCTTTCAATACTTTGCTCAGCTATCTGTAAAGTTTCATCTATCCGTCAACACTGGGTAATTACATCGAGGGGGATCATTCCCTAGATACGACACCGAATTGAAAAAAGGAGGGTTTTAATGCCCCCCCCCCTTTCAAAAATGCTACATCTAAGATCTCAAATAATTCTATCACATAACAAGGTTAGAAGAAAGAGAATGCAGTGTTATATATTACATGCCTCTGCAGCTTAAGATTGCTTACGTAAAGGGGACATTTTCCTGACAAAACGCGTGATATGCTGTGATATTACTGTCTGATGTAATTAAGAATCTCGAAACTGCTGTCTAATTCAGTATTTTGAAATAACTTATAACGTAAATAAACCACTCTAAGGTAACCTTGCACGCGGGATAAAAAATCCCGAGCACAAGTAGTTTAGGTATAATGCATAAACACAATTCCGTAACATCAGGTGAGTCTAACACAAGAAAACACTTATTTTTTCACTGAATCTTTGAAATAAATTTTCCCGCAAAGTAGTCAGAAAAGATAGCATAGGTATTTTTATATTCAGGTGAAATGATGACTGGATTTATTTATCATATAAATGTAGGCCATTTTGTTATAGTTACTCAGTATGCACAACCATGTAAATGTTTTTGGAAATAGAATAAATTATAAACAATTGTAAAAAGTTGAATTTTGCGAACCCCAAAATATTATTATAACATATAAGTCTTCTAACAACCGAGCAAAACAAACACATATATGTGGCGGGATTGAGGTTGACATATCCCCTATTTCCAAGGACCTCAAGACAACAGTTCTTGCCAATTGAAAAATTCTAAAACAATTAGAGCCACAATTAATTTTCTTCCAATCAAGTAACAACCACACATTCACTCCCGCAGGTTTCTCCTTGCTTCACGATCGTATTCCTTATCAATACGCTTTTCCAAGCCGTTGACCAGTATTTTATCCCACGTATCATAAAACACGTTCCAAATAAATATTACAATAAATAAGTTCCGTTTTAAATGACCGAAAAACAATAATACATGGGAATATCGTAAGAGTGTATTATTTTGAGAAATTAAGGAGGGTCCAATTTACAAAACTAATCCTTGCTACCATAAAGTCTTGTGAATGCTATTTTATTATGACGTCTTCTCCTAGTAAATGGCATATTACTCGGTTTGATAAACATCTTCAAAAGATCGATTCTACATAAATAAAAAATACTAATTAATATATATATATATATATATATATATATATATATATATATATATATATATATATATATATATATATATATATATAAGAATGATATTTAGAAGACAATAAATGAATATTAAAGAAGCTTCGAAAAACATTAATTTATCCACGACACATATTTGTAAAGAATAAGCAATGAAAGTAACATCGATCTGAAACCTTTTGAGGCAGATCTATTGTCTCACTCAATCATATTCAGAATGGCATTTAGAATATCAACACTTAAAAAATCTGCATATAGTTTGAGTTTGTGGCGGTTAACGTCATTTCTCAACACATTATAGTGAAATACATGACATGCCGGTATATTGCGTGCAGGTAGATTCCGGGAAGAACCACCGATCCACGGAAAGCTGCTAGCAAGCTTTTTTACGTACCCACATTTGTCCAGCCGAGTTTGGGACTCACGCAGACAGGTGAGGTGTGTGAGACATTTGTAAAGGACTAGCACCCTGACCACCCTGAAACCTGGGATCCTAATATACTAGGCAGAGTGTATTCCCTGAATGTTGTTATACAGTTTTATACGATCGATAATAAATAGTATTTAATTAATCTTTACAGGAAAAGTTCGTTTGCTTGCAAACATAATAATTGCGGTAACAGATTAAACAGAATAAAAAGAAACAATCGCTGCTACATCCAAGTGAATAAATGTTTAACAGAACAACCTACCTAAACATTACACAAACAAATCTTGAAGTAAAGATCTTCTGCAGACGTTTTTGATAGTCATATCATGGGTAAAATACACTGCTGGATGGTGGCTCGAATGCATGACCATTTTAACTGTAAACGGAATTTCTAACAATTCAGCAATCGGAGCACATGTGCCTTTTTCCTACCTGACGGACTTCCTCCCTGCAATGCGAAGACATGTGGCTGTGTCTCAACGTTCAGCTTTTGCCGAACTGCACTTTTCCTAGCCGGATTGTATGTGCAAACATGGTATCCTGCTCGCAGTGCCCCAAAAGTAGCAGGTAGAAATTAAGTGCTTACAGAACTACGGACACTTGCTCTGCTTGCAGGGAGCCTTTGAAACCAATTTAGAATGGAATTATTTTAGTACCACTTACATCACTCAAAGCTGTTACCATGTCGAGATATGTGGGAGAGACATTGTTGCATGAACAGTCTTTAGAGTTTGAACATTTGGACTGCACTAATAATTACGCGTGTCAACGGCTCTATAAAGGTCTGCAATGTTTCAACGATTAATTGAAGTTAGCTGGACGGAACCAAGCTTGAGTTTCTCTTCATTGAGTTTCTCTTCAGCTATTTGGATAAGAGTTTTGTATATGCTGCGTCTATTGGAGAATACATATTGAAACTAGAATAAGCGTGTAGTCGTCTTTGAGAGCACTGTTAAAATTTCAAACCAGGCAAGTGTCACTTCTTCAAGACTTCAAGCTCGAACAAAATTTTCCATTGCCTTTTCAGTCTTTCACAATCCACGAAATGAAAGTTGTAGCTCTTCCTGTACCGGAAGAATAACATTTATGACTGAGACGATGAATTATCTGTTATTTTTAACCATCATGGAATGGACATTAATTCATTAACTATATATCGCATTTATATTTGCAGAAAGTGACGTTTCTATTGTGATATAGATCTTCTTTGGTTGATTTTTCTGTCATGTATGTTGACTTGTGCATGCACATGCAAGCACTATGCCACAAGGCGATGCCATTTCCAAAGCAATTTTGGTCTACTGGTCAAGATGTTCAACCTATACATAAAATGACATAAATTTCTTGCGTAGTTATGTGGTTTCTATCAGACTCGTATTAAGTAAGTAATATTGATCCACATGTGGGGCAGTAAAGAAATGGGGACTGATTTATGTAATAGACACGTCCTCAGTAAAGTGTGACATAAGTGGTCATAAATCGTGAATTTTCAATTTTCTGCATAGAATCTTATTTTAGAAGTTTCTATGTAAACTATAATATGTATAGAAGCAGTTTCCGAAGTATTGAAAGTGGAAATTTACCTGTATATATTTTATTCCTGGGTTGATAATATAAGTGCCAATATTTTACAATCATTTTCGAGTCATCCACTAGTTATTATTTTCCAAAGAAAATTGTTTAAAATCGTAGATTTTAACATTATTTTCATTTATACGTTTACATTTCATTTCCTGTATTAGAATTAGTTTTATTTGAACATATGGTCATCAAATTGAGATAAAAACAAAAACAATAAAGTAAATTTGTATCCTTACATATTTGAATCGTGCATCAAAATCAAATAAAATCCAGCATCTTATAAATAAAACATCATTTCGCTTCAATAGAACAAAAGTGTTTAAACTTTAAAATCAACTCGCCAGTTTTTCCTTCCACCAAGCTGTTTGTACTTTTACTTTTGCAATATAAGTTTTATGTCTCGTAAATGACATCACAATGTCTCGTAATTGACTTCTTTGATTTATTTATTCTTCCAAATAAAGCAGCAAATATTGTAAAACGCAATGAATCGGAAAACAACATATAAACATGATACACGTTGTTTACATGATCGGAACGAACTCATTTAACAAAACGAAAAAAAAAAGACGAATAACAAAAACTATTTCCCTTGTATATACACTTTTATATCCTCTGGAATATTTCAAATCACAATACTAAGTTTTAACAGGAATTGTAAAACTATGTCATTAGCGAAGATAACATAAAAATAAACTTTCAGGTGCACTGTCGATTATAGAATACGTATTATCAGTTGCCCCGTAAATGACCAAATGATTACTCTTTATATTTTGTATGAGCAAAGAAATCTCCTGTGGTACAGCGAAGACTCTACATGTTCTTTCGGTTGCAACTTGCTCAGAAATGACTATCAGTATGTCATTTTCGTTCCTCTATATTTTGTCGTCGAATCTATGCCATTTAAACCGCCATTCAATGTTCACGCATTCTTTGATACATGTTGTAAACATAAACTTCATTACATCATGATCGAAGTCAACAATTGTCCCGATTTAGCTTTCATTTTCATGCAGTACCACTTCGTAATCACTTTGAGTTGACTCAGAGCTGTTATCTGGTTTCTCTTGTTCTTGAGTTTCATTCACGTCTTTAATTCGTTTCTTATTTCCTGTCGGCTTGCCATCAAACTATACTTTTTTTCTATGCACAGTTTGTATTGAAACCGCTTTCTGTATAGCAGTCTGTACAGGCACATGTTGTTGCTCTTGTCATATTATGCTGGTCACATCTCCACTACGCTATGCAATCTCCGTATCAGTAACAGGCTTTATTTCTGTTTCGCATTTCAACAATGTTTCTACTTAGGTCAAACACTTTCTGTGTAACTAGCTGATACTATATTTGCTGTTCATATGCGTCTTAAATAACTACTTTTCCATGTTTGATGACATGTTCTGTGCTTCTTTTTGTTGTTCCGCCAATTCCATCACAATGTCCTTTACCATGGCATCAAGTAATATCAGGAAGCATGAATCAAATGGTAAAACCTTCGTTGATCCATCCACATCGGGAAAATTCAAAACACGAATAAAACTCGCATTCCTCAGTCTGCAACAATAAATCTCACATTTTTCCGTAACAAACATCGCATTCGCAGCAGTATTACATTCATTGTTGTTTTTTTAAAACTGATTATTTGTGATATTTTAAAAGGGTTTCATTTGATAGTTTATTGACATGTTCCTCTTTTGTTGTGCCAGATTGTATATAACATATCTAATATCCAAAACTGGGTAATAAATGTGTACATCCTTTGTTCGTCTATGTCTGCATGGTGCAGCAAAGGTTCTGAACCACTGTCTCTCTTGCATATGTCTCGATCAGCATTTGTGTGGCTGAGCTTTTATACGACATAATTTGTTTTTATGTGGGGCCCATATGACTGTTCCACTTTTTTGTCTACCCTCAATGTTTACTTAATTTTATATTTATCCCCTCCACCCCCAACTCTCACTAACAAAAATGTTGGGCATATTGTTCCTTTGCAGATGGTCTACTCATCTATGTCTCAACCAAATCTATTTTAGTTCCACAGAAACTGCATAGCATGCACAAGTCAAATTTGGTAAGCCTGCATTTTATGGACATGTTTATGATCTGTTTAGATTTTGGGATTAATTATTGACTTTTCCAACTTTTGGACTTGCATGTTTTCAGAAACAATCTTCATAGCTAACACAATAACACAGCATAGGAAAGGTCCTTTTATTGGACTGATGTTCTACTGGTGAAAATGAATTTTCCTCTAAATCATTTCTGATATTCTTGAGAAACTCAAGTGTACCTAATTTAGGAACAAAACATAAATGAACGTGTTCACAAGTCAAGTGCAGTAACCCTAAACTCTAAAAGGAACATTAAACTCAAGATTTTTTTATCATCAGAGTTCAAAACAATAAGTTTTTAAATAATCTTCAGATCCATCAGCATAAACAATTTTGAAAATTCAACATTAGCTGTTTAAATTTTGTCTTCTTTCATAATTCTGCCTTTGACAAAGACTCATTTAGATTCAAAAGTGCTTTGGCAATTTTAAAATTAATTTGGCACTATTCAGCATCAGTTTTTTTACATTCATCTTAATCAATTTCAGACTCATATGGTACCTTGCTAGATACAGTGCACCTGAAATGACTATTATTTGTCATATCATCATTGGTGGCTCAATCTTGGGAGACCATGCCCTTGGAGTGTAGCGTGTCTCTGGGGTTTTGGCATCATCTGCTGTGGCTGTGCAGGATTATGCATGAGTGACAGTCTCTGTTGCAGTTGGTGCAGATGTATTGGGAATTCTGAGTTGCTGGGGTTACTGCCGCACTCTTCTTTCTATCACATTTCTCTGCTGCCAGCTGGCTTCTCCTCACATTAGCGACTCCTGGATGGAATGTCACATGCCTTCATGTCCCTCTTGTACACATCCTTGAAATGGAGTGAGGGGCGGCCAACTCTTTTGGTGCCAGTGGCTAGTTGTCCATATAGGCTGTCATTTGGCTGCCTCCCATTTTCCAAGCATTGGATATGTCATAGTCATCGAAGACATTATTACCACAGCATGGAGTACATGCTGGAGATGCTTGCATGCTGTAGGATCTTGCTGTGTGGGACACGGTCTTGCCAGCTCATGTTCCATATATGGAAGGAGTTCAGCCAGCACTCTTGCCTCATGTAGATGCCCCAGGTCTCACTTCCATATAGGAAGGTGCTGAGAATGCCTGGTAGACTTGCATCTTGGTGTGCCCTGTCAGCACATTGTTTTCCCATGCCCACTTCATTAGTCAGGAGATGATGTTGTTTACCTTTTGAAGCCTTCTGCCCTGCTCCACATCGAGTGGGAGAGTGTTGCTGATGGTTGACCCCAGGTAAGTAAAGTTATGACTGCTTCCAAGGTGGCACCAACAATTTTGATGGAGAGGACATGGTGGCATGTTGCAAACTGATGTTTTGCCTTTTCAGGCTGATGGTTAGCCTGAACTTCTTGCAGGCATCAGCAGAACGGTCTCCCAGTCTCTGTTTGTATTCTTGGGAAATAAATTATTTGTTAAATTTTACAAAACTTGTTGGTTCTCACTCTTGTACTTATTTTCAGACCACAAAGTCATAATATCAATAGTGCTTTATTTGTTTTCAGTCTTTTTGCCAATGTTTGATTTTGAGTAGTTAATGGTCAGATTATCTAAATTACATTTACATGATGTTGTCGATATCATAACTTCTCCATGTGCTATGCTTTGATCTTTACAAGATCATCATAACAAAGCATACTGACTGAGATTCATTTAAAGATATTTCAGTGTCAAGGGAAATTTCTGGGGACATGATGTTTTAAGATTATTCAATCTACCTTTTGTAAATTTATTAACAAAAATCCATCTAAATCTAGTCATGCCTATACACTTCTTATGGGGATGTAGTAATACTGATATACAGCACCAAAATAATAAATATTTGAACCTCAATATGTTAGGCTTTCTTTAATTTGGGCATTTCAGGTTCTCCAGCTTACTATAACAAGGTGACAGACTGGATATTCAGAGCAACAGTTCTGAAAGTTGAGGTGCAAAGTGGGACAGGTACACTGCCTGGAGAGAACTGTTTCAATTCAAGTGGAATAACCTAATTTCCAAAAGGTTTATGTATTAACCTCATTGTTAAGGTACAGAACAGCAGCAGGCAATGTGAACCCTACAACTTTTTGCTCGGGTCCTTAACCTAAAATAAGGGTTCATACAACTGGCTGAAAAAAAATTATCGATAACGCTAAACCAAAATCTCTATCTATTATATTTCCGTACGGTTAAAAACCGCGTAATAAATCCATGAGGTTAGCTCAGTTTTGTTACTCTATTATTGTCTATATTTTTCACGATTTTTATGCGGTTTTGTTTACTTACAAAGCGACCCAATTGTTGTCATTCACCCTCTCTGCTGCTATGAATTAACCAAAGATTTTATCCAGACCTATACGATATCTGAATCTTGGGTCATGTAGATTTATTGTTATAAATCCAAACGGAACAAATTGTGCTTTTGAAAAGAGTATAATTATCTACTCCATTAAACACAACCAAAATATTACAGTTATCTCTGATCACTTTAGGTATCTGTGTGTATCTCTGAGTAACATAAATCACGTCTGTGTTTTTATGTCTACCTCGAGAAAACATTATAGCTGGATTAGATTGTTTGTCCAACATTACATCATCATATACTACGAGATTATTAATGAATCCATCCAAGTCATCTACAGACGGGGCTTCATCAATATCTGTTATAAAATCAATAATATCGACACCGTCTTTATTAACTGATTTCGCTTTCTCGTTAAAATCCTTAAGTACTTCGTAGCAATGCTGATCATCCACAGAAAGTGCTATTAAATATAGTTTGCCTCATCGCATCCATCTCATTATTAAATTTAATAATAATTGTGTTTTACCTGATCCAAATGGACCTATAAAAATCATCCTTATCGAATTTGGTAATGCTGGATGGTGCTTTACTAGTTCCTGTTTTCCTGTCGTCGAAAAGTCAATTATTGTATCCATATTATTAATAACATGAGTCTATATTGTATTCGATGTAGATCATTTACACCCACTACTGGACTGACAACAATAATAACGAAAAATAAACGACATGCATTAACAGGTAAATGTGTAAAATGTGGTACACAAAAATATAAATTTATCTCAGGGACCTCAAAGATAGCTGGAGATATAGCCGCATCATTAGGAAAATTACCTGGATTACCATGGGCTAAGTATATTGGTGAGAAACACCTTCCAGGATATAATTACTGTGGTCCTGGAACTCGTTTCGATATCAGACTTGACGATCAAGATCAACCAAGACCAGGAGAGTATCCATTAAATAAAATTGATCAAGCATGTCATATTCACGACGTTGCTTATAAAAGTAAAGATTTGCAGCAGCGGCATCTTGCAGAAATTGATTCATGCATTAAATTCTATAACTAATAAATCTGTTAGAGAGAAACGCGTTAGTTTCCTAATAAAATCTGCTTCGAAAAACATTAATTTATCCACGACACATATTTGTAAAGAATAAGCAATGAAAGTAACATCGATCTAAAACCTTTTGAGGCAGATCTATTGTCTCACTCAATCGTATTCAGAATGGCATTTAGAATATCAACAATTAAAAAATCTGCATATAGTTTGAGTTTGTGGCGGTTAACGTCATTTCTCAACACATTATAGTGAAATGCATGACATGCCGGTATATTGCGTGCAGGTAGTTTCCGGGAAGAACCACCGATCCACGGAAAGCTGTTGGCAAGCTTTTTTACGTACCCACATTTGTCCAGCCGAGTTTGGGACTCACGCAGACAGGTGAGGTGTGTGAGACATTTGTAAAGGACTAGCACCCTGACCACCCTGAAACCTGGGATCCTAATATACTAGGCAGAGTGTATTTCCTGAATGTTGTTATACAGTTTTATACGATCGATAATAAATAGTATTTAATTCATCTTTACTGGAAAAGTTCGTTTGCTTGCAAACATAATAATTGTGGTAACAGATTAAACATAATAAAAAGAAACAATCGCTGCTACATCCAAGTGAATAAATGTTTAACAGAACAACCTACCTAAACATTACACAAACAAATCTTGAAGTAAAGATTTTCTGCAGACGTTTTTGATAGTCATATCATGGGTAAAATACACTGCTGGATGGTTGCTCGAATGCAGGACCATTTTAACTGTAAACGGAATTTCTAACAATTCAGCAATCGGAGCACATGTGCCTTTTTCCTACCTGACGGACTTCCTCCCTGCAATGCGAAGACATGTGGCTGTGTCCCAACGTTCAGCTTTTGCCGAACTGCACTTTTCCTAGCCGGATTGTATGTGCAAACATGGTATCCTGCTCGCAGTGCCCCAAAAGTAGCAGGTAGAAATTAAGTGGTTAAAGAACTACGGACACTTGTTCTGCTTGGAGGGAGCCTTAGAAACCAATTTAGAATGGAATTATTTTAGTACCACTTACATCACTCAAAGCTGTTACCATGTCGAAATATGTGGGAGAGACATTGTTGCATGAACAGTCTTTAGAGTTTGAACATTTGGACTGCACTAATAATTACGCGTGTCAACGGCTCTATAAAGGTCTGCAATGTTTCAACGATTAATTGAAGTTAGCTGGACGGAACCAAGCTTGAGTTTCTCTTCATTGAGTTTCTCTTCAGCTATTTGGATAAGAGTTTTGTATATGCTGCGTCTATTGGAGAATACATATTGAAACTAGAATAAGCGTGTAGTCGTCTTTGAGAGCACTGTTAAAATTTCAAACCAAGCAAGTGTCACTTCTTCAAGACTTCAAGACCGAACAAAAGTTTCCATGAATTGTGTTAAAATATCGCATAGCCATTGATCCAGAAAAATAAAGCAGTCAGAAATTAGATACAGCAACAAATGAGAAAGGACTGGGGACATTTATTTGATTTGTCTATTACTGTAAAATTCCTTAAAGATGCGCACATATTGTTTTCCCATTGCATGCTGAACATATTTAATAGGAGCAGAAAAATAGAATGCAAAACTACAGACATTGAATCTCATTTCGTCGGTGTACAATGTATTTTCGCCATATTATTTCAAAAAAAGGACATAGAAAATGTATAGTGTAATGAATTGTAACTGACAGAAGCAAGTTGAATAGATGATTATAAGATAAGATAAGATAAGATAAGATAAGATAAGATAAGATAAGATAAGATAAGATAAGATAAGATAAGATAAGATAAGATAAGATAAGCATTCTTTATTTCAGACTGCATAGTCCATACATCTCAATTAAAATACGGATATAGAGTAAAACATTGTAAACATAAAAGAACATATATCATATGTACAAGTATTCAGATACATTTACAACAATTATTTGTACCCTGCATTGTTAAAAAAATGAAGCTAAGTGACACATTTAAATAGCAATTTGTTCCATCTACTAACAATATGAGAATTTAAATGAATGTCATAGTTCCAAAGTGATTTTAATATACAGTTCTCACTATTTCTCACTATTAGATAGTCTTGTTATCATTGAGAATACACACCTTCTCATTACTTCCTCACAACTGGATACATAATTTACAAACACGTTGGGGGCACTCTTCCATCTAGGAATACCTAATAGAAGGCGAAGACTATTATTATAACCAATTACTAGTTTTCTTTTCACATTTTCACTAAAGTTTGTCCATAGTGGAGCACAAGACATAGTGCAGCAATAAGATTTGAATAATCTAATTTTGATACTCAATGAGCAAGGCTTAAATTTGCTTAGAAGCATGTTTGTTCGAGTACACAAATATCGATAATGTCTCATCATATCTTCATTATCTGACTGATTGGATTTCAAAATATGGCCCAAATACATATAACTGTTGACATACGTAAGAGCATTGCCGTTAAGATGTACAGAGGGAGGTAAAGGTAGTTTAAAAGAAGTTGGCTGAAAGACCACGCATACTGATTTTTGTGTATTATAGATGATATCATTATCTAATGCATATTGTTCACATATCTTCAATAATTTTTTTTACACCTGCGACAGACGGACTTATCAGTAACATATCATCAGCAAAGCTAAAATTGTTAAGAAACAGCCCATTTGGTGGCAGACGTAACCATACGTTACAATGGCCCAATATACGATTTAACTGGTCAATGTAAATATTAAATAACATAGGGGAAATAATACCTCCCTGCCTCACCCCATTGGTTACATGGAAAGTGCTGGATATTACACTTCCCCATCGCACGTAATACAACTGTTTGCCATACTAGTTGACTAAAGTATGAATAATGTATACAGGAATTTTAATTCCCAGCAACTTTTTAAAGAGTGTCCAATTATTGACACTATCAAATGCCTTAATAGCGTCTAAAAAGCATGCAAATACTGGGCCGCCATGTTCCACATTATAGCTGACAGTTTCCTTAAAGGCATAAAAGACATAAATCTGTAGAATGCTGCTTTCTAAATCCAAACTGATTATCGGAGATTATGACTTAGCATCTTTGTAGTATGATGTATTCGAATAGTTTTGAGATAATACTCGTAAGAGCTATAGGTCTGTAGTTATTTTTGTCCACTAGATTAACAATTTTGCTTTTTAGTAGCGGTATAATTGTAACTTCTGTGAAATCATCTGGTACAAAGTTATGCACAAACATACAATTAAATAAAACCATTAATAGCCCATGAAGTTTAGTATCTGAATATCTAAAATGTTCCACATATAAAAAATCTTATCCTGGACATTTACCACCTTTTTGTCTTGTTATTGCATTTTGGATCTCAGATAATGTGATTACCTCAATATGACAGGAAGGGGTATTCAATACTGAAGTAACACGCTTCTTATTCGATTCGTTTTTGACACTATTGAGTAAGTCTTCAAAATAATTTTTCCACATGTTGCATATATTATTTTGACCATGGTACCCACCAATGCAGATTAGTAGTTTATTGGAAGTTGTCGTAACACTTTGTTTAACTTGCTTCCAGAATTCACGTTGGTCGACATTTTCAAATTTTTGTGCTAGTGAGCCTGCTCTATGTTTTACTTCGTCATTCTTGCATAACCTATGAGCATACTTAAATTGTGCTCTGGCTTGGCGCATTCGGTTACTTAATTGTCCATGACGAGGTTTACCGTTATCACGCCACATTAGGCAAGCATTTCGTGCAAAGTCGTGTAGTTCTTTGACCCGGTCATTCCAGCCTGGTATAACCCGGTGGCCACGTTTGGATTTTCTAGTCAATTTATTACTGGATTTCGATAGAGCTTTTACTATATCAGCGTATATAGTACAATGTATCCGTTTATCCGTTTTATCCGTTTCATATGTTTATTTATCCGTTTCATATGTACCTGATTAGTGCATCCATGGTCATTACAGATGGCAACACCACGTAGAATCTCAATTTTGTTTAATAAAAGTGCAGATGTCTGAGTATAATTCAGCTTTTCGTCAGATGTAAGGTCTGACCAATTAATGTTGTATTTCAAGTTTGAGAATTCATTGTGGCAAGAATCCAATCTAGGAAGTAGATCTGTCTTGATAGTCATTAAAATGGGCCGATGGTCGGACCCTACTATGGTGTGTATTATTCTAATATCACTTATTAGAAATAGGCAAGACATTAAAAAATAAAAGCAATCTACATCATATTCACATTTCAATTGATCTCTTTAATATGTGACAGTGAAGTTGAATTTACTCACCCGTAGCATCAATGACCAATGTGGCTTGAATACACGATATGGTATCGGGGGTAATGACGTCATTGCTAGAGTTCTTCCATACATTTTATAGGTGTTGTTTCAAATTGGCTTTAAATATTTTGCACTTCATCATTTTGTGGTAAAGTTTTAGAAAGAAAAATATATTGTTTGTTCAAGTGGAAGATTATTAAATGTTTTCACTTCTTACCAAATCCAATATTGTAATCTAGGCATAATCTAATTCCAATAATGTAATCTAGGCATAATCTAATTCCAATAATGTAATCTAGGCATAATCTAATTCCAATAATGTAATCTAGGCATAATCTAATTCCAATAATGTAATCTAGGCATAATCTAATTCCAATAATGTAATCTAGGCATAATCTAATTCCAATAATGTAATCTAGGCATAATCTAATTTCAATAATGTAATCTAGGCATAATCTAATTTCAATAATGTAATCTAGGCATAATCTAATTCCAATAATGTAATCTAGATATAATCTAATTCCAATAATGTAATCTAGGCATAGTCTAATTCCAATATTGTAATCTAGGTAATAATGTAATCAATGGGAATTTCATCACAAAATGTGTGGCACCATATTGCTGACCGAAGTCATATAAAGTAAATTACACGGTGTCGTGATAAAATACAAACCAAAATACAAAATCGTATAGCCTAAATTACATGGTTTATATGACCAAATATAGCACAAAACAGAAAGTCATATAGCCCAAATTACTCGGTGTAATGACCAAATAAAGACCAAACAACAAAGTCATACAGCCGAAATACATTGTGTACTGATCCAATATAGCCCAGAATACAGTCATATAACCCAAATTACATGGTGTAATGACAAAAATAGCCCAAAATACAAAGTCAAAGAACGCAAATACCTGCTGTAAAGACCAGATATGTACCAAAATACAAAGTCATAGAACGCAAATACATGCTGTAAAGACCAGATATGTACCAAAATACAAAGTTAAAGAACGCAAATACATGCTGTAAAGACCAGATATGTACCAAAATACAAAGTCATAGAACGCAAATACATGCTGTAAAGACCAGATATGTACCAAAATACAAAGTCAAAGAACGCAAATACATGCTGTAAAGACTAGATATGTACCAAAATACAAAGTCATTTAGCCAATATGGCATTGTGTAATGACCAAATATAGCCCCAAATACAATCGTATAGCTCCAATACATGATTTATTGACCAAATATAGCCCAAATATATAACATAAACTGGGTGCATGAATCACAACTATCATAAATCGTACACACATTTAAAATCCTTTTTAAATTTACTTCCTTTTCTCCCAGCATTGATTTTGGCTATGTATCGTAACATGCAAAGTCATGTATGTTATATATAAATCGTGAGAAGGAAATGGTAATTTACTGACACATCACTTCCGAACATTGTGGTCTTAATTTTGATAGCATTTCTATTGTTCACAGACATGATCTACAGTGTTTTCTGGCGTTATTTCAATCATTTACCACTTCTTATAAACACAGTAAATTTATATAGACCATAAATATTGTTTACAATTTGATACTGTTGATATTTTCCTCTTGGATTTGTAAGAGTATCAAACGGTAAGTTAAACGACCACTTACTTCAATGATCTTTACCGTTTCACTAACGAAACAGAATTTATACACATACATACATACATACATACATACATACATACATACATACATACATACATACATACATACATACATACATACATACATACATACATACATACATACATACATACATACATACATAGAAATTGAATGACAGAAATATACACAAGAAAACAATGCAATAGGAAAGGATATACCAAATCGAATCACGTGTTTCTTACAATTGATTTATTTTGTTTTTATTCGTATCGTTTGTGTAATATACTTATTTGCTCGTGTAATCATTTTCGGCACGTGGTCGGCACTGATCATATAAACTAGTAATGCTAAAGTTAGAATTTCTTGAATGAATAGTTAGGACGAAATCTCACTATATGGACACGGGGTGTTAGTAAGCATCATTTGCATGAATAATTCCAGATAGAACTATCACGTTCTCCTCTGTAAAAGGGCTAAAAAATCCTCCACCCCAACAAAACCTCCTAAAACAACCACATATCTTACTCGTAAATATCAAGTGTCACTTTATCCTTCAGTACTAATAAATATAGATCTATTAGTTTCACTCTTGTCATTCTAATGCATACAATTAAGGCTAAACGTCAAGTAAAAATGGACATTAACTTCCGTTCTGTGTCACTGTATTGTGATTACGTCTGACATAGTGAAGGGTCTGAATCACGGGAACGATACTTTGAGGCTCCGTCGGGCCCAGCGCATTTATGACCAAATGCAAGGTAGTCTAGTCTACGTCAGAAGTGCTGTTTAAGTTTTCCAATCGAATATAAATTTTTTATCGCAATTTATGCTCTGCGAATATATTTTATCGTCATTTGCTTTAGTGAATAATTTGTTAAATTCTCATCTTAGAGTCAAAGTGTATATGACATAAATTTATGTAAAGGTTTTGCACACAGTACATTATAGTTATTCTTACATGATTTTGTGACTTGGTGTTATACATGTATAATCTATTAAACCTTTACAAAAAGGCGAAATTTCATGTTCAGTTCTAATGTTTGAGTTCAGCTGACGTAACTAAAGCACACGACGTTAAATTAGTCTGAAACATACTGGTTTTTTTTTTTAGAATTTAGTTCTTTGTCCAGGATCTTTAAATTAAACGTGGATGATACATTGCTTAATGGGCGAAAACTTTTGCCAGATACAATAGAAGAGTTTAAGGGCTCAGACACAATGGAACAGTTTAAGGGCTATTGTTAATACGTATTAGCTCAAGGGGTGGGTGGGTGTGATGTGGTCAAATATCACGTATAGAACGTATTGAGTTTAGAGTTATATATTAACTTAAGAAACCTTGTTATTTAAATATTCTTGTACAATCTGTTTTGCGGAAAATTTATTTATTTTAACTAAAAAATGCAATATAATATTGTATTTTACTCGCAATAGATCGCGACATTGAGATAGTATTGAGCGATTGCATTGTAACTATCCTGTTGCACGAAGACTAATCAATATCAACAAGCGTTACATGCATCTTATACACTTGGCCTTGCGTGCAATGCACCTTGCAAACAACACTATGCCATACTAGTCTCTTTCCAGTCAATCTGGTCCCTTGACTGACAGTCATTTTACACTCATCCACTTAAGCCGTTGGTATCAAACATTCCATAAGGAAATTACAGTTACGGTCGGTAACAATAACAGCAAAGAGAACTGCAAAATATTACTGAAACACTTACTACAAAATGACTGATGTGCTTGTAGGTATTTTACCTCTGTTCATCACAACTTTCTCGGCATATTCTTCTATAAACATTAATCTACCAAAATTTATATCATCGGGTATCATTAAACGTTTGTTATTTATACCCGTCTTATTACTTAACTTAAATAAACCGTTTACGTGAGCATAAATGAGATTATCATGTTTGCAACTATGAGAACTATTCTAGTTGTGGCATGCGTTTCCGTTAGCGTGTGAGAAAGTACCTGCCGCAAAACAAGAGTGAAACAAATTAGGAAAAAGACAAATTTAAACAAAGTTTCAAACTGATCAGGTAAATATATATCAGCAGGTACATAGTTTACAAGGTGGTATTTCGTTCAGTTCGGGTGGTTGTCACGATTGTCACTGATCGCTTTAGGTTCAATGGTGCATAACGTCTGTGAAAGAAATGGGACATCACTATTAACACAACTTTTAGCCATATCTTCACAATTAGACTACCATCTCCCGCCCACCATTACCGAATTGTGAATTACCAATAGCCCTTATGTCCGATGCTTAAAGCCTTAATGAGTTTTCTGATAAACATTTGCAGGATGAAAATAGTGTATGATGACGAAAAATCGGTTTGTACATAAATTGCGTACCAAATACAAATAAGTGTCCGAAGCATGATCAAAACGTGCACAAGTGAGGCAAGTGCAATTAAGTTGTTTGGTAGGAATGACCTCACAAAATCTCTTCAATCAATTCGAAACAGGCCTAATTATTGAAGCGTACAAGGTCATGCCATTGATATTTGCCTTGTACCTCGCCATGTATGCTAAACTTGTGCCTGTACTACACATTAGTTGACCTACAAATAGAGCTTATGTATTTGTGAAAGTTAATTGATTTTCTAATTGTCATTTTAGTGTCTAACAAGTGAAACAAAAGAAATGGAGAACATTCACGTTTCTCGCTGTACTAAACACGCTATAGATATGCAACACCAACAACAGTACAAGAATCATAAAAACGATTTGATTTTTGAACAAGCAGCAGTTTATTCACTAAGATCTACATGAATAATGATAAGACTTGTAGTATGTTCTTATTTATAAAAAAGTAGTTTCGTTTGAATTAAAACATCTAGCATACATTCCAACTGTAGTAAGAACATTTAAAAAAAGGTTTTGGCTCTTCTTTTTTTTTGTCCAGTGAGCGCAATGTAAACTCCTAATACATTTCATTCGATTTCATATGCCGGTAATCAGGTAGACCTGATGTTTTAATAGAATAGGGAAATGTCGAACTATATATACTTTTCATTTTCACGGAACTGCATGAACGAAAATAAATTTGTATTATATATTAAAAATAATGGAGATGATTTTCGTTGCGCATGCAGCTTTACCCGGGGTGTATTGATTTAGCCATGGCGACTTTTAAATATAGTTCACTTGCTGCAGCACGCACAAACTACAGGAAGTGGATGTTCTGTTTATTGCGAATGCTCGAACCATGGATTTAATCACAATGGCACTAACAGTGCTAGTTCTATCTGTATCAGCTCAATGAAGACGAGTCTTGTCAGGAAGCTGTTAACTTACGGAAGCAATGTTGATTTGTAGAGGTATGATACATGTAATATTTTATTTTTTTCTTGCGATTTTACATGAGGCAAAACTGTTCAATATATTGAATATTTCGGAACTTGTAGTCCGACATTGGTCATATCACGCCATGATATTCGATAGAATATAGTCTATTTTAAGTTTGACATTTTGTAAGTCGACTGACAAACTGAATTAAATCTTATGTTCTATACACTACATGATGAAAACCCTTCGAGTTTTATCATACATCGCGGTAATTCTGGCTCGTTACAGATTAATGCACGAACGTGGTTATCATAGTAATCTCATACGGTTGTTATTATAAAAAATATAATATGAAACTATGTCGGTTTGTGTGCACATTATTGTTAAGTATATCTATGAATTTAGTCCACAGTTAACGTATGGTATTGTCACGTGTCTAGGCTCGTACAAAAGTAACAAGAAAAAAGTGGAGCCAACAAGCTTTGTTAAATTTAAAAAATACAATTTGACAAATAATTTATTTACCTATGAAAACAAGGTGAAGATAAAAAAGTACTTAGGCTTACCGATGAAATCCAAATATTAATCCAAGAATTAAAACACTCGTATCAAATAAAAGTCATAAGTAAATCACAGTTCGAATCCTGATAAAAGTCCACGATAGACGGCGATATCTTTAATAACTTGCAAAATGTTGCCATGTCAACAGTTCCTTGTTGAATTGCAAAGAATAATATTCAGTTTTTGAATTCGGAATTATTTTAATAAATGTCTTTGTCCAAGAATTATGTAAATGAGCACTTATGTGTTTTCCAGATAAATGAATGACTAATTCCGAAAAATTGTAAAATTCAATTAAAACAGATCACAACATCTTTAAGCTTCAAATGTTAAAAACACAACTGGCTATTTCTTCTTAAGATAACGACTATACAGTAAATTAAAACTTTAAACAAATTGCCGGATGAGGTCACGTGATTACTTTCTCGAACTTCGGTGAATATATATTATTTGCCAATTGTCACACACTCTAGTATAGCCTTTTTTAATCTGGGAAAATGAAAATAAAAAAATATTGTTTACATAGAACTGCCTTACTGGTCCTGATCAAAGTCAGTTAAAGATACAATGTTTCAGCTACTGGTTGTTTATCAGGTCAAATAGAACAGAGAAGAATTTGTAATAAAAAAAATCAGATGATGTAGACAAAATTATAATTACAGCAACGTGTAATGAAATAAAATAGAAATTAAAAATAAAAAATTAAACAAAACAATTAAAAATAAAAAAATTAAACAAGTAATTAAATTACATATAATTAAGAGTATAATTAGGTGAACTTCGCGGGATTGTATAATTCAGATATTGAGCTTAGTAACACACACACACACACACACACACACACACACACACATACACATTAATGTCATAGTTTGTGACAATTTATATACCATTATACTTGTTGATGTACAAAACTTGCCTTTATTTATTGACAATAAAATTGATTGATGATACTTCTTAATAATTCCATACACTGATCATATTTGGGGACAATTCCATACATTGGTCATATCTGTTGATACTTCATTCCTTTATATTTATTGACAAAACGATACAGTATATTTGTAAACAATTACGTGTTTTCATATCCATTCATTGATCATATTTGTTGATAATTCCAGACAGTAACCATATTTTGTTGACAAATTCATATATTACTCATAGCTATTAATTATATACTATTATCGTATATGTTGATAATCCATTCAGTGATCACGCATGTTCATAAATTCATGTATTCATCATATACTTTTTATTGATAATTCATGAATTAATCATGTTTGTGATAATTACATACACTGTTAATAATTTTTATTAAGTCCGTATATTAATAATATTGTGATAAAGTTCATACATCAGTCATTTATAGATCAAATCCATGCATTGATTATAGCTGTTGAAAGACTATATAATAATTTGTGATTACTTGTTGAAAATCCATTCTTAGCTCGTATCCAGCGAGTGATAAACTTTACTCAACTTCATGCGCATCTTTTTTTTTTGGTTGATATAGTTTACATTAAGAAGCTGAATAATGGGTACAAGTAAGGTGTAGGATTCAATCTGCAATCTGCATTAAAAAAATATATATCATTGACTTTATAAGGTTAATTGTCTTCGTCGATCCAATCCCACCCCGTTTTATCCCGTTACATTCATATCAAATGTCAACATGTTATGATAGACTACTACTACTACTACTACTACTACTACTACTACTACTACTACTACTACTACTACTACTACACACACACACACACACATTTAGTGGGTTCACCGGATCACCGTTGATGTATCTTTTTCCAGAGCAATCATTTATGATCCATGAAGAATATTTAGTGGGCGTAGGTGCCGTTACAGGAGTTGTGCTGGTGACCTTAACTTGCCTCTTTTTTTGCAAAAGGTAATAACATTACTTTGTAGCATTTGTGTCTTAACATATTGAAGTAGTTAGTGATACTTCTGACCTAATAGAGTGGCTGGTACATGAAAATTAAACTAAGAAATATATATATATATATATATATATATATATATATATATATATATATATATATATATATATATATATATATATATATATATATATATATAGTAACGTTTGACATTGATTTAGGTAATAATTCAAGGACCCAGGTATGTGTTTGTCCGATTGATTCAGGCCATAATATTAAAACTGAGGTGTGATGATATTTGAAATCGATTCAGGCAATAATATTAAGACCCAATAAAATCCAAATCACTCACACATCACACAAGATTTTATAGTTCTCTACTAGACATCAGGTTACAAATAGCATTTTTTAAAAACATTACCTAATGGGAAATAAGTCTAGAATGATCCTGATGTTTACAAAATCAAAACGATAACCTGGATTATACTCAGAAAATTTCCGAACTTAGATCCAAAAAGACATATTTACTTCTGCTATTAATAATGATCCTTATATAAAGCCTATACACAGTGTGAATTATTTAGCTATGTGTTAGTTGTTTACACAAATTAAAAAAATATATAAAAAAATCAATCAGGTCAAACAAAAAATAAACTATATTTTGGACAAGGTCAAGTCCAACATACAATGTCACATTACAATAGCCTGTAAAGAAATAAAAGATAAGAGAAACTAACAAATAATTAAATTAAATATACATAAGAATCCATCCATCCATGCACGCACGCACGCTCACATGTATACATACACGCATGCATACATACATACATACATACATGCATACAATACATACATACAATACATACATACATACATACATACATACATACATACATACATACATACATACATACATACATACATACATACATACATACATACATACATACATACATACATACATACATGCATGCATGCATGCATGCATGCATGCATGCATGCATGCATGCATGCATGCTTGCATGCATGCATGCTTGCATACAAATACACATGGACATGCATGAATATACATACAACAAATACACACAAAGCCTGCAGGCTTTTTAAACTCTCGCAGCTAAGTTGCATTTCCTGCTGGTTTCTTGGACACATTTTTCTCGTAAAATACTATTATGTCAATAAAATGGTTTTTGTTTACCGTTATTTATGGCAATTAAATCCGAATTGCATATAGATCGCAGTCGCGATATCGTCTGAAAGTGTAGATGACCTATCTAAAATGCAATTGCTCAGCTCGAATTTTGCCAGCATACGTTGTATAAATAACTTATTTCTTTTCACATTTTGATTTCTTAAACAGAACTTAATCTCAGCTTGAACATGCACATTGATTCTGCACTTTGTATCTTAGGTATCGAGGAGAATCTGCGTCCCCGGAAGATTCAAATGTACACACATATGATAACGTCACCTTTCATTACAAGGCTAATAAAAAACAAGACCGAAGTGATTTTGAAAGTGAAGCCGATAGGAGAACTGTTCCGGAATCGCAGAAACGCAATGAAATCGCAGACGAAAATAACTTGTACGTTAATATGGGATTCATCTGAATCAAATAACTGTTCTTTTTTCCCAAATATAAATTCTCTTCACAAATAATCCACAATGGCAGCTTGTAGCAGAAAAAGAAATGTACGATATGGTTGAAAGATAACTTTTATCTCGCAATGAACGTTGTTTTTAATTATTAGTTTATAGAAAGAAGTATAAAGGTTATATAGAATAATACTTGGTCTGCGAACAGCACGTCATATACATCTTTCCAAAATTTAATCATTCCGTATTGACAATGCTGAAGTGGTGACGTCACCCGATGTTGCCTCCGATATGATGCTTTCGAGGATTTTGGAGGAGTGGGGAGTTATGTTGAGGATGGAAAACTTTATAGCACTGTAAACTGGGTCTGCCTTATCCCCCAAAATGCTTTACAAAACTATTTACCTTCTATAAAATCCCCAAATCGTTTTCTTCTCGGATATGCATAAACAGGCGAGATGAAAACTTCTTTTGTCTGTATGACAGAGGGTAGTTTCAGTCATCATGTGTATAGGGTTATGGAGATTGCATCAATTATCAGAACAGAGATTTTTTTTACATTGAAAGCAAAGAAGCTGCACATAATGCGAAAGTAAAGTACAATGGTGCAAAAAAAATGGTAGATTATCAATAATACTGTATTGATTAGAGAACAATCACACGACTTCCATTAATTTCTCTTAACTGCCATCCTACACAAATTTAAAAAAATCTTGTTTAGTATTTTGTTCGAATAAAACGTATTGTGACAAGGAGGCGTTGAACAAAAGACTCGATAACTCAAAATGCACTTTAAGTGTGGTCAAAAAGAAAACTTGGTCCTAACTATGGACAAAAACCGTAGGTCATTGACCGAAGCGATTTTCTCAGATGCAAAGCTAAGACTACCAACAACCGTATTCCCTTTGTAACAACGTACCATCCGTATGTTATAATGCAGGAAATATTGTCCAAAGACGCTGGCACATTACTGACTCCTCTTCCCGTCCAAAAATATTCAAAGAACTACTTTAGGTCGCTTAAAGGCGATTGTTTACATGATCAGTAGAACCAGAAGCAAAGTAAAGAAGCAGGAACATGCGGATGTCAAGAAATATGATGCCTAATCTGTAGGCAAATGTCCGGACGATTACTTTTTAGAGAACAATATCAACCGTTGATTGGGATGTAACTAAAAACGTAATTTACAACATACCATGCAAAGTTTATGCAATCTAATAATTTGGCCAACATATTACACCAACCCCCAGCAATCACAAAGCCACACCATAAGCTCGATACGTGCATTCGTCAACGAATTAAAATCAGCCTGACACTCTCTAGTCAATCAAAATGCAATCCACTGAGTCATTTATTATTATTATTATTATTATTATTATTATTATTATTATTATTATTATTATTATTATTATTATTATTATTATTATTATTATTAATACTTTCCATGTAATGGAAATACATTCGTGTCTTTTTCTCGTACTGGCCATTTCTATCCAAGATATTAAAGATAATGCAGAAAATAATAGACTGTTAGAGATGGCGCATTTGAATCGCTATCTCCTGTTAATGACGTAGATAACCAGGTCTCACCAAGGAGTATAGACCTATTACGCTAATAGTGGTCAGTAAAACTCCTTCAACGTAATCATGGATAAAATATCCATTTCTAGACATAAAGCTTTATCTTTTAGCTTGGTTTTTCTTTTCTTAACTTTCGACCTTTTTATTATTACGTATAGTTTTTCTTCTTTATGGACCAAAATACAAACGTTTTACTTAAACACATTGTATTTGTCAAATTAAATAATTTGCGATTTATTATTGTTTTGGAAAAAGCATACCAAAGCATCGAAAGTCTCTCCCTGTCTAGAGTACATAGGAAAGAAACAAGTCATCACCCACAGGAAGCTGCTGCATATATTTTAAGATATTTTTTCGCACTCGAGTATTAATATTGTATGCTTCTTTCCATTCACGAGATTGTGTTATGCTTTATGATATGTTAGCCGTATTGTTTTATTCAATTTTCACATTTTTATCATAATTTAGCAGTATGGATTTGTATTGTTGTTTTAATTTCAAGCATTTTTAATTTCGGAGTAGGTATTTTTATGTGGGTAGATGTTAATGTCTTGGTCTGCTCCAATTATGTGTGGAAAATATTTTAGGCGGAGTGTTTAAAGAGAAGAATATTGTTGGCGATAAAAGTACCTTTTAATATGGATGCCATGTCAACTTGCTGATAACACACAAAGACATAAAGTATTATGCTGCTTGTTCGCTTTCCGTTTTAAATGACCATCGTCGGAGACTGCGGAGCTTTGGCGAGCCCAACCTCGAAATCATTTTTAGTACCATAATACAACTCCAATCGTTTACTCTAATATCGATCAATTATAAGAGCAAATTAAACGGGACAAAAAGAAAATAGTTTAATTATTCGAAAGAATGGTTAATTGAGTGGTTACAGCGGCCGCCTCGGATGAGGGAGGTTGCGGGTTCAAACCTTGATTCTTTCCAAAGGCTTATAAAAATGGTACTAACTGCTGCCTCTCTAGGCGCTCGGCATTAAGAGGTTAGTGTTAGGACTGGTCGGTTTGGTGTCAGAATAATGTCACTGGGTGGGCCATGATGCGGCATGATACCCTAGTGCTAGACATCCCAATAAACTGCCATACTGCTGCGGACATCTTAGCGACATGACTGAAAAACGTTTAAAGATTCTCTCTCTCTCTCTCTCTCTCTCTCTCTCTCTCTCTCTCTCTCTCTCTCTCTCTCTCTCTCTCTCACACTCTCACACACACACACACACACACACACACACACACACACACACACTCACTCACCTTGCATTCTACATTTCTGCTCCTACTAAATATGTTTGGGAAAACAATATGCGCGCACCTTTAAGGAATTTCACAGCACGCAAGTACGCATAAACAATAGAAGTGTATGTTGGTCACGTGGATTGCCAATGACAGACAGATGTAGTTGGAATGCAAGTATATTAAGAATACAAAGATATATTAACTATACCTTATGATATGTGGAGGAAAAGAAACAACATGTTAGGAGTTGATATGCACGATGCTTCCAAGGGTTAAAGGATATCAAAAGATGGAAGTCGGTCAAGATATTGTTTGAAACTAGAACAAACTTTTAAAAAAAAGAATGTCAACAATTTGATGGAAAGGAAAAGAGTGAATACATGTCAATTTGTTCTAATTATATGATCCAGTCGTTTACGAAATGGAACACTAGAATGGCAAGGATATAGAGGACAGGCTTTATAACAAAATCGCAATACCCGTTGTATTTCACGAGTATAGACATTTTGCCATTTTACCCCTTTTGCTCTTAAAATCTTGTGCACTTTGCATCTCATCTTGTCTATACTCGTGAAATACAAAGGGTATTGCGATTAATTTAATGGTTGGGAACTAGCAGAAAACTGTTGCTATTAACAAACGTGTCAAAGACAACCTTCCTTCGGAGACGTTCGGTTTTAGCCTAAGCCGTCTTCAACGAGGACGATAATAAATACGAAAATGAGTTTTAAGGTGCATGAGAATAGGAAAAATGAAAATATTTTGTACACCCAACCCGAATTCCCTCAACATACACCTTCCCAAGCATAAGATCTTTAGAAAATAGCGTTCAGGCATGCACGACATGCTGATTTGTTCGCATTATAAAACCCGAGTAAACGAATGTACTATACCCAGAAGTATCACATGTAATAACCAATAAGTACACATAAAACCGCGATAAGGCAACCTGCACTATGATTACAGTAGAAGTAGTGGGAAAAAATATCAGCAAATGTTTACTGAATTTAAAAATGCTGTAAAGTAGATATAACATAAAGGACTATGATTTTCAAAATAGTGAACAATACAAAGGGTATTGAGAAAGACGACGATTTTTAAACGTTATTAAAATACTTTATAGAAGTAATGGCAGATACAGATTATAATTTTACCAACCACAAGAATTTACACCACAAAAATTAATCAAAATCAGCGGTTGTACCACTCAAGTAAATTGAGTTCACCTTAAATGGTTGAAAGATGTACAAGGTTTGAAGAAGCAATTGTTCCTGCACAACACACAATCTTTGCACTCCCATGGTACGTCTTTCTGAACTTTTAAATCTAATAACTGGTCGTGTTGTTAGGCCGTATATGACTCTTTTGGGTCCTGATAAAGGTGACAGCTTCTATCCTCAAAGACTTGTGCCCATTTTGGCAAGCAAACCACATACTACGTGCAATCCGTGGATCATTCATACATGAAAGTGAAGATTGTTTGACTGGACTATTATTGTCTACCTGGTTCCTTATATCTGTACTGGGAATTGTCGGTGATTTTCCATTTTCTCCAGCACAATCTCGAACTCTGCCATCCTAATATTTTATTATCTATAGCCACTAAATACAGTTTACCGATCGGATGAGTCTAATTTGTGCCTTTGCAATCAGTTCTAGATGAACGAATATTAATGAATGTAATCTTGTCGAAATTAATTTGCGAGCACCACCAGAGATATCGGTTACTATCGATATAGCCCCGACAATATTTCCGATTGGTGCAGCTATGCTGCGTTGCGACTCCAACCAGAATAAGACCAACAGTTGTTGCTGCGTTTGTATTTTAATGAGCAGCGCTGTTGTCTTGGATATTTCATTTCGCACTTATTGATCAGTTTCCATTATTTTTTTTACGTCGGTAATAGTTAGGGTCCGTCATAGTTCTTCTGTTCATAATATAAGTGGGAAGTACACTTGCATGACGAGCAGACCATGATCATTAAGCCCAGATATAAGACACACGCACTTATTGCCAAGTACCGGTACCCTTACCTGGTTCAACTGTCATACAATTATAGAAACTAACAACCTCTGAAATATTGAAATTTACTGCATTTGTATGTTCTTATTGCTCAGCACCCATTTTTTAAATAAAAAATCACAGTGAATTCGCATGTTCCTTTTGCATCTGAAGATCATCTTTGCCCAATAAGTGTTACCTGAACAAGTGCGTCCTTGTCGAATAACAGTCAAGATCTCTTTTGTCTCGGCTGAGTCAATGTTGATGTAAAATAATTATTGTGAACGTAGCCTAGGTAGATACCAAGTCATAGTCATAGAACCAATCCAAGAGTATTTTTGCATGTTTGGATTTAATCAACTTTTGGGCGTTTGCCTTTGCTATGATTCCAAGCTGACCTAGAGTTGGTTGTGTTATATCAGAGAGGTTCCAAAGGCCAATTTCTACTTGATCATAAACACAAATTTTATGTTAGTTCATACAAGGGTTTGGTAACACCACTTTAAACCAGATATTCATCGAAAAGTAGGACGAAAATGTTATCAATGCTAGCATCCGGTCACATCTGATCCAATACCCTGTCGGTAAAATTCTGAAACCACATTACCATAATTCATCACGTATATATATATATATATATATATATATATATATATATATATATATATATATATATATATATATATATATATATATATATATATATATATATATATATATGACGATAAAATCTATTGTTAAACAAAAATGCCAAAGACGGTTAATTACCCATCTAAATAAGCACATGGTCCTTCGAATTTCATACGCAGGAACTAATGATTTTGTTATTGTATAACTGAAAAAGTCTTCAATGGCACCAAGTTTGTCGCTAGTTGATATTGGTGACAAAAAAAGACAAATCTGATCATTTATCAACATTACCATTCTATCCCACTAATTTTTACTTCCAGTTATTATATGAACCGGATTCGCGCACCTTTAAGATGTAATGTATAGGTCTATCAAAGCTACGACTCTTGTTCGTTTTGTCCTTCTTTGATTAATATGTCCGCGATAACGCCCAATGAAGTTACTGCACGTGGTGGTGGGGAACTCTAGCGATTTGTTCATTCACGTATGATTTTTTTTGTAGCATTACCATTAATCAACCTACTATTTGATAAACGATACTGACACGTTGCAGTCTCTGATTACGTCGTTTTGTTTCAGTTACCACAGCCAAGTTCATTGCGACTGCACATTTTAACTTGACAATAATATCTTGAATTTCAACATTAAATGATTTCAGTTTTCCAGTTTGATCTTAAGTAGGTCACCTGACTCAACACCAGCAACAACACGGCTAGTAAACTCAGTCTATCCGCCTTCCTGCTAATCTGTGAAGATCTATATCAGCACCGTGTCATCGGATTGAGTAACGTCAGTAGATGTTATTAAACATTATATACTATTAAACGTACTCTAATGTGATATCAATAAGTGCTTGCGGTGTTTTTCTGGTACAGTTGAATAAAACAGTGGTTGTCACACATGTCCACGGTACCTGGTAAAATAATTAACAACTTCATATGGTGGTTCAATCCCATACGAGTTAAATACAAAATGATGCCGAGGAGTCACGACGTATGCGACCCAACTATATGTCATCCCTTGTTGTAAAATCCAGGTTGACAATACCGGTTTCATGCTTGCGTGATACCATTGATACAAGGTCATTTCGCATAAGTCACCAAGAAAATGCTTGACCTAACTTGTCCTGAATTGGTTTGAACAAAAACAATCTTATAATGTGCGCCACAGTGCCATCGCGAGTATAAAGATTGGTTATTAGTGCATGGCCTTCTGATTGTTGTACAGGGTAATCGAAAACCTCTTCCAGATAATATTCGGAGACGTTTTATGGTAATCGAAGGCCCTTTTTTAATAGTTCTACTTGCTATGGTTTTGCCTTTAACCGTTTCCGGTGCGATTTGTGATATTGTAAGACAGCCCCTAACGTTTCAGCATTTGCAACAGCTAGAGCCGCTGCCCCTAGCAATTTGAAATAAATGCAAGGAATGGAAATATTATATCGGTGTTTGCATTTGCAAGACCACAGACTTGGATAATTCTAACATAACTGAATGATTGTTTTGCTTGGCCACATTAATCTGAAAGGGTTGTGTTTTGGTCAATCATGCCGGGACATTTCCGGTTACAATTGTTGTAGAAAGTTTAAGTGTGACCCACAATTATGTTTTTATTCTTTTATTTTATTTTTCCAAGCTGATGTTTTACTAAGGCCGACCATTACTTCGTGATCAGACGTTTTTGTTTAACAGTACCGCTAGTACATATGTGTTTAATCAAAATTTCATACAGATTTGTCGATGATAACGCAAAGATACAAGGACAACCACGTACCAGACAGCCACAAATCGTCTGCCTCTAACGGTTAATCGTTGTGTATACGTAAATATTCTTAATATTCTAATCTAGATCAACTTCAAGGAAGTTTTCATGGTCAATGTTTATCTTGTAATCGCGCATTGACATGCAATTGAGGTTATTAATATTTAGATTCATGATGTAACTGTCAGGGATAGCGGGGTTATAGCCGTTTATCTTTGGATTCCTTACGAGAGCGTATCTGAGACTCACTGTTAAGCAACAATATATTAGTGTACAGATACAGATCGTGATAGTCACCAATATGTTTGCATTCGAAAGTGGATGAAACAATATTTGTATCTGCATCATATTTTTATGAAATACCTTCAGGTGATAGTGATAAAAAGAAAGCCGTGTTTCAGCAAATTTGTCACAGGTACTCATGTGATCGTAAAAATACACACATTTTCTTGGTAACAAATCTTTATTGACTGGACAATACTTACGAGAAATAGCACGTCTCTCCGCCTCTATATTGCGCATTAACGTGTCCATGGGCGAATTCAGAAAATGTATCTGAACTGTAGCTAACATAGCATTAACATTGGTGCGTTTTATGCTGTTGCTACTGCTTGCATTATTACGTGGCCATCATACGCACGTAAGTTGTAAAGCACTGCATGGATTTTTGTTTTATTTCTATAAGTTTTCAATTGTAGATTCTATGCGCTGTGTGCATCTCCTCTGAACGCACCAGTGATGTGACCTTGATCACAAACATGTTTAACTGGTCGAAGTGAAAGCTTCACAGATACAGTAATGAGTGGCTGCGAAAACTCACGATTTCTGGGAATATAATTATTGTTGAATTGATTTCATTGTAACTTCAATCGATTTAATAAGATACACATCAACCGTGTTTGTGGCGCTAGCTCCCTGGGCACGATATTGGATTGGTGGTTCAGTCTGCTCGTCGCAACATACAGTATGACAAACCCCACACAGGCCTTGTTCAGCAATTTGTGTTATATGGTTGTCTTTGGACGCGTTCGCGTGTTCCACTGAAACGCCGAGACATTTAAAATCCGCATCGATGGTATAAAGGACTTTTAACTTTCATTGCTCTTAAGTAATTTTAAAAATGTCTTTAACCAGGTTTTACCATTATTTGTGCTTTGCGATTTTTCAATAATTTCTTCATAGTAAAAGATATATTCAGTGAGTAGTTATTGGGTCTTAAAGACATGCATACAAAGACTGCATGGAAAGTTCATATGTGCGTGCTTTATATGTCGATTAAGTAACCCAGTGGCTTAAGTGGTTAGACTCTGAACCAATCATATCAGTCATCAGCAACAAACCAATATGGATTCGTCTATGTTCATGTGCCCTAGGTTAAATGTTCGAAATTTCTTTTTAATGTGGCCTTTATAACCTGCAAGGAGAATGCTATGTCACCAAAACTGAGTTCTCCCAGATGCTGCCTGTATTTTCGAGGTAGGTCTTAGTAATCACTAGCTGAATATAATGCTAATAAATTAGCCCATTCAAAATATGTTTTCAACGTTTTCTAATATTTATAATTAACTTGGGCTGAACCAATTTTTGTCTTCGTATAACTACGAAAGGGTTTATATGGTAAGATATGTACGTCGACATGGGTACATTTTACGAGGGTCCATCATGATCCTGTATTGGCGTATGTCTCCAAGGTCTCGAAAATATTTTAAATATCTCTGTCAGTTTGGTCATTGATGGCTCTGATGTGTCTGACATATAGGATTGTATGAGCACCGCTGTTAATTCACGGTGTAGTAGTTTTAAATTCACACTTTTTAAGTGGCATAATTAAATGCGCATTAAGGACAATATCTGCTTTATCTCCAGTGGCCAAAGCGTGTTTACACCGACATGATTGAAGGAATCAAATTTGTTAAGTTGTAGAACGTCTTTAACTGGTTTGTATTTGATTGGGATAATTGTAACGCGGTTGTCTAATTCTCCACTACGCGTACGAAATTTATATTCAAGTACTTGAAATTAAGGAACATATTCTGCGGCTGCAACAGCAATAGCAGATGCAATGCGATTTTGTTGATCCATATGACATTTGTATTCATGCTCAATACGACTACGGTTTGGTTTAAACGCCTCTAATAATGCAAGTATGTACTTTTTTCTTACACCTCTTGGTATTCATTAATTACTCTCACTTGCAAATTGTTGGTGTTGTACCGTTGCTATTGCTATTGAATTGGCAACTGGTGGAGGACTAATGACCAGCAGGGAAATAAGTTGATCAAGTGCAAAGTATGGGTCTCAATAAATCAATTATATCAGCTTTTTGCATACCGCTTGGTATTCGTATTTCATACTGTTGTGCGATTGCTTTAGCTGAGGCACTGTCGGCATGGTTATATTATGGGGAAACCTTCTCTAATTAAGAATGTCGTCACGATCTTTAGCTGAAATTACTTCATTCTTAGTTATTATTTCAATTATTAATGTATCAATGTTTGGTGTTTATGCCATTCTCTGAAGTCGCGCTTGTTAATATTTGCAAACGTGACCGGCAAAGTTGATATCGTCATTTGACTCAGATGCACATTTAGGATATGGTCAAATACCGGATGCAGTACGTAAAATCAGCAAATGTGATGTACAATATTCATAGTGGCATATTGTTCCGCATAGTTCATATTTTCCAAGGAACGCACCTTTGCATTTGTTACGTTCCAATGACATTGATTTTTTTAAATATATGTAGACGTTTATTTAATTATAAAATTCACATCACTTGATTGAGAACCTTCTCCCATTTTTTGAGCATGTATGCCGCTCGCTGCTGTTCTATCTCCTCATCCGCATCAAATGGTACACTGATATTGAGGTTAGGCGGATAAAGGAATTTACACACTCAATTACTTTACGTTTGCTCAGATTCATACTGATTATAAATTATTTCAAATAAAAAGACTTGTTTGGTTTAGAATCAACACAAAAGTTCGCAAATGTAGATGTAAATTCCTGTGGAAACTCGGTAAAATAATTTCCAACTGAGTGTTTGCCGAAGATAACTCAAATTACTCATAACTTGAGTATATGCCAACTCATGTACGCCTAGATCTTTTATGTTTTTATGTAATCACAATAACTTATGGGGACGTTGATAAATTTATAACTGGCTCATGATTCATCAGATAACTTATATATCCTGGGAGTATTGATCAATGCAGCACTGCTGTATAGGAAATTATACTGTATACAGCATCAATAACGTGTATGTGTCTGGTATTTTTGAGGATTAATAATGCATGTGGCTTGCTTGCCAAAATGGGCACTGGTCATGAAGGATAGAGGCTGTAACGATTATCAGGACCCAAAAAGGCAAAAGGTGACAAAAAGTGGATAATGACAATAGTAAATGAAATCAAATTATTCTAATAAATGGTCAAAGTTTAGAAATCCTGAAGAAAAATTGGTAAAGTATATATAAAAAGCACAAATATCTGACATATAAAAGCTACACACAGCCAATGAAATTGAACTAAGAGAGAGAGAGAGAGAGAGAGAGAGAGAGAGAGAGAGAGAGAGAGAGAGAGAGAGAGAGAGAGAGAGAGAGAGAGAGAGAGAGAGAGAGAGAGAGAAGGAAAATAAAGGGAGATGTAAACAATTTATATTTGAATGAGGAGTAAACAATAAAATAGTCTCAATGTAAACTAACAATTTCATATAAATATCTTGAATAAAATAATGGATTTCAGTTATATAAATATCGCACAGTATGTTATATCATTCTAGCATTTAATATTTTCCCTAAAATCAGTAAACTCAGTATGAAAATTTAATATTTATTTCTGGATAAAAATGTAAAATTAATTTTACCAATTCAATTCTGAAATTCCACCACTGGTGATACCTGGTAAGAAACAGCTAGGATTGGACAGAAGAACATAAGACTGGACAAGGTTTTGATGAACCTGCAGTTGGTGTTGTGTTAACTGCTGACAACAGCAAAGATTTGCTGACAAGGTACTGTTGAATGACGCAGAATATTGATTACTGATGATTATACTTAACTACAAGTGCTTTGATTCGAGGTGACGGATCAAACGGGTGCTTTATCCTGACTTGGAACAAACACCTATGACACATTGTATTTATTAAATATCCCTTTTTATTCCCATATCCTTAAAGAATATTATTGTTTTCTTTAAATAATTAAATTAGGCATTTGTTGATTTATTAAATATACTGTACGGGCCTCAACATGTACATATATTTGGCCGTGGCTAAGCCTATATAAACTGCTTTTGCATCATCGGTCTGTCTGCGTTTAAAATGAAATGTGGAATTATTCTTTAGCTTTGAATTTAAAAAGATTTTATATGGGAATTATGAACGGATCTAATCTACCGTCAGGCAAGTGAATTATTTGCCTTATTTCTGAAATGGAACAGAGGTGTTGTACCAGTTAGTGGCCACTTGGCAACTACTTAATGAGTATACACTGAAAGTGTTGATCAATGAGTCTAGTTTTATTTCTTCAGCACCCAGAAGTCTGAGTGGTACAAATTTGTCAATATCTTAGATGCTTATGCCATGCATCTTTCTGCATGTGGTCAAGTTCAAACCTAGTCTTAACCACTCTTTTTGGTATTCTTGGTCTTCGTCATGTTATATTAGCAGTTATATTAGCACAAAAACAAATTAACGTAAAATGATTTATGTTATGTTTATATGACTCTATATTTCATGAAATGATATAATGTCAGTTTCAACAACTTTTATTAACAAACATAAGAGATTACAAAACAACTCACTAGTAATAGTCAAGAATATTCATAAGAATAATATTGAAGATCCATTAACATAGATATTGATACAAATGTTATTAATATTAATTAATACAAATAGACACAATACGTGAAACTTATGACCCTTTATGTTACAATAAAAATACAGTCATACAAATGTATTGAAATAACGTATGTTTTATGGATTTCTAATATCACTATAAATATGTAATTAATTCTATTCTGTTCTATTATTGGCTTTGATTGTTAAAAAACAATTACATTGCAGAGAAAGTATAATTAATATGATTGCTTTAAATTAATATCCGTTTACAGAAGATCCTTTGTGCAGTTCGAATTTGAATCGGAACACGGAAATATATACTGTACATTCACACGAATCCGATGTCAGTCGGAGGAAAAGTGACCGGTGTGAAAAACTTTCATTTGTACTACACCATGTAACAAACATCCAAAATTGTGAATATTGCTAACTGGGATCTAAGATGCAATATATAACAACCGCTAAATTATTGTGTTTCAAGACAAATATGGAATGCTAATTATATTATTTCACATTTAATGACAAGATATTTCACCAAAGACTATATAATGTGTTATACAGGTAACAATAAATACTTACCTCCAACAAAGGTTGGTGGTGTGAGAAATTAGAAACTGCACAATACTGTTGTATTATATTTGCAGGAGAAGGTAATTAGATTATTTTATTGTTGCTTGACATACAACATATGATGAAAGTATTGAAATTCTAAATGTACCACTTAAAGATTTTCTTGTGTGTGGGTAAGACTGAATTCTCCGATCCTTGGAAAGTGTATAAGGCAATTGGTTTTTCCTAAGCCAATCTATACCTGAAATGAGATTGAAATGAGATTGGTGAAATATATCGACTTTAGTTAATGTCCAAAACAACTTGATGTTCTACACATGAGTATATAAGAAATGTATATGAGGTGAGAAAATCTTTAAAGTTCTGGAAAGATTCTTGGTACTGATATGTCCACTAAAACTTTATATATATATATATATATATATATATATATATATATATATATATATATATATATATATATATATATATATATATATATATATATATATATATAAGGCATATGAGTCAAGCACAATCAAACTTATATACAAAACTATCATGCTGTTAAACAAAAGGGAGAAGTGAGGAAGCGCTAGGAGCCACAGAGAGAGAGAGAGAGAGAGAGAGAGAGAGAGAGAGAGAGAGAGAGAGAGAGAGAGAGAGAGAGAGAGAGAGAGAGAGAGAGAGAGAGAGAGAGAGAGTCTAAAAGGAAGTGATCAATGATGTTAATTAAAGTACTTTTTATTTTGTTAAAAGAGTCTTAGACGTTTAAAATGTGAACACAGCATCCGTAACATCGTCACCAAAAACATTATTTAAACATTTGATGCATTCCCTTTCTTCATAAGAAATTTCATTTCATTGACAAGGTTCACCGGACTATTTAAGGTTTGAGTCTCTAAATTTCAAGATAGTTAAGCACACTTTATTATATAAGTTTAGTACATATTCTTCTTATTACACACCTGTTTCATACATTGTAAAATTTTGTCTTTTGGAAGATTTTATTTTCTACAAAATATAGCGGTTCTTGTTTGTATTAATCACAGAGGACGGTTTTAATATATTTTTTAAGATACTAATTTTACTATTTAATCATTCAACAAACCATCCTACGTTTAAAGAATTTTGTTTATATGAAGCTTCTAATTTTAAAACCTATCTTTAATCATGAACGTAATTGTTGATTGGATAGGTCATAGAAGTGATTGCCTGCGTTGAGGAACTTCTCTCTCAAATGGAGATAAATCAGTTATAGTATGTTAGGCCTTTAAGCGCAAAGCATTTACTTTGAAGGGATGCACTGATGTACTGTTTCTTAATAAAGAAATATGTTGCACAGCATATCGATTTTAATGATTTAAAAAAATACAGCTAGCAACATTTAGAACGTTGAACATTCAGGCCCTTTTCTACTAAAGTGTCTGAATATTGAAAATGTACTCCAACATCACAAAAACAAGCCATATCTAAACCTTTTGGAAACTATAAACTTATACTTTCGCGATTAAATGAATGGAGATCTTGGATAATTTTACCTCTATTCATGGTATAACAAACTTTTACTGACTGTTACGCCTTTCAGGAAAATATGTTTAATTGAATTTCGTAATTCAACATGGAGGTATATATGAGTGTAAACATTATGTAGGGATATTAATCACAACGGAAGATTCTTGCACATAGGCAAGGGACTAATTTTACTTGCAGCCACCCAAATGCAGGAAAACCAAACGTTGTTCTTCTTTCTACTGCTTATGATAAGCTGTTGTGGATCATGGAACATTTACAAAAAATAAGTCCCCGATACACATTTTAACTCCTTTGTAGGATGAGATCCACGACAGACTTGATTCATAGCTATCTGGTAGATACCAACGATCACATTGCACAGGAAGAAATCTTAGCATGTTGGCAAAAAGATGATTTATAATCATAAAATAGAGAGGGCATTTGATTTGATCTCCAATGGAGATTTCCTTACAATTAGAGACAATACCTCTCCAACTTACAGCTTGTAATCTAATATTAAGATTAGACGAAAACTATCACAGTAAGGCGTGTTCAACATTATATAATAGCAATTTGTATTGTATATCATTTACAACTGTACGAATAACATTTTCTATAGCTAATATCTCATCGCCAAAATGTATTTAGCAACTGACTGACGTCTCGAATGAATGATTTCGACTGACGACTGATTGACACAGGCAAATCAAGTTTGATAAATGTCATAAAATTAATTGAAGGCATGTGTTTCTATAATTGTTCTAAGCACTGAGAGCAGAGATGCATGTCTAGAATTATTGATCTTCGGTTGGTCTCCTGTCATAAGATTAGGACTAGATCTAGATTCCCATTCGTCTACAAAGACGTTTGCACCATTGGACATATTAAATATCTAAATCATTGATTCAACAATTTAATCGATATAAAATGTTTCTAATCTTTCTCGACAAGTCATGAAGGCCAGGTGCTTTTGAATTAGGCATTTTTTTTTCTTACGAAAGCCTCCATAATATTCAACAACTATTATAATGGTTAATTTTACATATATTCAATATTCTTCAGTGACGGATCAGACTACATATCAGTATTCGAACCTTTATTATAAAATAAGTCAGCAAAACTAATGTAATGTTAGCAAAGTCTTTACTTTTCCACTAACAGTAGAACATTTTCAGACCTTTCAGAACTTTGATACCTACAACAAAAAAAAAACTTTTTCTAAGAAATGACACAGGAAATATAAAGTATACTGATTTCTGGGCTAAGAGATTGAGTTCGAACCAGTTGGAGGACATATGTTAAGGAGTTCGTTCCCTGTGCTAGAACACTAAATATAAAATCATATGTAATCGATCTGGAAGGATAATGTGTTTCAGCTTGGAAAACATTATCTAAGGAAATGCATGCATTTAACAATACCATAATAAAATAAATCTGGATATGAAGCATTTTAATGTCTGCACAT
Organism: Potamilus streckersoni; assembly: GCA_016746295.1. Lineage (NCBI taxonomy): Eukaryota > Metazoa > Mollusca > Bivalvia > Unionida > Unionidae > Potamilus > Potamilus streckersoni. The sequence goes on from JAEAOA010001187.1 coordinate 2,227,874, forward strand.
GACTTAATGAAAAAATAACAATAAGTGTATATTTCTTAATAGAAATGTAAAGTTATTTCATTACAGACATTCTGTGCATTTTATCCATATATGATAGACATCGTCGATGTAGCTGTAACGTTTAAGTATGTCCAAAACATATGGGAGGTAATTCTTGGTCTTTTGAAAAACAAACCAGTCATTTCCATTAGATAGGCCATCAAAATAGTCCCATGATATCTTCACCAAATTACCAAAGAAAGCAAATATTCCATCCTCAATGTATACTTTGAGTATTGTCCAGAGGCATTGTTTAATTCATTGCCATTCCATCCTTCATCATCTCACTCGAGGCAGATGCTGAAGTAAAATAATAAGAAACGAATTACTTGTTTGTATTTAAGCAGTCAACCAATACCACAATATAAAATATGAGATACATTTATTTAGTGCAGGATATTTATCAACAGTATATCATAGCACAAGTTTAAATCACAAAGTACTACTGTGTAAACACAACAAATGTTTTCATCCTAATTCTCTTATTCTCTTGTACTCTCACCCTTTCACAGTTTTATAAACATGGACAGCTGAGGAGACACTTTAGAACACCGTTATTTCTTAACTGTGGTTTAAGATCATTGAAACAGATGGCTTGAGCATATACTGTCTTAAAACTCCACGGACGCAGATTGTATATGAAAGTAAAACAGTGTGCGATTCAGGTCTAGTTCAATCTATAGTAAGTGATCGATCTTCCGGAAGAAGGCTAAAGCAGAATTTCCCATAACCACAACGGCTGCTTACTGTAAATATTTGTGCATATTTCACGAAACACCCGGTGAGATGTTCACGTTTTTGTTGAACTTATATTGTCCATAAAATGCATAACAATTGAAGTTAATACAACGATTTAATGAAATAAACTGTCAAAATACAATTTTATAAAAACTTTTTTTTTTCAAAAATGTAGCACACCTATTCGATTCGATTTATTGATTGACCATTAAAATGCCACGAAATAGATTTTAGTGAGGAGAAAAGGATCATGCCTTTATTACAGAAATATGTAGTAAAGAAAGTGAGACTTACTGACGGACTAGTTCTATTACCATCTAATTTTATAGGGTTATATCCCAAACTTGACATGTGAGAAGATTTAATTTGTCAGATAGTATCAATCAATCCGGACGCAGGAATAGGCATATATTCATGCAGTCTTATAGTCTCCGGCAATATTTTTATTGTAAAAAAGATATAATACGTTTTTAATCATAAACAAAAACTCAAATGACATTAGACTTTCATGGATTTAATCGAGAACACCGATCACTGGAACATCGTACAGTTCAAATGAATTTTATAGAACACTTTTAAACAGAAGTGTGAAATACTCTGCCATTAATGAAGCAAACTGTAAACTCACTCTTTTAACGTACAAACAAATGATAGGTCTAAAATCTACATGATCGAAAATCGAAGTTAAGTATTATACTTGTAGAAAGAAACAAAGCAGGACGCTCATAGATTGATATAACAAGATTATTGCACTAAACTTACGTAAACCTGATTTAGTAACATGACCATGATGATGTTTACCACGATAAAAATGCATACATGTTAGTAAAGGTGATGTGTGGATAAAGTTGGTGTTAGCTTAATATGTTATAACGGTATTTCTGACACATTCCAATACTCCGTATTTATATGAACGATACTCTTAAGGAAAGCATATTTTTACAAATACTGAACAAGAGAAGCAATAAAAAGATCTAATAGAATCTTATTCTGCGGGGTATATGACACTACGCGGTATATAATAGCAGGTAGTATTAACATTCTGAAATCACCTATATCTGCGTTCAGCAAAGTCGATACCTATTATCGTGAGAGAAATAACAATTTATACCAAATTAGTAATTATTTTTGTAAATTTCTTGCAAATTCTTATATTAGTACTGATATGTCAGTTGTAATTTGTAAGACTCTTGCTAACACACACACACACACACACACACACACACACACACACACACACATATATGTAAACATCACTCGTCATAAATAAAATGGATGTAGCACTGTCGACTATGTACTGGGCCAGAAAAAGTCAGTCAAAGGATTAAAAGCTGCGTAAAATATATTTTTATTGAAGACTTCGTACCTTAATTTGATAAATTTTATAGCCAACCAAAAACCAGTTTTGACGCGACGAACATTTTTGTGCAAAGATTGAACCTGTCTAGCAACACATGCCTTCAAAAACTGGTAGATCTCGACAATGTCTTAGTGTAAAAATGCTCCAATGAAAATTGTTTTATTATGATACTTAAAATACCCCCTCCCATTACAGAAAAAAAGATAATAATAAATTAAATCAAATATCTTCACATTATCAGTCACGATTTGTTAAAGGAGCCTTTTAAATCTAATCATCTTACACAGTTCTGAAGCAAACAAAAAGAATATAAAAATGATAATGCAATCATACAGAGATATAGCGTAAACGTTAAGTACTTTATAGGCCGAATGATACAATCTAGTATTGATAATTGATCAGGATTCTGGCAGAGGATAACAATAAAGGTGATAAAGACGTATATTTAGATGCTTGGCGTGAAGATATTCAGGTTCTGAATTTGTCCAAGGACACTGTTTCATGCATATTCCAGAATTTATTATTACTATAGTAGAGTGATATTAATAAAACAGAAATCAAATACTACAGCTTGTATTTTTGTATAAATAACCACCACAAAAGAAAGAGCGTCATAAATATACTTAAAAGAATCAAATAGATTGGACCTGATTTGATTTTGAATGAGATGATCATATATCTCCTGTCCTTCCTACATGATTACTAATGGACCATAAAACAAACTTTGAATGAGATAATCATATATCTCCTGTCATTCCTACATGATTACTAATGGACCATAAAAGCAAAATTCGAAAATATATAAGCTACACTTGAATACGAGTGTTTTGAAATTATTAAAAACAGCCTGTCTTATTCTGTCATTTAGTCGGACTTTATGTACTTGCCACCAGATGCCATCATCATTTCATTCGCTTGTTTATTTTTTATTATCACATTGTACACTGTCTGTTTTGGAAGTATGTTATTATAAATAAACGGCCTCGAAATGTTGAAACTTTTTTTTTAACACTTTCTGGTCTATCAATGACTTTCAGCAGTTCGAAGTTAATAGATGTTGAAAATAATCATTTATGACTGTTAGATTTAAACAAAGTACAGTTGCTGTCAATACAGAAAGGAGTGGTTTATGCATGAATAAAATGGATGAAAAATACATATGCATATATTCAAATATTATGAGATTTGTTCTTTATTGAACATATTTCTTCATTCTAAATAAATGAAGAAATATTATTTATTAAATATTTGTTTCCACGTTGTACATGCATAGGAGGGATATCTATAACATGCGACAGTTTGGCAGGAGTTCTTTATGCAAATATGTAAAGTTTGTTTAAAACATCAATTACTTACAGCGCGAATATGTGTACATGAGGCACATTAATTAATTTGTCCCATATAAAAATATACATCACTCGAAGGGTTTGTATGTGCAATTTCAAAAGTTCACATGACCTATTAAAGAAAGGATTTACCGAAAGAGTGGCCCAAGTAAAATTATTAATGCCACACCCGTAAAGCTATCAATTATTTTCATAACTGCTTATGGAAGAATAAAACGAAAATATTTAATGTATTATATTTACCGATTTGTTATAATGATTATTTGTGTGATCAGCGTGTGCTGAGGTGTGGATGCGGTACATTTGAAAAACAAACTTTGCAAGTGTCAGATGAAACGTATGCCCTTCAACATTATCACAATCATTTCGTGGGAAAGATGAGATTGCTATGCATTTACGACGGCAACATCGTTTTAACTGACAAATCGCAAACAACTGTGCGATCAGGGGCAACACAAAATGTTGAATTGATGAAAAGCATTTATACGTGGATCGTAGATGGGTACGACATTCGCAAAATATTAAAAATTAACATGCTGCCTTATATTTCTGCCCAGAAAGCACACCACCAATATACATTCCGATGTATTCATCAACAAGAAAATACCAGTGTGGATTAGAGGCATGGTGAAACAAGAACTGAGTAGAATGGAAGAAGAGATATAAGAAAGTGTCAAACTGAACCCAATTACTGGGTGAGCAGCAAGGGTACATAGTGCTAAAACCAAATGGATAGATTACGATTTTACTGGACCAGAGTATTTTAAACGAACTCTATCTTGAGTCAAGATTTTATCTTGTTCACACCGAACAATTCTATCGCGTATTCCCCACAAAGAATGCAACATGTCGTTCTTACAAAAACACATAGATGAGGAAAGTGCTATAGATTGGGCTGAAAGGAATGAGAGAAAAATAGGAGGCTTTAGTTGGAACATAGTGAATAAATGGAAAAAGGATTACTCTGCCGGCTGGCGTTGACATAGCTTACTCCTCTCCCCTTAATCTGCATTTTGCTTTATTGACATAAACTTCATCTCAAAGATAAATAATTTCAATGGCTAATATGTCTTTTGAAACCAAAGATGTATTGACATTCCTGCTCCTGTGAAGACCCTCTTGATTTGTGGCAAATAATTATGGTCAAACATATTCACGAACGTTGCTTCATAACCATATCAATTGCACACGAAAGCTATAGTTTTTATACGCCTTCGGATATTCTTTCTAATTTTTTATTTCTCAGATGATACGTTAACATTGTTATAAAAATAGAGACAAGACTGCATTTTTAAATATTAATGTAAAAACTAAGGAATAATTTTTTACCCTGCATTATGTAGTTTTCATCAGTGCAACACAGATATTAACACTTTTGAAAGTGATCTTATCTACAGTCAGTGTCGGATGTATGACAAATGAGGCCCCGTGCAAGTTAAATTATGAAGCCCCTTACTTTGGCCCTGAAAGAGGTAGGCCCTGTAGACCTGCACAGGTAGTCAGTCATATATACTTAGAAAATTTAGGAGTAGTTAAAATAGCCACAGACTTGAAAAATTCATCGTTATTTTTGTTTTGCCAAGAAGATGGGCCACCTGTCCAACAGAGGTCCTGTACTTAAGCACACCTAATCACAATGGTAAATCCGGTACTGTCTACAATTCATTCTCCACAGCACTGCAAATGATATTTGCGTTTGTAGCTCAGTGCATATTTAGGTCAGCATTATTCAATGCAGCTGAAAGTGACTAAGTAAGCCATTTGTTTCGCGCTTGAAGTATGGTTTTGAACACCGCTGGAACTGACACATCTGATTAAAAGCATATTAAAAGAAGGTGGTTTGTTGACAACAATTCTTTTGATTTGACATGATATATGGAATGGTTGAATTGTTTATTAAGGAGTAATCAACTTTCCTATTCGGCTATGTTCATGAATAATTTAGATGCTTCCTTTGATTTCTATGCAGTGTCAAAGATGGACTCTTCCAGAAATCATGACAGACATGGCCGATTATATGTACAGATAACGTCATCTGAGCAAACGGACCATCTTCCTGAACATGCTCAATAAAACACCGCTAATGAGCCCATACAGAGCCCTTTACTAAAGATGGAGGCTGTGAAGATGGAAGAACGTCTAACGAAAAGGGTCAATTTAAAACCCTCAATTCCCTAAAAAAATCCGTAACGAAAAAGTCTATACATGAAAAGCATGTGCATATCCGATAGCAAGCTATCAAAGAAGCTTTTCTAATTTGGAAAATAATACCCATGAATGCATAAGAAATGAGGAGAATTTAATACAGGATGACCATAATCCAAAAAGTAGTTAACTTTCAGTTGCAATCATTGCTGGTCATCCTTTTTAATATAATCAAACTAAAAACTATTTTCTACCCGTGTAAATGCAGTGCTGAAAAAGATTATGTGTGCTAAATAAATTCAAGCATTGAACATAGCCTGTGATATTACACGAATTTATTAATGCTTATGTTTTTATATTGGTCACTGAACCATACATTTTAGCTATACAACATTAAACGAGCACACAAAAAACTGTACGTTATAATTAATTCCAGCTGCCATGCATACTTATATTACATTAAAGTAATTACAAAATAGGTACAAATATTTACCTAACTGCAAAAAGAATATACAACACGTTTGTGTGTTTGTGTTTGATTCCCAAATTTGCAATTATCTGATTTTCCCCTTTAAAAAGTAGTTAATTATGTAGTGGTTTGAATATAAGACTACTATGGTGTGAAGACATATCTACGTAGTCTCTCTCCTGTATATTAAATAGGTTGTTTTAAAATAGTTCTGAAATATTTTGGATTTCTCAATTAATGCAATCTATGTCCTCTTATCACTTAGAATTAATTATCATTGAAAGTGTCTGCTGTGCTTGAATTTGCATAACAAAAATACGTGGTGTAGTGACCAAAATGGTAACAAAACTTCAAATTATGAAACTTTTGTATGAAAACCAGTTAGAATGTAAAAATGTACTGCATTTTGTCTTTTGGCAAGACACATTGGATGTTGATGCATGCTAACACCAAACAAACTTGTTTCAGTCTAAGTTCTCTGTCTAAAACACAAAACAAACAAAAGAACTTTAGCGAGTCCCGTTTAACAAATTCAAAATACTGCCTCATCCGATATAACTCATGTGAGAAAAATCAATAATAATGAAGTGCAAGGGGAGAGTCCATCGTATCTGCCAAGGGGGGTGGATTCAATAAAAAGAAACCGAAACAGTGAATTTAGGATAATTACTACATATTTTGTCCTCGCAGTAGACACTGATTCTTCATGAAGCCATAATATTATCTTAATATTTGTACTCCAGTCTCAGATGTTCATACTCGAATCACACGCTCTTTTTAATGAAAGGCTCTATCTCCCCCCCCCCCGCTTAAGTCAATTATGGAAACAATGGATTACAGTTCGACATCCCCCCCCATTTCACACACAGCATAATAATATGGACATAAATATTTGTTGTAAATATGCACACTTATCTACAGACATAAAGCACAATATATACATCGTGATTAGCATACACGTCTTCATTTTCGACGACTTCCTAAGCCGAATATCTAAAAATAAAACCTTGGAATTCCCTGAAAATAAGGGAAATAACTCTTTCGGGTCTATGCAACACATGGCGATTCATGGACACACGTTACTAATTCTATGGAAGAACAGTGAAAGAAATAATAGAGTATATACGGGTTTGGTCGTGCATAATTGGTTAATAATGAAAAGTAAAATTTTATAAAAAAATATCGTTTGAAAGCTTATCCTAAAAAAAATATAGACAAATTTCTCTTGATGCAATTTTAGTATTTTTAAAGACTTGACTTAGGATTACTCAATAATGAAAGTAGACTTGATTCGCTTGGTGCTGAATCAATAACATGGACTTCATGCATATGCAGGTCAAGAAAATGCCGTGGCTCATATGGTGTTCTCCACACAGAAGCTTGCACCAAGGATAGTTGTGTGTGGAGAAATATAGGTCTGATCATCAGTACCCAGAAATTTTAAGTTATTGAATTTTAAATATGATGGTGTTTTCACATGTTTACTATGGGAGCTGAATTAGTACCGTGACTCTTCATGAAGGCCATTACGTGCGATCTGTCAAAATTTCGAAGATTTATTTTGCAAAATGAAGAGATAGAGAGACTTCTTTAGAGTTTTTATTTTTTTTATTTTATATTATTTGTATTATTCTTTTATCACATCATATATGTAACTCGCATAATCGAGCTCTATATTTTACGTATTCAAGTTCTCCATTAACGTAATAAAAATATCGATGACAATTACTCGAATTCTAAGGTCAACCAACGTTAAAGACTGCGCTTTGTAATCGAGGTATATCCTGGGTACATTTAAGGCCATCCAACCCTCCCCAAATAAAAGAGCATCAACTCATGTCTCCATGGTATCAAGTCATCATGGCCATGATGCAAAGATGTAATGCGAAGTTGGGAAGATATGTTGCTAAGCAATGACGACACGAATCTTCAAATCAAAGAATCTAAGTTGCGATGCGATTAGAAAATTTGTCATTACAGTATTGTAAATGTAACATATATCTTTCACCAGGAAATAGGCAAGTTATTTAAACATAAGCAAATGCAACGTAACCTTATTTTCGCTGAAAAAAAGATAAGTCTTTAATTTTAGAAGGAATATACACCTGCATCGTTAAGAAAGAGATGAAAGCTGTCAATCTGTATAATAACTTGAGAACAATTTAGTTTTTATTTAGATTAAAGTGAACAAATATGTTTTAATACCAACGCTCGTGATTAATGTTGACATAATTAACAACACATTTAGAAAGTTAGTAACATGATAGGGAATATGAACATGATAAAATATAATCAGGCAGTTTCATTTTTATGTTGAAATATCTTTGTTTTAGTGTAAAACATTTTCAATTACTTATTAATCATTTGTTATTTGCTCTTAACAAAGGCATCAATGCAAATTCTGACTGCTTTTGATTTTATTTGTTCGATAAATACGAGAACCAAAGACATACCTGAGAAACGAGTTTGTGTAGCTTCCTTAAAATTAAGGTGGATGAGTACATTAGTTTTTACTTCAGTGCTGGCAGCACCTATGTCAGCAATTAGGATTGTGATTGTTGGCCTCGTGACCTATCACCTTCAATGTATCAAACGCTAATAGATCATTTCCGTAGGAAATTAAAAATTGTTAAGGTTAAAAAAATGTGGTTTCAAGGATTTTAATAGAATTACAAAACTTACGTATAGTATTATGACTGAATTATTTTTAAATAATCATCAAAGCAAAAATCATGTTGAAAAAGAGGCAATTAACTCACACAACACAGAAGATGAAAAAACAGAAAATGTTTGTTGTGAAGATATCAAAGCATCAAGTCTCTAAGTGAAGATGAGTTGTAGTTGATTTTCCTAAGAAAAGAACGAGGTCTGCCTACGGATGGCACTGCGAAAACAATTCTATAATTGGAAGATATCAGCGTAATACGCCATGCTGGGCTACCAAAAGCTGAATCTAAGGCGGTTTAGAGATAATCTTGCAGAAAGGTGTAGGACAGGGAAGCACTTGAAATCGCTTCCTCTTTTTCCATTACCGATCAAAACCAACAGCGCACGAAGAGACATACATCAATTGAACGTGCGAACACACTCACTATGTCTAAATTCTGAGCATTTAAAGTTTAAGCCATCGTCCTCTTCCAATTCTCAATAATGTAGCTAGGCCCTCGCTGTGCTAAGTAACGTGCAGAGTAACATTTTTGATATATAGTTCATAGTGATGTTTCTTTGCTATTATAACGATCCACAGTTATAGTTTTCCCACATGAAGAAATATTGCGTATACAGATGTAATATTTTTCACATTTTTTAAACACACCTTAAGCCGATGAAAGTTTACTTCAAGAATGTGACTATACTTTACTCAGTGTTGAAATTGAGTATGGAGTCAATTACCAGAGTCCAACAGTCTAACGTTGTAGTTGATTAACAAATCGTCTGCAAAGGGAAGGAGCATCATAGTGAAAACTGTTAAGTTTATTTAAAACACCTATTTCTGAAACAGTCTGTGCTAATTTTTCGTTCTGATATAACAGTTATTCATACAAAATAGTTTCTTGTTATATACTACTGCATAATTTTCTTGGAAAATAAGATCAAAGCTAGTGTTCGTACAACATTTTAAGAACAAGTTGTTTGTACACCTTTTGACTTCCTAGGATCAAGGCGGATAAAGAGTTGAATTTTTATTCATGAAGATAGCCAATCGAATCTCGATCGAGTACGTTAAAAAATTTTCTTTGGAATAAATATATTTTTTATGATTTGTAGTAAGAACCATTTTATCAGAACTTAATGTTATTATGGTGTTTGGGTAAAATGAGATTTCGCTGTAGAAGACACAGGACAGACACTGTCCCTTTCATAGCGTGAGTGTGAGTTATAATTTGTGTATGTGTGATAGTTGCTGTTAATTGTTTAAATACCAGCTTAAGTGTGTGTGTGTGTGTCTGATCTGGTTTTAACGAACATTTAGCATTTATCAGTTACCGTATGTACATCAAAAGTTTACTATTAGCAGTAGTCACTTTGCTTTCTTCAGATAGATGAATACCTTTCAATACCATTTTATAATAATGTGCTTAAATCTATTTAGATTGAAACCTGACACCAATAATGTTGAAGTGTTGGCTCGTTGAACTTACATATCTTGCCGCGAAGAGAATACTTACATAAATGAATGTTTGTGTGAATAAAGAATAGATCTGAATGATAAAAATGAATGTAAAGAAATAGTGAGAGCTATATTAACAGTTTAATTTCTTCTATTACTTAGACCAGTTATCATAAGCTATTTTACATAGACATAAAATGGATTAAATGCTAAGTATTGGTTGCTTTCCCCACATGCTAATTAGATATTCACATAGGTTTAATTACAAAGAAAATAAATCTGGAAATGGAAATGTAAAATTTGTACATGATTAAATAACCAAAATCATTAAATGCCAAATCCGTATTAATGTCATATCAATACAAACATTCTGTGCATACACTCAAAATGTCATAGACATCTCGGATATAGCTTAAAGGCATTAGGATGTCTGTAACTTTTTGGACGAATTCTATGGCTTTTCCAAAAGGGACCCATCCACTTCCATTAATCAGGCCCTGTAAAAAGTCCCAGCCGTGCTTCGCAAATTCCCAGGCCACATCAAACAGTTTGTCTTTAATAATGGCTTCAAGTATTGCCCAGAGGCATTGCTTGATACATTGCCACGGATCCCTTGCCAACTCACTTGAGCTTCCATAGCTCTTCAGAGAAGTAGATTGAAGCGATCCTGAAGTAAAAAGTAAAATTTCCCGTTTGTTTGTTTTGAAGCAATACAGTATTACAATAAAAATTTAAAAATAAAATATATTAAAAATAGTGTACTGCATTTCGGAAAGCATTTGACACATAGTACTACAGTGTCAGTTGAAAACATACACACTTTGATCATTTTAATTATATAGTACAACCATTCTCACATTTGTAGACATTGTAAACTTAATAATCCCAATAAAAACAAAAATGTGTTACGCTGACACCATTAAAATAATGTCTATAAAAATGTTGATTACATCGATATCTAATTGAGACGTTTTACTTTATCCTACCTTAATGCGTATGCTGTATAGAATTATTATGTATAACTATATTGTGTGTTTAACGTTTGTCCATGATTGTAGATTGCAATGAATGTGTAAAAACAATATATTACATAGGCAAATATTTCCACGGTCGTAGATTATATTTTGATATAATGATTTTATAAACAGGTTGTTTATTTGGGTTCGTGTTATAGACCTAGTCTTGGTTGTGAAATTTCCAGACAATGAACCTGTAGTTTGGGGTAAATATTCGTTGCATGACTAAGTATTGCTATATACGTTAGGTGGGGGTTTATTGCAACAGACGAAGGTGTGGATGTATTGTAACATATATCAAGCATGAATTTATTGTGAAAGTTTTTTTAATATATATATATATATATATATATATATATATATATATATATATATATATATATATATATATATATATATATATATATATATATATGGTTGTAAGTGGAATGTAACATGTCGTTCTTAAAAGTAAACCTCGATAAGGAAAGTGAGAACTTTGAGATGATGTCTGATTATCTGATAGTTGGGGAAGATGTCCAAAAGAAAGCTAATAAGTGGAAGAATAATGAAAGTAAAAGCGTGTATCTGGAAGTAGAGGATAAATGGGAAAAAGTGATCACCGTCGGCTGGCGTTGATTTTGCTTCCTCTTCTACATAAATATCTGCTCCTGAGTGGTCTATTGTGTATATATAATGTGTATTCCTTATTATAGGTTGCAAATTTATAAACATTTCCTCGCATATATTTATGTTAACTGCATGACGGGTATACCTAACGGTTCTGTTATATATCTTTATCAGCACACCCAATGGCATACACATAAACTACTTCGTTCAATAAATGTTTACTGTAATCAGTTGCAAGGGTTGTTATTGCTGTAGAATAAGGAATGGAAACCCTTAATTTATGGGGCCTGATCAAAACTTGAGTTTATATGTGACAAAAATACCGTCCGTTGCTTAGATAATTTAAATATATTGGAACAGGTTATAAATTTTGCATGCCTTTATAATTGAAGCGAGCTTTATTCCACGAACTAAGTGCACATTTGTTACCCCGTCATATTGAATTCCTATCTGTATTGATAATCGTGTTTGCTTTTTGTTGCTGTACTGATATTTGGTTAACGGCACGAAACTTTATCTCGTACATGAACTGTGGCTTGTGTGTTTTAAATAATTTCAATGCCTAACATGTCTTCGAAAGAAAGATCTATTGCTTTTCCATTTCTCGTAAATAAGGAAGCGATAAATTTGTTGTATATAATTATGGAAAAACCGATACACGACTGATATTTAATAAGCATAACAATTCCACACAAAAGTTACAATTTTTCTACGTCATCGGATATCTAATTATGTTGTGTTACGTCTGAGATCATATGCCAGCTACGTTAAAAAATTGAGACCATACTACAATTGTAAATTCATGACTAAAGAAACAAATTCTTCGATTAAACTTTTTCTGTGAAAGCAGTATTTTAGCAGTCCAAAACCCGAGATACATCCTAAAAGTTTTAAAACTTTTGTTATCTCATATAACATTCACCACTTTCAAGTCGATATGGAGACGATATATTTCAGCTGATCTCTTCCCCACATCCACAAATCTTTCCTTCCCCTTTTCAATACTTTTTGGTAAATACTTGTATAGATATTTATACGTACAAAAACAGCTTCGGTGGCTTAAGTGCCTTGGATCAAAGTGGTTGGTGGTTGAAACCCGGGCGAGTCATACCAAAACGTATAAAAATGGTATTAGAAGCTGCCTCGTTTAAATAATGTAGCTGTGTGGAACATGATCCTACATGTTTGCGGCATAATGCCACAGTGCTAGACATCACTGAAAACTGCCTCACTGCAGACATTGCAGCAGCATAGCTAACAATTGTTAAAGCTTCGTAAAAATCTAAATCACACACACACACAAACATGAACAAAAATTAGAAATATTATCTTACCTGTATAAATAAGGCAGAATATGGTCGTAGCCATGAAAAACATCACAGAGGCATTCATCTTGAGCGAAATAAATTTAATGACATTCTACTTCGGTCAATCATCTGAACAATGGGGTTACCAAATTTTCGGAAAATAAGGGAGACCACCCACTGTAGGAGCACGTTCGACGGCCACTTAAATACGAGGCTCCATAATAAAATATGATTATGCAAAAGACATTACTGCTTTGGTCACGAATTTTTATAATTTTTTTAAAATCAAAGTGCGGATTAAGAGAATGAAACATAAATATTTGGGATATCAAGCGGGATTTAAATATCTGAAATTAATTCATACCTTGATTTCACTTTTTACGATGTTAGGTTTTAAATAATTCATTTGCTAACGAAATCACCAATGGAATAAACGAGCACACATATAACAATAATATCCATGCTCTAAAAACCAAATCAAACTAATGTATCTACCAAATGGTCTTCCATCAAATTATGAGATAACTATGCGTTATGTAAAGTCCGTTAAATAGGTCAACCACTGATAATGTAGCAAAAGTTAAATACCTGGCTAAGCAAAAATTCAACGAAAATAAATTTAAGAGTCCGTTTACTCATGGTCTAATCACTTCTTATCAACCTATTCTTATAAGTGGGATTTAATACACAATCGCTATCGAAGGCTTAGAAAGAAAGAAATTAATCATACGAAAACATAGATTGTTAGTTATCGCAACGTATTTCGAGCTCTTCCTAGTCAGTCATATTGAAACAAGGTAAGAAGTTTCACAAATGTATTCCCTAATAAACAATACTGAAATGATTACTTGGAGCTTTGTTTGGAATATACAATGGCATTTCTAAATGGAATATCTTAGCAATTGATATTAAATCTTGTTTAAACACCAATCTAAGATTTAGTTTGTTTTTTTTAAATCAAGAATATAATTTAATCGGTTCATTACTAACTTGCCGTATTTGATTTGCATCCAGTCTATGATAATACGTATAATTCATGTAGCCTAAATTATATAATTATATACTAGAAAGTTTAATTCATATTTACCCTGCATGAAATGAGTCTTTGGCTCAATAGTCCATCAAGAATAAATAGTTTATTATTATTATTATTATTATTATTATTATTATTATTATTATTATTATTATTATTATTATTATTATTATTATTATCATCATCATCATCATCAACAACATCATCATCATCATCATCATATTCGTCATTATTATTATTATTATTATTATTATTATTATTATTATTATTATTATTATTATTATTATTATTATTATTATTATTATTATTATTATTATTAAGCTATATCTGATTTTCCCACAGCAAACTGTCTGACTAAACAAAATGCGGCATGCTTAATTGGATTTTCCGCATAAAATTATCTTTTTCTCAGTATTGAATGCTTTCATGGATAAATCTTTGCCAGTTATTATATGAGTGGATCATCCGATAATGAGTGAAGTGGCGTTGTCATACCTTACACAGACATAGACTTACTGAAAAAGAAAGTTGTAAAAGGCAATTCTAAATTTAAAAATCTAAAAGTTTAAAATCTTAAATATAGGATATTTCATTGGTTCACTCGGACTGAGATGCACTAGACCTGCTTTCATTAGGCAATCAATTTCCGTATTTGAAGCGTTATCTGAGGCCTATTTGATTTTAATATGGATTTCGAAAACGGAATAGAGACATATATTCTAGTATTTGAAAATGATGCTATATTCAATATTCTCAAGTAAGTCTACATGATTTTGGAAGAAATAGCCATGTTTCTTTTTCTCATTTGAATTTACAAATAATCTCGATAAAATAGTTAGTCAACATTTTTTTTCTTTGAGAGATGAAACAAGTTAAAAAATATTGAACGCTAATAACACCATAATTGGTTATCTTAAAAATTATACATTTGCACAGACACACACATCAATAAGATCAATGTATACATGGAATTTTTTATGAGCACATTTTGAACCTAGAATTAGCTTCTATAGGGTGGTTATAACCCAAAACAATCAGTCCCAGCCACAAAATGTGGCGTAAATGTGAATGTTCCAAAAGCAAGACTCTAATCCCATAGCCATACCACTATCTATATCAAAGCTTAGCTTACCCATTTCTGGATATCATTATCTCTCTCTCTCTCTCTCTCTCTCTCTCTCTCTCTCTCTCTCTCTCTCTCTCTCTCTCTCTCTCTCTCTCTCTCTCTCTCTCTCTCTCTCTCTCTCTCTCTCTCTCTCTCTCTCTCTCTCTCTCTCTCTCTCTCTCTCTCTCTCTCTCTCTCTCTCTCCTCTCTCTCTCTCTCTCTCTCTCTCTCTCTCTCTCTCTCTCTCTCTCTCTCTCTCTCTCTCTCTCTCTCTCTCTCTCTCTCTCTTCTAACCAGCTATTGAAATGCAGTAGGACCACACTATTTTGTGTTTAGATAATGAGGCAATATTTTTCCATGGATTAAGCGTGATTGGTCTGATGTGGCAGTAACCGAGCTCTTTTTGCAAACCTTCCTTAACCGAACATGTTAAGAAATAGCAATTGTTGCTTGCATAAAATCGGGATGGAGTGCCCTTGCAATAAAATTAGAATCCACAGGTAGTGGAATTAACCTGTCGCACATGCCCGATGGTGCGAAAGAGACGATAATTGAAGATAAATAAGTTTGGCCACCCATCGTTGACTCGTCAACAGATAACATGTCTGCGAAAATTTCCAAGCTGAATGAGACCAGAAGTGCATTTGCACCGAATCAGGGAGAACTTGATTCAGAAACAAGCAGAATGAAATGACAGTCTTGAAAATTATGAAAGACATATTAGATGAAGTATTATGTAAAAACATCCCAAGGGATCAAGAAAAGGAGACGGAGAAGTATGGGCAACATCTACAGTAGAAACAGTTTCAGCGGCAGGAAGAGAGAGATTGTATTGACTGTTGAGTCGACACAAAGGAGATCTTCCAACAAAAACAGGTCTTATAGAGTGGGAAAGCGTGCAGCCAGACATGACCATCGTCCCAGACATTAAACGGATATTGCGAAAACAAAACAACACTTTTCATGGCTACCCAAGTCTCTAGCAATGAGGCTAGTCAATTTGCCAACACATTTTGTATATTGTTGTTTGTATGTGTTTGTGTTTTCTTGCGAAAAATCCTTTCCCTACCCAAGTGTATATAAGGGTATAGTATTGTGTTAATAAAACACTTCTTACACTTGCTTGTGTGATAGTGAGTGTTGTTGTTGTTGCTGCTGCTGTAGGGTTTAATGCCATTTTCAGCACAAGATAGGCTATACATGGCAGCCAGTATTAATGGTGGAGGAAGAAACCTGAAAAACCCAGGGAAGAACCACCGACCCACGAGGAACTACTGGCAGTCTTTCTCACTTACCCACGATAGCCGGGTCTGGACTCGATCTCACGCAGACAAAGGAGAGATGGCAGTGATCCGTAACGGTCAGCGCTTTAGACCACTCGGCCACTCGGGGACCCGAGTGTTTTTGTATGTGTATGTGTGTGATTGTATTTGCATTTATGCGAAAAAAGGAGAGTATTTTATGTGTGTAACATGGTATAATTACTTGTTGTATATAGTGTTTTTATATAAAAGAGCTGAGAGAGAGAGAGAGAGAGAGAGAGAGAGAGAGAGAGAGAGAGAGAGAGAGAGAGAGAGAGAGAGAGAGAGAGAGAGAGAGAGAGAGAGAGTTTAGGTTCCCGCAGTATTTCTTTTGCATGTCATTGTCTTGCAAATAGTGTGTAGTTTGTGTGAGGCATATATTCCTTCACGAACGTATTTCAAGCATATAAAGAGGAGTCCACCCACTGTTGACGGATCAACTACCCCAAAATGATCAGAGTAGAAAAGTTGATGGATCTTGAGGAGCACCTAAAATATGTTCCTCGCCACATAGACGAACTGGCTTTGGAATTATAAAAGTAAGAAAGGGAAGAAAATGCCCAGGAGGGGATGGAGAATGAAGTGAAAAAGAAAAAGGACTTAATCCTTCTGATGTACATGAAGTCAGTGATGAGGATACCACCACTAGAACTCTTCATTATATTTCAGACCGAGGACTGGATCTGGATCGGAGGCAGCAAGAAGAACATAAACAGTAGCCACAAACAGTAGAGCATGCACAAGAGCAGAACCTACACTCGAGGAAAGTAATAATCGTCACCGTCTCTGAAACAGAGGATTGTATCTCCACAGCCATTAAATTCCCCTCTGTACTCCCCATCTCCACCATTTCCTGGAAAAATTATATGAGTGTGTGTGTGATTTCTTTTTAAAGAACACAATTTTCATCCTGTTTACCAAGTCGGATTTGAACCATAGTAAGACCAAATGTATCCTGTAGATGGTTAAGTATTATATCATGATCTATTGTGTCAGATGCTGAAAACAAGGTCATGGAGGGCGAGAGGACTGTAACATTTTTCACTACCTTAAACAGACAGAAGGCCGTTAACTACTCTGAGAAAGACAGTTTCAGTACTGTGGTGAGGGGGATATGCAGACTTTATATTGCTAAAAGGCCTTTTTGAATTTAGATGAGATTCAAGTTGGGATAGAACAATTTTGCCGTAAGATTGTTTAAATGCACAAATGGTTAGGAACAGGGCTCTGTTTTTTTTATATAGTTAAGGTAAAGTGTTTGTGTCATCAACACAGTCCATTAAATTGCATATTTCGAAAAAATAATGTGAATTCCAAGGATGTGAAAGATGAATGTATAACATCGGTTAGCTAATGCAATATTGAATATAAGCACTCAAGCAGCAGTGATGTCAGAATCGGATCGAGTTTACATAACTTTGGGTGATTTTCATCACAGTTGCATGTACTGCATCCATAGAAACAGGTATGAAATACTATAACGGTTGTTGTTTATATTTTGTGTCACAACTGTATTGTGATGAGTCAATTGAAATTGTGTCTATTTTTATGGATTGCATTTTCTAACGGAATAAATCTGCAAGCTGGTCTGTAAGGTCATCCGGAGAAAATGTCGTTGGAAGTGGTGCACATTTATTCTTTAATATTAGCTTGTACATAATCTGGAATAGCTCTTTTTCCTAACACTGCTGTACTATGTCGAACGCCTTTTAATTGATGTTCGGCACTGCAGTGCTGGTGCATGTTTGAACGCAAGTACTTTTCAGGTCGTACTCCTATAGAAGTTAACGAAGTTGTTAGGTTTACTTGGATATTTTGCATTAGATTGGTTATATTTATCATACGGAGATTTCTCTTAGTAGCAACCGTAGATGGAGGGTCAAGGATCAATAAATTGAGATAGCATATGATACTGAAGTTATATGATTCGAGATCTTTGGCGCACAAATAAAGAGTATAGAATCTAGACATCAAGTATATGAGCAACTGAGTCTAAAATGTGACCATGGTTATGATTGGGTTGGCTATCTGTCTGAGGCTGAAGATACGAATAAAACCTAGGGTTCTTAACGTATATTGGTTTCCAGGACAGTCAAAGTGAAAGTTGAAATTTCCAATAATAGCCAGATTGTCACCTGTCAAAATCCCAGTACTTCAGCAGGTCTGGAAACTTCCGAAAGCAGAGTCAGTCAGCTTTTTTATAAGATCATGAAGTCGGTAAGGGTTAAGCATATTAGAATGTCTCACATGTATAGTCAATCAGATAAAAATTTGCTTAAAGGGATTTTGCCTTCGAAACACAAAATTTTGAATTGGATGATTCATTTACGGACAAACCTTTGCAAAATTTTGTGTTTTTAGAAAAAAGATAGGTCACCTTTTTGATGCAAAAGACGGATAAAAATTTTGCCCAAAATGACAACATATCTTCATGTCATGAAAAGTATTTGCTGTTTATGCTACCTGTTTTCGTCAAAATCAGCAAGAGTTTCGGTTTTCAATGCAGATGAGGAATAAAAGAAAGTTACATCTGACAAAGATGCACAGTCTGAGAAAAAGGGTGAGATGATAGAAAGACAGAATTAGGAAGTACATAACATATTTGAACAATCAACCGTATCGTTGAAATTGATATCCTAGCTTTAAGAGCCTAGTCTGCCTAACAAATATCTACAGTAGTTTTGAGGCAGTGTCTGGTCTATTTGACTTCGATAATTCATACCAAATGCATGAACGGAAGCAGTTTCGTTGAGAGACAAGGATCCTTAAGAAAGAAATGGGTTGAACTGCATATCAATTTAACATGCAGTTAATGCCTACTGTAGGAAGAGTCGTTTTATTTGGCAAAGTAGAAATAACTGCTACATAAATAGTAGTAGCAGTAGTAGTAGTAATAGCAGCAGCAGTAGTAGTAGTAGTAGTAGTAGTAGTATGATGTAGAGGCTAGAGGAAGAATGGTAAAAAATTATAATAGGTAATCTATGAGTCTCTTTGGACAGAGTTTTCTTGTTGCCTTCCGTCACGAAATTTTCAAGGGAATGTGCTGATACTGTCGCAAGGTTTATATAAGTTTAGATAATTACTTAAGTCAAAACACAATATCAAAGACCGTTAAGGACTAAATAACATAATTTATTTTATTTTCGTTTAAAATATCCATACATTTTCTTTGTCAAATGTTGTTTTCTGGAACTAGTAGTTTAGGAGACTGTAGCAGCACCTATTGTTTATTGTAAAAATCCAACTTAAATGAAGTACATTATATATCCATTTGATAACTGATATAAATAAGGATAGTGTTTGCATTGTGTGTTCTAGAACGTCCTTCACAAAATTTACATATTTTTAAATTAGATATAGTTAAGCAAAGATGGAACCCAAGACGTTCAGGTTTACATACCTCCCTTGTCTAAATGGAAATATTTTCCCTGCTCCGGCTGTCCTAATTTTCAAGAACACTGCAAAGTTTATCTCATCATGCTTACATATGTCTAATCTTGTTTGGGAGTTTCCGTTTGAACATGAGTTGTATGGTCACAAACATTCAAAAGATACTAGTGGTAAAGTGAGTTCTAAGAATTTTTCATCATAGAGTTAAGGATGGAAAACCATGAACATAGGTAATGTCAAATGAATTAGTTACTATTACTTATTCCAACTCTAGGTCATACGCATGGCGACTTTGATCTAAATATGATTGACTCCAAAGCTATCCGTGGATCATAATAGTCCGTAAATGATGAAAAGATGCAGTATGTAATAGCAAAAGTCGTAAAATTACTGGGACAGTAAAAATCTGAAAATATTATCAGTTGGAAAGTAGTCCCCATTTTATCTAATTCTGAAACTAATTATAACTGACAAATTAGACATCAAATTACTACATACAGATAAGTTACACACCAAATGTAGAAAAAGTATTCTTCTACACTACATACAGAAAATTATGTAGTAAAGATGCAGGTGTTCTCAAAATACCATTTACTATATAATGCTTTTTTATTTTTTCCTTATTTTTCACGTATTGATAACCGTAGACCTGATGTGTTCAAATACTTTATGGCATAACATATAAACAACGAATGTCGAAGATAAATTGACAAAGCAAAATAATCAAGTTCTTTGGTTCTAAACTTAAATCAAAACTGTATGCGCAAAGAATATTAAGCAAATTGTTATTATAACTTCCAAATATTTTATTAAAAATAATGTGGTTTCATTAATAGTTTTTCATTTTGATGTTTTGTCTTTTCTTTTTTATGAATTTAAATTTTACTGAAAATGGCAAGATTTTATATTTGATGCAATAGAAAAATCGCTTTGACACTCGATGAAAGAAAGGTCTTTAGTATGTGACTTTTTCGCCGTTCTCTGGATCCGCTTATATTTTGAATACTTGCCACATTATCATCTTTCCTGAAAATACCAAGCATAACAAAAGACGATTAGAGATCAATAACGTTCTTGTACACAAGAGAGGACAACACAATCTACAGCCAATGATGAAAATCTAACAAAATATAAGGAATTTTAAATGATTCAGAATCACAGATCCATGCAATGGCTGCAAGTCTTTTTTACAGCTGTCATCACAGCAGCTGAGCCGAAGAAAGCTCCTAGTATGGCCTTCCAGCCGATACCAGCCATTGCAACCGACTGTAGAACTGAGACTACACTTCCCGATGCCACAGCACCACCATAAAGGGCCATGATCTTAGCTGCCAATGATCCTGCTACAATTCCTGCCGCCCCGAATCCGATTACTGGGAGCCCGTATGTGACTAGTCCAATTAAGGCCAGTATACCGCCTATACCAACTGCAGAGATACCTCCAAGACATTTAAATATACACCAAAATTGCTTCTCGTTCATTTCTACTCCATCATTGTGCTTATTATCATTTGGCTCCTCATTTTCGTTTTCAGATGATTGGTGTGAATGGGGGATGTCATCGAACGATGCATGTAGTTTCTTCACAAGCTCTCTGAGTAACGCCCTCTGACCTACAGGTAGGCCCAAATCCTTCAAGTCATCTTCGGATAAACCTTGAACGGCTGCAATGGTGACTATTTCCTGCTCCTCCAGAATCTGAATCGTCTTGTCATCCAGCCCATGCTTTCTTAGCATCTTCTCAAATCTATAATCGAGGGACACTGAAATATAAATAGGAAGATGGTATTTAAATACCACAAGGTTCTCTTAACAACAATGCCAATAAGGTGAATTATGCGCTTATCACATTAAAATAACATAAAAACAAATTAAAACTTGTGAAATATAATTAACTATGACAAGAAAACCTTTACTCCAATTCCTGGAAAATAAAAGAAAAAGCTACGATGCACAACGACTTCTAATTTTGTGAATCAAACATATTTGAAATTACACACCATAGAAAGCACTGTTGAATCAAATGATCATTCAGTCTTTAATATGCCAATAATATCAGCTGGGAATCCATTTAAGAAAAAAAACCCATCGCAAATGTCCATATAGTAAATTGACAAATATGAACTGTTGACGAACTGGTTAATCCCGTCACTTTAAAAACTTCTCAAACTTGGAAGTAAAGGTTTATCGCATGAATATACAAATGGATCTATCAAGAGAGAGAGAGAGAGAGAGAGAGAGAGAGAGAGAGAGAGAGAGAGAGAGAGAGAGAGAGAGAGAGAGAGAGAGAGAGAGAGAGAGAGAGAGAGAGAGAGAGAGAGAGAGAGAGAGAGAGAGAGAGAGAGAGAGAGAGAGAGAGAGAGAGAGAGAGAGAGAGAGAGAGAGAGAGAGAGAGAGAGAGAGAGAGAGAGAGAGAGAGAGAGAGAGAGAGAGAGAGAGAGAGAGAGAGAGAGAGAGAGAGAGAGAGAGAGAGAGAGAGAGAGAGAGAGAGAGAGAGAGAGAGAGAGAGAGAGAGAGAGAGAGAGAGAGAGAGATTTAGTTCTCTAATTTCAGTAAGTTTTTTAAACGTGTATTTTGTCTTCTGTCTTAAAATCTCATGGTTATATTTTTTTACATCAAAGCAAGATATTTAATATCTCTTTTAAGAGACGAGCATTAAGACAAAAGAGTGGCAAGCCCCTGCAGCATAATTATAAATTGTTCTATCCAGTTCTAACACAGACGATCCAGCATATGAAATCCAGTATTTATTTTATGTATTCATCACCTTACAATGGATGGTTTCTAATGCTTGTAAATATGCTAAGAACATGAGCTATAATTTGGTTATAACTCCATTATTCATCTGACGAGTTGCAACGCACAAATGGGAAGCAAACATGGCCAATAATCTCTGGTTTAAAGTTAAAATGCAACTAAGTACTTTATTATGCAAATAGAATAGTTACCAGTTTACTATTTCGTTGATTTATCTCAGGGAATTATATTTTTATCAAACAATACTGATTCATCAGTGCTTTGATTTTACCGGTCCAAGGAAGGTAAATGCCACAGCTTGTTTGCTGTTTGCAAGCAATAGTCTTCCTTATTAACAATTGCAGCTTAAAGATTTGTATGCGTTATTCTATCAAGACCTTTGGTAAAGTTGTCGAGGTATAAAAGAGCATTACATGCAAGTTTATTTAAGTGCATGGAAACAAGTGCACGGGGACGAGTGGTCTAAAACGCTCGCTTTTACCGATCACTGCCATCTCACATTTGTACGCGTGTGATCGAGTCTCTGTCTCAATGATTTTGGGTTATTGTGAAAGCTTGTGAGCAACTTCTAATTGGTCGGTAATTCCTACCAGGGCCGCCATGTATAGCATTCAACCAAACCGCCGACAACCACAACAAAAATATTAGTGCATACAAACCTATGATTAGCTTTAACACAAACACACTTAGGCCAAGGAGTATAAAATATTAGTGCATACAAACCTATGATTAGCTTTAACACAAACACACTTAGGCCAAGGAGTATAGCATCCAATAAGTTCATAATACTCCGTATATCTCATGATAAACTGCTCTAAGATCTACTAACACATGCTGATACCAGACCAAGAATGTTTAATGTACACTGTTTTAGATGTAATTATAGGTACCCAGTGCATGCAATATAACACATTTTGAATAAAAAAAACTACTGGAATTATTCCTGAGCTTTGAAATTATGCAGTATGGATAAATGTATGAACAATGAGATTTCCATAGGTGAATACATTACATTCACAACATAAATAAGTAAAAGTCTCCAAAATGCGTCTTGATTTAAGTGTTTTCAAATGAAGGCCCACAATTCAATCTCTTCAATAATTAATTGTCATAAACACGTAATTGAAGTTTGGATTATATATATATATATATATATATATATATATATATATATATATATATATATATATATATATATATATATATATATATATATATATATATATATTACTGCTATCTTAAGTTCTTTATGACAGATCTTATAGATGGAGTGATGCCCCGCTAAATCTGTCTGATGATTGGCGCGATAGAGTGTGACAGATTTCCAACTCAGTGGGATACCGGCTTATTCCTGGATTCTTGGGTGTTGCAGACGTCGTCAAAGACTAGACGCAGGGTCGCCGACTGGTCGCAGTCGCCGACTGTGCAACTGACTTATCGTTGGGTCACCGACATTTCGCAAGGTCGCTGGCTAGCTGCAGACTTGTTGCAGGGTCGCCAACTGGTTGCAGTCGCCGACTTTTCGCAGGTCACCGACTGGTCGCAGACTTGGTTGCAGTCGCCGACTGGGTCAGAGACTTGAGACTTGTCGATATCTTGGTCCCAGTCACTGAATGGGTCGCATACTCGCCGACTGGTATCCCTCTTGTCGCCGACTTGTCTCAGTCTGGGATACATTCTTGGTTGCTATCGTTGATTGTGTCAATCTTTCAGTTGCAGTCACCGACTGTGTTGCAGAGTCACTGACTTGCCTCAAAGTCGCCGACTAGCCTTCCTGTAGTTGCCAACTGTGTCGCAGGGTCGCTGAGTGGGTCTTCTGTTCGCCGACTGGGTCGCCGAGTCGCGTCGTTATCCGCACGAGAGAGAGAGAGAGAGAGAGAGAGAGAGAGAGAGAGAGAGAGAGAGAGAGAGAGAGAGAGAGAGAGAGAGAGAGAGAGCATCCACAGTTGGCCCGTATATGTACCCAGGCGGAATCACGTGACCCAAAACTAAAATGATAGATATCTCTACAAAGCCCGTAAAACATTTAAAATCACAACAAAAACTTGAATGAAACGAAACATTTATTAACGAAACGAAAAACTGAAGTTCATGGGTTTTCCTGGTGTTATATATATATATATATATATATATATATATATATATATATATATATATATATATATATATATATATATATATATATATATATAATTAGTTTCGTATGAAAATAAAGGTTAAAAGTATTAATAATGCTCGTTTTCTAAATGACTTTAATATGATACATATTTTCATCACAATCCTGTTTGATTTCTGTTCTCCTCTCCACTCTCATGCATAACGGATAAACTATGCGGACATGTGGAGTGAGAGAGATTAAAACATTGAAATAGAAATTACACCAACTAACCTACATGCAGATGGTTCTTCATAACGATACGTGTGCGCTTTCCTTGGGATTTATTTAGAGTACATCAGTGATACAGAGTTGCAAAGCATGTCGCCTTTATATAGTAAATTTGTCGGTTACGTGGTACACAAAATTTGATTAACGGCACGTTTTGTTGCTGTTTCCTAAACATACTATAATGTTCAAAAAATCGATCACTATTAGTTAAGTTTGAAAGTGTCCAAATGCCTCTCGGTCTTTGTTTGTCTGTCTTGCTAGACCATCTCACAGGGTTTCGTTGCATATAAAATCAGGAGTCTAACCTTTAACAATATAACACAAGGAAAGACACGAGTCTGCACCTCTCGGTAGTTTCAACACTGCTAGTGTATCCTAATGGCGTCTGCTAATTTTAAACTTAAGACAGTCGTAATCAAGAATAGTTCAATTTTTGAAACAGCTCGAAACAATTTGTTCAGTTTGTGACATAATGGAGAAAATAAAATGAGTGTTTGCCGATTTTAACGTCTGGACAAAAAATTACACAGGCAGAGTCATTTGTATTCGGTTAGTCTTGGATTTCACCACTGACGGAAAGGTAAAACCGTTTCCGCGTATAGCATTTGCAAAGTGTAATGTAACTTGCTCGGTTACATAATTTAACATTGACGAAGTCTAGGATATCCCAAGGCTTATCATTTATCGTATATACCGTATTAATATCTGCAGTCACATGATAATCTTGCTTATAATATGGTTTGTCAATACCAGTCAATGCTCCTGGTTTGGAATTTTTATTTAACGTGACTATTACTTCTACTCTGAGTCAGTCATGGTCAAATTCGTCACGGATAACTCAAGTGTAGTAATCTACCTGCACAATCAATTTTATTAGAATACAATATCTTTGATTTTTGAGATATTAAATAAACTTTGCTGCTCGCTCATAATTCATTCTAGTATCGATAATATCAATAATTATGAATGTTGACCACGTATGAGCAGAGCTACCATCGTCGAAACTCATTCTTGTCTTCACGGACACGATCAGTTATATCCTTATTTGTTAAAGCAAGATCTTGCATTGAAAAGCTAAATTCAGATTTCGGCAGTTTGTCAAGATCAAATCCGACTTTTGAGGGTTTAATTGTGGATAATCTCTCAAATTCATACATGATGTAATTAAGACAAATATATATTTAAATAAAAGTATAAATATTTATATATTATGATCTAAACCAACAATAAATGCACGTGTCTTATGATAGGTTATACGATTCTATGTAACAAATCTTGCGCAAATGAATTATGGGGATACCATGTTAAAAATGTTCACAGAGGGAGTGTATAACAAAAGCCGTGTTTACGATATGGTGTTGGGATTAGAGGAGAAACTTAGTTGTGTGCACAATGCGGTTGAAGAATACAGAGTTTAAACGATAATAGGAAAAAAATACAAATACAGATGGAATACCAATAAAATGTGTCGAAGACTATCTCACCAGAGTTAACTAGAAAATAATATTAGTATATAAATGGTGCAAAATGAACCTGTGAAGCATCTCATCATCAAGAATTATGAGGCATGTCGTGATGGTATAATCAGACAAAATTCTGTTTTGTCGCTAATAATTGGGTATCTCATGTCCAATACCAAGGGAAATAAACATTATTTCTCACATAGATTTTATGGTTTAATCGAAGACGGATTTGCGATCATTCACAGTGATTCAGATCCTAAAAGTAATTCCTTATGTAATTTGCGAGCTGTTAAACAAAGTCAAAATTGCATATTAGGAAATACAGGTATACATTGCACGTCTCCGAGGTCAAATGCAGAGACAAGCGAAAAAATATTTCATTCATATTGCAGCTGGCAAATATTTTGTTATTGACTGTGCTTCAAGACATTTTGCTGCAAATTATATAATAAGACCGGTATTTTCCAAGAAATAAAACAAAAATCATATTTAGGTATCACATGCATAAAGGAAATAAACATGTCAAGCAAAGGTCTCTGTAGAGTAAGTATATTTTTATTGTCGATGCGGTATCGGTACAATCATATAATAATACAATAATCATTAGTGTAGATTCCGCAAAACTCAGTTTTAACAATAATCATTTATTTTATCATTTTGAGATTTATATCGTTAATACAAATAAAATTAAAGAATTTAATATAATAAAAAGGACAAATCTCTTTCTCCCAAATTGTTGATGAGTTTCATTTAACTGACAATTTGGCTCCAATCAGTAAAATTACTATTACGAAAAAAAAAAACGGTATAAAATTCGTAAATATTATTGATAAAATTTCTAGATCTTCACATTGGATATGTTCAATTAAGCCCGTTTTACGTGACGAACGTGCACACAAATGACTACAAAAGAAATTTTAAGCGAGGACGTACATCATTTCGGTATTATAAACTTGAAAGAGATAACTCTGTCAAGCAAAGTTTTCTCTGCTAGTGTAATTATGCAGTTTTCTCCATCGTTACTGCGTAATATTTTATATCATCGTAATTTTATTTCTTGTTCTGCTTCTCTGATGTGCCTTTATTGTATGTTACTTCGTCATTGATAATTTCAGAAAGGTAATACATGTCTTTCAAAAATCTTATGCGTACGTGTATATATCGCAATTGTATAAATACAGTAGCAAGTTATTTTTCGATAGCACATATGTATTTTAATTCCAATTACATGTGTTTGGAAAATAAAATAATCACGTTATATTTTATTTATTACCTGCAGCAATAAAGCACAGGTGACCTCATAATAAATCGTGAAACGTAAGCAGAATTCGAGGCGCAGCGTTAGTGTTGAATTGTCGTACTCAAGGTCTCGAGTTCTATCTCCATGTTAGTCATATATTCGAAGGTGGCGGCGTGATGCCAATTGCTTAATATGGTGAGGGTCTGCGACCCATCTGCTCAAAATTCAACAGAAACATTATGGGCGCACTTTTGCACTTCCCGGGGTTGATTATGGAGGAGGGTGTGCAGAAATGTGTTGAACATAAATACACTGTTTGTGTAGGCGCTATCCTTAGATGTTGTCTTGTTTAAAATAACGGATCGCCCTCTGAACTTGCTAGAATGTCTTTAGGTAATATAGGAGTTCACGAAGAGATTGTGTCTGTTCAAATTGCCCAGCTAGAATGTTGTTTAGAAATTCAGACATGAGGGTTGTGCTTTTCTATTTCGCACCCTCTTGACCCACCATAATATTTGGAAATCTAAGGGTTTACGTAGGTGTTATGCTGTAAATATGTTTTGTAAATAGTGGATTTATTTAAACAAGTATTTATTATATAATGAATTATGAAAATATTAATATATTTAATTCTGCGATTGAAATATTACAACATGACGGTAAACTATTTTTTTCCCTTCAAATTAATCATGAAAAAACTATGTCTAATTCTGAATCATTACAAAAAAGAAAATTTAAAAGTAAATATACAATACCAGCTGATTAGAGATTCATAAAGATGATTGACCAGACAATGACACACTCCATGACATTTATTACAGATGCGCTGGTGAGACTATTTGTTCCCATCGCACACGTGGTTAAAAAAATAAATTAGAATCGATTCACGAATG
This sequence comes from Potamilus streckersoni, assembly GCA_016746295.1. NCBI lineage: Eukaryota > Metazoa > Mollusca > Bivalvia > Unionida > Unionidae > Potamilus > Potamilus streckersoni. The sequence continues at coordinate 2,256,582 of JAEAOA010001187.1, forward strand.
TCAAACAAAAACAATTGTGAATGGGTGTAAAAGACAACTGAGATTATGTCGGATCGTAAAACGATCAGAGATAATTGTGAAAGTGAAGTCTCTGTCACCAGCGACTGTAGTGACAATGAAACCAACACTGTTACAGTGACTTTTGCATTTCATACAGTCTAGGGAGAGTAATTTATTTCAGCCTAAAATAAAAATTGTTTTCAGATTCTTTTTAGTCAGAATGACATTCTAGTCTGAATCAAATTATATTTTTTTATTCTGATAATATTTTTTTCTAATAATGTTTACTCAGATTTACATATTTTTTTATTTTCTTCTTTTCCCTTTTGTTTTGCGATGATTTTCTATGAGTATACATAAAGATTTAAGTTCAGTGATTCCCCTGTCAAATACACGTGTCTCGTCTAAGCAGTAAGTTTGAATTGTATCCTTGATAATAGTGGATGATAACATCTTTGATGAACAGGGTTAATTGGTTCTGATACAATCCAATCTCCTGGTGGGACTTGTGGCGTAAAAGTATATATAATGTATCCTTGCTGAGCCGGAGTGGAGTTTTTGAAGATATACTTGATATCTGCCATCAATGATGTCACAAGCAAGATTGACAGCGATAATGTCGATTTACCGCCTTGATCCATAAAATAAAATAACCGTTGTAATTCAGCAATCGATAGTCATTACCAGCATCCATAATGAACGTTTTCAAAGCAATACTTCACCAAAAAAGTCGCCAGAATGCATCATGGTCAGTAGCTTTTCTTACAAGTACAATTGTATGATTGGCTCCGAAAATAACCTTTCTGATATTTCTACAGAATCCAAATATATGTGACTGCGGAATTGCACATAAAATCTTTTATTTTTATTTTTCAGTATTAATGGACGTGATATAAGTCATAAATTTATAGCTTGATCAACATTAATGATCATATTTTATACACCCACATCGGCACTTCCATCGTGGCTTCTTGGCCATCTTATTTCATACTGTCTGTTTTCTGGGTAGTCAGAAGTATCTTTCACAAACATCAATGACAGATAGCTGATCTTGATTAATCGTTGCTCTATCTTGCATGGGCAATTATTGTTGTGGCAACGTCGACGTCCTTCTGAACCGGTTCGATATTTCTTTCGTCGATAATATATGTAGCACTGTCAAACAACGCCATAATGACGTTATTACCCTAACCAGCACTAACAACAGTTAATATTCAGTATTATCCGTTTTCAAAATATCACCTTCAACTTCAATAAATGTGTCAACAGGTAGGAAATATCTGCTTGTATCCTGAACCTCTAGCTCAATTCGCTCACTGATTTGGCTGTCGTGCATCATAAGAATAATACTGATAATCGCGTACAGATTCATCTTTGAGTACTGATGTATCCATGTCAAATGAGGGATCAGATACATGCCTGAACATCTTTATTACATTTGCTATCGTCTAACACGAAGACCACTTCCTGTTATCGAATTAGCATTTATCTTGTTTCTTTTTAACTAGCTAACTCTACTAGTGTTTGATTTGCAGCTTGATTTTTCGTTTACTAAATTCAGTGCTAAGTAATTTTACTGGCTGAGGTTTTCGTCGCATCAAACATATTAGTCTATCTTGATTGCCGATAATTCTTTGCTAGCAACATTACCAACAGTACCAATAACGTTATCACAAACAACCTCAATAGCTTTCATTCCCAGTTGTTTTGCAATCGGTATTGCTTTTGGGGCTATCATTCTATAAGGACCTTGAACAACATTACAGAGACCATCACCGCAGAACGCTTTGTATAATGGTAATAACGAATTTATCACCTTGACCATTACAGATTGAGCATTTTGTATGATCATATTATTTTAGTTATTGTATTTAATTGCATACCCTTAACCGATCAAGTAATCATCAATGATTTCACCAATTTGGGGTGAATAAACATTAATATCCATGTTACCATCTGTAAATAATCGTTGACAAATTGATGTTATCTCATTAATGATTTCAAGGAAGTTATTGCCGGATCGTTATCCACCATTCAAAATTTAGAATCGTCCAACATCAGCAAGGACATTATTGGGAAACTTAATAAGGTTACTTGCATGAGTAGCAATACCACTACCAGATGCACTCGGAGATTTATGGAACTCTTCTTCACTTGTTATTGGATTGGTTATTTTTTGTTGTTTTAGTTCTAATTGTTTATTTGCTGAACGTAGTTGTTGTTTTCGTAATGTTTGATATTCCCTTTTTAGTTGTTCTTCTAGTTCTCGTTGTTCTCTTTCGTTCTTTTCTTCTTTTTCGTTTAATTCGTTATAGTTATATTTTTTTATTCTCGTTCATTTTGCGTTTTGAAGTCTGCCTTAAGTCTTCTGATCTCCGGAGTCTTTTTTTCTTTCTCTCATTCAATATATTATTTTATTGCTTGATAAAAAGCATCAAAATGAAAACATCTTCCTTATATGTAAACTGTGGAATATCATGAGCAATACAATATATATCTTTAATCTAATCACCAGGTTTTAAGCATACTCCGGTTTCATATATATATATATATATATATATATATATATATATATATATATATATATATATATATATATATATATATATATATATATATACATATATATATATATATATATATATATATATATATATATATATATATATATATATATATATATATATATATATCTGATGATATCCCTATGCATCAATCTTAATAATTTGAGTCTTTGATAGCGGCAATATCTTAAAAGGGTCAAACATGGAAAACTGAAATTCGCGCAAACTTCGTATATAATTATATATATATATATATATATATATATATATATATATATATATATATATATATATATATATATATATATATATATATATATATATAATTTTCTGAAAATTTGGACCTTTCTTTTTTACTCGTTACGAAGAAATTTATGAAAAACCGATCATCTCTCCCGATCCGTCTTGAATAAACTAACGCACATCCCTCCCCCTTGATGTGACGTGTAGCGGATGTAGCGGCTGTGACGTTTTTTGAGATACTACACGCTGGCATTGTTTATAATACGGTAGAGTATTCTGAGTTGACTGTACTTGAATGTTTAAATTATGTCGACTGTCAGTGATGACAGTGATGTGGATGACAATCCAGAAGTAGAACATTTCATTAACATCCAACCTTATATGTATGAACCTGAGACAAAGTCGTGTGACAAAGATGTACAGGAATCGTTAGGTTCTGACAATGACGATGATTTGGACTATCGTCGGCCTGTGTAGAAGAAGCACAGTTGCTCTAAAACTCAAATTGTTAAGTAATCTTAGTCTGAACAAATTTGTAAGTATTATTTATAAACTACCTTTGATTTTAAATACCAAACTGAATAGCAGTACAAAATCTAATTTAATAAACCGGGTAGGGAGAGGGCTAGAATTTTGTACCGATCATGATTTTTTCACAATTCATTTTCTTTGTTTCATTTATTGATCTTCCTTTTCATTTTCCTTTAAAGTCAAAACAATTTATTATTACAGATCAGAGTTTTCGTTGCCAGATTTTTTTTTTAGGGAAGGGCTGGAAATTGGTTGTCACTTTCTATAACCTGAATTAATCCACCAGTTATTGATATGGACTTGTAAATGTCATAATTTGATGAATGCTCATCAAAGAAATAGACATTTAAAATATCAAACAGGTAACAGTTTTTCAAATAATTTTAGCCTTTTTTTCCACACAGGTGCTTGTGTAGTAAATGTGTTCTAATGTCCAACCAATAATGGAATATTTGTTGCCAATCTCAGTGGCTCTTGGAAGAGAAAATGTGTGTGTGTGTGTGTGTGTGTGAGAGAGAGAGAGAGAGAGAGAGAGAGAGAGAGAGAGAGAGAGAGAGAGAGAGAGAGAGAGAGAGAGAGAGAGAGAGAGCACGAGCACATGTTATACCCCTACCTCTTCCAAGGCTCCATAAACAAATCTGTTAAAAAATAATTACCAGGTATCCATGTATACAGGGATTGAACTGGTGTGAAATTATGTGTAATAACTATAGTATTCAGTAAATTATTTTGTCCTGTCAGAGTCTACCGACACAAAGCATATAGAAGATATTTCCGCTAGGTGTGGAAGATACTTGGCAAAAGAAATATAAAAATATTACCATCATATGTAGTGAGCACGATTCGCAAGACCTTCTCATCTGAAGCCTGCACAGGATTCATGTATTCTCGCTTCTGACTGACGAATCTGTAAACTATGGCAGTTCTAGAAATATGTGTGAATGTATGTGTATGATGGCAAAAAAAAAATATCAGAAGCTACTGAGGTTTTAAACTTTACTGGCTGAAATTACACGTTCAGGTATTGAAACGTTGACGGTCCTCCTGAATTATTGAGTCCTTATCATGAAAACCAAATTCTTTCTGTATGAAGAGGCAACAGCTGATGGTGCATGGTTCATTTCGGGGGCCCTAGCTTCATGCGCTGTACGATATGTGTATAATTCTCGTCGCATTACAACCTCATCCATCATTTTTTTTACTGTTATGTATATGCGATTAAATTGCTTTGTACGTCGTGGGGACTCGAATCTGAAATCTTAAAGAACTATTTAGTGATACGATTTGTGTTTTCATTCTTAGGATCACATTTTGGATTATATTCACAGATTGTAAGTCCTATTTACGAATTTTTACATTTTTGTATAGGGTAATAAATTGTTTTGTTAAAATATACAAAACTTATTGGGTTTCACTCTTTTCTTTGTTAGTGAGTAAGAGCCCTTGTCACGTAACAGGACATAATCTGAAAATATGAGTTTTATTAGAATCATATAGCAGGTGGCATATTCTGTATGTCTTTGAGCAGTAGTCTTCCACAGACAATTTTCTACCTCCTCGTGCGCCTTGCTGTCTATAAAGAAATGGAATTTGCACACTGTCAGTAATTTATTGCATACTGTATGCTGATACTGATGTATGATGAATAGAGAGAATGTCAAAGTATTGTATATTCTGTGCGTGTGTGTGCGTGTGTGTATGATTTATGTTGCAGAACAAAATGTGTTTCAGTACCTTTAGAATATTTGGTTCACTACATCCAAGTGAAAGTTATAAAATAATTGTCAATTATAATATCAGACGGTTCAATATGATTTAATAAATGGCATTTATTAAGAACATAGTGACACAATAAAGATAAATTAGATCAGCTTATGCCTTGAGTTATCAAATGCTCACTTTATCAAGGACAGATAGATAGGCTACTCGTATACTTTAAACTGTAATATGTTTGCATCATTTAAAATCTAACATTATCAAGACATTGTACAACAAATTAGCTAGCTTGACTTAATCGTTTCTTGTCACATCGTCATGTAAACACTTAAGAAAAAAATCTCCATGAAAAAGAAATGATTATTACCTAAAGCTTTCTCTTCTTCAGTATAGCTATTCTCACTGGCCTATGTCGACTACGACTCGCCGTCGTTCTTCCCGTCTTCTGTCTTGTTATCAGAGTAGAAAAATATAAAAAAAAGAGTCGGCACTGCATCAGGCATCAGGCCTCATACGCTAACGTTTTGACCCAAACTGGATAGTTTGAAGAGTCTCTGGTCTTTTGAAAGCTTTCATGCTCGAAAGGTCTCGGTCATAAATCCCTTTCTCTTTAATTTGATCGCCCATACAAATCACCTTTTAGGATCTTTTGGAAATGTGGAAAAAAATATTTGTCTGGAACTGCTATTATTCACACAATTCGGAGCTGCGCATTGAAGCATCGTTTCTACTTGACAATGAACATGAATATGCCTGTTGTACGGAATCGTCTCAAATGACGTCACATCCTCCTTGTATGAAAGGGAGATTATAACTTGGGTGGTATGTTCTTTCCATTTGATCCTAAAATTCAGCACCGCATTTATTATTAAATGTTTGTGCTAATACAATAAATGCAAAGAAAACATGCTCAGGATAGATTATATACACAAACTACTACATATCCTTCTACTTACAATAACATTTTGCAGGTCAGGATTTTTGTTCCCTTCAAGGTGTAGATTTATCAGTTATTTTGGTTTTAGGTTTTGCTGGCTGAGGTTGTGGTTAAGGAAGTTGCCTGGGTGGTGGTTGGGTTGCTCTAAGTTGCTCAGGCAATATTTCAATAACTTTTTTTTTGTTGCCTCACAGTTGATAAACAATTTTCATTGTTGGTCCAGTCATTGGTTTAAATACCATTCTGCACCATCTACAAATAGGCAAATATTTGTTAACTGCCTCTATTTGCGTTCAAACTGATCTTGCTGAGTGAGGCTCACCAATCATAATTGATATAATAATGATTTAATTACAGCAGCAGAGATTGTGATGACCAATATGGGTGGTTGGCAGAAAAACGAACACGCCTAATATATATATATATATATATATATATATATATATATATATATATATATATATATATATATATATATATATATATATATATATACTAATGATGAAGAAAAACAAAAATGAGCAAACCCATACTATTTCATGTTAATGTGGTCTGTTTTCCCCATATGCCAATGCGCTCGGTTTGAGGCTTGACGTTATTGACCTTATTTTCAGCATTCGTAGAGACCTTTACTTTTGCGAGCGGACCCGTCTATCGTTGGCTGCTGAAGAAGATGAAGCTATTTTCTAATAATTGAAACTATATATTTTTCTGTCTGATAATATATGCATTGTAAAATCTGAAATCATTACTTAACATTTCTTGTTTTAAAAATATGGGTTTACCCTCAACGCGTTGTTAACGATTTCAATAATTCTAACTGTGAAAAACAACATATCTATGTGATTCCACCTTATTTCTTGCACAAATTAAAGATCTTTACAACTGACTGACATTAACGCCAGACGCAAACCATAATAAAATATAAGTTAAATCTATGTTTTGATTTCAATAGCATTTCATTCTATATACGTGTCTACCTTTTAAAATTCAGATATTTGCACCGTATTGACTAAAGCAAACTTGGTAATTACGAACACCCATCTCAGATTCAGACCATTTATATACATATAAAAACAGTTATGCTCTCAATCACTATGTTCCGCACCGGCGCGTCTGTATGTAAGTCAATCAAGATAACAGTGAATATCACAGTCCCTCCCCCATCTCCACCCCAATTCGTATTGGCGCCGATTAATATAGCAGTATGGAACTAAATAACTCACTGAAATGTTTATACTTACCTACAGACACCAAGGACACAATAAAAGCTAGCACAAAGTAAAGGTAATACTTCATTTTAGAAGAAAATTATTAAAATAGCGACGTTGTCTACTGAGAATCTAGGTAATAAACTCGTGGGAATTTCCTCAAAATAAGGGAAACAACTCTTTTCGGGCTAAGTGTAATAAGTGAGTTCGATGAACGACTCTAGCATTGTACCGGAAGCTTACATGCGCATGTTTTTCTTAATTTCAATGTCAACTTAAAAATAGTTTACTTACGCAGGCAATTTTGGGAAGCTCTTCCCACTTTTTACCCATGTTTGTAGACCTTTTTCTGCTGACAAAGATGAAGATAGAACGTTTGAATTGATAGAAAGACAAATATTAAATGAATTAGCGGTTATAAACGAAATCGTAAGAGAATGCGAGGCAATGTCGCAAACTACAATGATATGGTCATAAATGTAAAGCGACTATCACAGAACGTTGATAATTTTCAGTATTAATTACAGTGTGAGTAGAAATTTATTTGTCATAATTATTAGAGAATTGTAGAAAAGAGTAGTATTCAATAATTATTAGAGAATTGTAAAGAAGAGTAGTATTCAATAAAATGGTCACTCCAGAAAAAAAAGAAAACATTTGTTTTGTTGAGCTTGGTTAACTGGCTATTAATCAGCATATGTGAGAGAATGTTTACGTATTTCATTTATGCATACACTCTGTGCACAATGTAGTCATAGATGTTTGCGATGTTCTCGGGGAGTTCGGAGACCATGTAATAACTTGATATATCAATGAAATTTAAATGAGAAATAAACTTGAAAACGTTAGTTCAGTTAAACATTTGGCATTTAAACATGTTAGGAAATAATATATCATAAACTATAATGACAAATGTGGAAAATGGTTACAGAGGCATATTTAAAAAGGGGTGGGGTTTTGAGTCAAAATTTAGTGTTATCTGGTTTGTATTCGCCACCCCCTCCTCTCTCTGGAGGTGTGGTTCTACCACTGAATAGAACATGAAAGCTGCATTATACACAGTTTGACTAGATACGTACAAATAAATTTTGTAATAGCGTTGAATGTTTAGGATGATAATTTCTGAACGTTAGCGGTAAGTAAAAATGTTTACTAGATTCTAGGTCGGTATTACTGGTACGATTGAATTAGCTGATTTTTGTTAGATATAGCTGATTTAAAGATTCGTTTAGATCGAGAATGACTTAAAGAGATATCTAAATGTAAAGGGTGAGGAACATTTTAACAGGTGAGCCGACCAGAGAATATATAATTACGCATCGCCACTATCATCCATATCAACAAATACCTTAATATGAATAGAATGGTAAATAGCGATATGATGATATTCAAATGGAAAACAATATTTCGTACAGTTACAATTTTTGGAATGAAATTCCGACATGTGCAGCATTTGTATGCAGAAAAGTGCAAGTTTAGTTCTTAAAACAGGACGAGCCTAGTAAATCATTATTAACCTGCATATATATATATATATATATATATATATATATATATATATATATATATATATATATATATATACTGCCACACAGCTGCCATCTTAGCGATATGATTAAAATTGTTAAAGCTATGATGAAAGTCCAAAACGACACACATAAATCGGAAGAATTTCATTACACCTAAATGCCTTTGACATTATAGATTGATCCACGAACATTTAAAAAGTCACTTTTAAGGTAGATTACTTTATCTTTCGAGATTTTGTACATTATAATTTAATTGCAAATCTTATCAGGATTGCTAAACACTTGTGTTAAGGGAGTTCTTTGTTCTCGACAGTAAACAATGTTTTGCAAGTTAAACATTTATCCATCCAAAACACATTCGGCCGTTTATAAACCCTTTTACAATATTTATTCCAAATATGAAAATGTTTCTTTTGCGGGAAAAGAGCAAGCAGCAAGACGATTCTTCATATTGGCTCACTAGAAATCTATCTTCTGATTCAAACTATCTTAATAGAATTCGCAAACTCATTGATAGCAACCATTGTATGGACACACCATATGATAGTCATTAATAATTACTTGTCTCACATTTAAATCAAGCAATCAGGCATTCTGACGTATCTCTTTATTTGGTCATTGTGAAAGAGTTCCATTTTGTCTGTACACGTCTCTAAGTATATATCCATAAGATCTAAAATGAAATTTCATTCATTTTTAGAGATATTTTTTCTGGGTTTTAACTGCAGTATACTCAATTTTATACATGTGTACAACTTAAATCGCCAATTTAAACAGCATTAATGTTTGCTTTTTCTTCTCGTCATCCTATTAATTTTATGTTTTCATGGGATCTTTACCTATCTTATTACAGTTAAAGTACTCAAAACAAGCTTCTCAGGGCAGTAGACTTAAGATGAAAAAGATCTCAGATGTTACAGGAAACTGTTGGAACAATATCAGGTAATACTATCTGTAGTTTGCGTGTTGATAGTTTAAAGCCCAGAATAAAAACTTTGAATATGTTAGCAGTTTTTTATAACATCTTTTTGACTTTTAAAATAGTAGTTATATTTTTACAATTATTTTTGAATATATCAGCAACATATTTAGTTTCTTCAATATTTAAACAATCATATTGTTAAATATGAATTTATTTTTCCATTTTAGGAGTTTCTGGTACTGATGTCAGACAGTGGTAAGCAGCACTGAAACAGCTGCATGTCACTACCAGCACTAGTAGAAATGGGAACAAGGTATGCCCATGAAGTTATCTTTAACAATATTTTTTTATGCTGTTTCCTCAAAATAGCAAGAAAGACTCACCAACCATTGAGTATTTTCACTTCTACAGTATTAAAAAGGCTGATCTGTTATACATTATAATGGTTATTGGGACTACCAATTACATTAGAGCTTCATGTTGTTATGCTGTTAACAGCAGTTTTAACAAAGTTGCAGGATAGTCCAATTTCTTACGATTATGCTTTTTAACATGCACACTTAATGTTTGCTTCTATTATGTCACCATCCTGTTGTTATAGGTAAACTGTGGTTTAAGTTCATCAGAATAGAATAATCTTCCTGTCCATTATATGTCTTCATAAAACAAAGGTTGCCTGACTGTAGTTATAAAATACTGAGATCTGTTCTTATGTTCATTGCATCAGTCATAGTGGCAGTGTAAGATTGATGTTGTAGATATCCATTCACTTTGTGCATATGCACAATTTGACACACATAAGGTTTATATTGACTTTGCATTTGCTTATTGAAAGAACTAGAACTTTCATATTTTAACCACACAAAAAACAGCTTCAGTATATGAAATATATGTTAACCAACTTCATATCTTTGGCCAAAGAAAGGAAAGAATGTATATTGTTGTTTTGAAATTAAGTCATATAAATACCTTGCAATAAATTTTAACTAATATATCCTCATTATTTATTTTCAGAATCAGTTCACTCCATTAGAGACATATGCAGTTAACTTAAAGAAGTACTTCCAATTTAGGTAATTTTTACATTTCCTGCCAAGTTCAGCTATGCAACAAATAATATTTGTTTACTCAAAAAGTGTCCTTTTGACAGAACTGAGAAGAACTTGTATTATGTGGAAACTTTGTATTCCTTTTATTAGACTGCCTTCCTCAGATTTGAAATATATTCAAAATTTAAATTTGTAGGCTAAAATGTTTGCAAAATTCATAAGAAATATATGAAGGGTGTAATTTAGATATGGAGGAGGGGTCTTCTCTTTAATTGTACTCGTTATATCAATTTATTTCATTATGGAATTTGCCTCTCTGAGATTTGCCTCTTTGTAAATGTTGAATTCAGATTATTATCTTGGTGGTATTTTAAATGACTGTTGTTGCATATATTTACCTGTAAATACATTATTTAGATTTACTCAAATGAATTGTGCAGTTATGTTTTTAAACAGAGTATGTTTTGCATAACGCCTCTTTTCAGTCAAGCATTGCTGGCAGCTGTAGACCCAGAAGTGAAGGAAGACATGAAGAAGAAAATATCTAGGTTACTTATCTTTCTCTTTATACTGTTTATTATCACAGTTGTCAATATACCAGATGTTTGGAATGCAGGATATTTTGGGAATGAAATTGTTGCATGTACATCAATTTTTAATATTGTGCCTTTTCAGACATGCAGAAAAGTTAGTAATTTTCACATTTACTTTTTAATCATGATTTCTCAGTGTTACAATGATGGCAAAATAATTGGCATTAAACACAATGTTATTAATCTTGATAGATATTAGTTTAGTCCTGATTTTTTTTTCATCACTGACATTTTTTTATCTATTGAAAATGGATCTTCAAGAAAAGATTGTTTGGTTCTATCCACTGATATGGACAGGGTAGGACAACTATGACAAACTTTTAGGGGCCCAATGTTCATCGGGGCCCATCACTGAAGAAATTTACATATACGGGCCTACTGAATACTTTTTCCTAGGGTCCTCAAATCATACCCATGGCCCTGATTGTACTCCACATGATTCTGAATAAATTGTGCATTGAGGGTAGTATGTTTTTAAAGCATTCATTCATGTGACTTCATTCATAATAGTAGATTAAGATTTGTTAGTGAACTTGTATTTGAATAATTAATAAATGATCATGATATTTTTTTATTCCACCTAATCTTCAAATTTTCTAAATCTTGTGATTATGAAGCTTTGGAATACATCTTTCAAAATGAATGGTGTAAGTGTGTGTGTGTGTTTATTTCAGGACAGAACAGGATCTGAAACGGTATGATACAGCCTTTAAGTCACAAACGTGGTCATTAGGAATGGAAGCCTTCAGAAGAAATATAGATTCTGCAAAGAAGAACAGATTGCATACCATGATCAAATAAGAAACATTTGGACAAAATGTCATTGAAAACAAGTTTGGAATATTTAAATAATTATCATATATATTGGCAAATGTGGAAGGAACCCTGATTTATGTAGGATTATATTCTACGTGGCTCTACCAAAGGTAAAGCATGTGCACAAAAAAGGCTTTTTTGATGAAGCAATCATATTATCCAAATTACATTATGAATTTTGACACTGAAAATTTCAAATTTCTTACCCAGTGGAACGTTTTCTGTTATATATAATTGACCATTCACAATATAATTGTCTGTTCTGTTATATTGTATTACTGATTCAGTCATATCTTATTAATTATACAGTTATATCTTATTGATAACAAATAAGTTGGAGTTTTGTAAAGAAATGTGACTCGGCTCTTGTTTTATTTTCCTTTACATGGAATAGCTGTGACAATCAGGCTATGAAAACTGTTGAAAAAAGTTAATGCCACATTGAAGCGAATGCTTACAGAGTACAACATGGAGGAGGGACCAATAGCACACAACCCAGAGATATTAGATTTTGATACTTTAAAACTTAGCACAACTGGTACAGAAGTCGCAAATGAAGTCAAAAGAGTTTTAATAGATTTACTTGAAACGATTGATAGGTGTGAGGAAGAAATAGATATGATAAAAACAGAGATGAATTGCACAATTAAATATTACCAGAAGCAGCATGAGTAAGTGTTTAAAGTAGTTCACAATTCTGTAAATAAAGTAGATCAGTCAGTTCATTTGTCTGCGAAATTTGGGTGTTAATAATGAAAAATAATTGGCATACCGAGAGATATGCTCAGAGGAAATATTGACATTGAATATATTCCCATGAATTTCCACACAGTTGTTCAACTTACTGAGCCTTATTTGGGAGAAGATATTAATGAAATTATTTTTCATTTGGCATCTGATGAAATAAAACTAGAAGAAGCTGATGAGGGTGAAATAGAAAATGAAGTTGAAGCTTTAGAAGAAGATGAATACTAAATTTTGAACACTTATTGTGTAATATTCTGGTCACTGTTGCATAACCATTAGTTAGAAGGGCAAAAGTTTCCTTGAAAATAATTTGATTTAGTAGTACAATTTATTTCTGTTTGTATAATATCTATCAACATTTGAATTTAAAGGTTACTGTTTTGTTATATTTATTGGTTCTGATTGATTCAGAGACACAGATGTTATCATATATAATTGGTTACTGCATCAATAGTGCAAAAGTTTTAACCCTGATTCCAATGAAGGATTGTTTCATATTTTGTGTTGAGTGTTGGTAACTATGGACTTCATGTACATGCATCTAATCATTTTAGTCCCCTTCTTCTGTTTAATTAGTGCAGTTTAAAAATTGTGTTACTTTGTTTTCATCATACAGTTATTAAAATGTAACCAATTTGGAGGACAAGTGCTCAGTGCAGATGCAAATAAAACTTGCATGCTGGACTTTCTTGTTTGAGTAGAAAACTCCCTTTGATCTATGGAATAATTGTAATAGGCACACATCAACTTTGCTTTAAGCAATGTCTGAGTGTTACTTCAATAAACAAAACCATACACACATGGCATATGGAAAATGTTCATTCTTCATGGACTTGATTTGCTTTGTGCTTTCTATATTCATGTTACATATCTAATGCAAAACTATCATATTTAACTAACTTAGCCATATTGCATGAAATCAATTTTCTGTTTTATCATTGAAATAGGCAAAGCAGGTTTGATTTTATGCTGTTAACAATAAATTTTCAAACATATTTGTGTTTTGTTTTGTATATAACCCAAACATGTCATGTATTATTGCAAATTATCTGACTTGTTGATGTATTATTTCTCTGTTTTGAAACAAACTTTTAATTTATGTTTCTTATTCCCAAGTGGTTTAAAGCTCTCACCATTATAGATCACTGCTTTCTAACCTTTGTATGTATGAGTTCGAGTCTGTCTGTCTGTCTGTCTATCTATCTATCTATCTATCTATCTATCTATCTATCTATCTATCTATCTATCTATCTATCTATCTATCTATCTATCTATCTATCTATCTATCTATCTATCTAGGCATTTCGAAATTAACTTTTAAACATGTTTTATATGATATCGAACTTAAAATTTTCTTCGGTCGCTTTAAAATTTTTGTCTCTCTATCGGTATATCTTTTAAATTACTAACGCGAATGACCCCTGTGAAAGCTAGTACCGAATGGACCTAATCGGTCCAATCCGTCTAAAACTGAAAACATATGAAAGTAAACTATGGGTACCTAAAACATTCTTTGTATGCGAGGAATTATTTCAACAAGTTCGTGACCTAATCAAGTCAATAAATGACACATGTGCGAGAGAAGCTTTGAACAATGTTGATAGATGGCTTCAAAAGTACCATTATATGACATACTTTCAAAAAAATGTAAAACGGAGACAAATTAAGAGGGAGAGCACATAGATGCTAAAGACCTGTGATGGTAAATTGAGATATTGTGGTTAATATTATGTTCACATGTAACCTGAAAGTATGTTCGTTTGAACATATATTCTGGATTGATATGGTTTAGGCAAGTACGTTTTTTAGTGCCAACCCCATTAAAGTCAAATACTTTACTCGTGGACATACTAGGGTAGCTGACCCAAACTGTTTTAAGGATAGTATTCAAACACGCGCCCTTTCGGTCGGTAGAACTCTTGTAAAAAAGGAACTAAGTATGTTCACCCCACCCCACCCCGATAGTGCAGCAGGTACATACTTAATAACAATCACTCTCTACCTTCACATACGTAGGTATATGCTTTTTCAAATCCCCTATATGTGTATGTAAGTAATGGACGACCGCTAACGAATGAAGTCTACTTAAAAATAATACGTTTCATGAGCTTTTCTTTTTGCCCGGTACATGCATAAATATGAAATTAAAAATTTAATAAACAAACACATTTCATTGATCTTTGGTTCTCTTTTCATTACATTTAACTATTTGGTTTCGTATCGCTGGTCGATAGAATACCTTCTAAATAATGAAAGATATAATCCATAATCCTTTGTATGGCACTAAATCGCCTCATTGTGCTGGTGTGCCGTAAAATTCAGCCAACCATCTTTTGTCCTTTATTACCGCGGCTATAATATTTACAAATAAGAAGAATTGTTTAATAAAGGTAATAAACTTCTATAATTATATTCTTTAAGATACTAAACGTTTTATCATGCTTGTGTTCAACATGAACATATATGAATGCATGTTTCATGTAAAATTCTAAGCTCTGCATCATACTGGTAAAGATGTATATATATATATATATATATATATATATATATATATATATATATATATATATATATATATATATATATATATATATATATATATATATATATACATATACATATGTAAATATATATATATATATACATATACATATGTAAATATATATATATATATATATATATATATATATATATATATATCTGTGTGTGTGTTTTATATCTATAAGCTTTTGTGCATGTTATGTAAGTGGGGATATTTTATATGCCTATCATGTTGTATGTAGGTAGGTTAGGTAGATTCGACGCATGTCGATTTAAATCTTTAGGTATAGTTTGGTACAGTTATGTATTACTATATGCACTAATGTATTAATTATCTGTATATTTTTTATTTTCCTATGCATATAATCATTTATGTTTGCAACAACTCTGTATTATTTCTGTATTACGGGAATGACAATTAATGCGTGACTGAATCTTTTGTGTGTAAGTGTTCGGTGGGAGGGTTGACCGAGTGATGTGTTTATTGTTGCTTTATGAAGTATAATGCCATTTTTCTACACACGATAGGTTATACATTGCGGCCAGTATATTTAATAGAGGAAGAACTACCGAGCAATAGTAAGCTACTGGCAGGGCCGCGGATAGAGTTTGCGGGCCCTAGGAAATTTCTCCAGTAGGCCCTTATTTGTAAATGTCCTCTTCGGCGGTGCCCTACCCCACCAATCTTGTCATACTTTGCCTGTATTGTCCACGGCCTTAGCAACTGGTAAGCAATCTCATATACTCATGTTTATTGATTTGAGACTCGGAACTCATAAGGATAGTGAGATGTGTGCGTGCTATGTAAAGGCGGGAATTATGGGCAGATAAGCAAACTGTCAGTTGAACGACTAGTAAAATGTCTGCTACCAGCCAATATATAACATGGATGAAACAGCCCCATGCTAGACAAAAGTTACATGAATATTATCATTTGTAAATTAGAGGCTGGTGAAACAAGTATGTTGTATGCTTGTCAGATTGGCCGATATTTATGGTAGTTGTAGAGTTCACTGGATATCGCACTCAAAAATAACTGGCAACACGTTTTATGTGTTTGTGTGTGTTATTTGTAACATAGTTTTAACAACTGAGTCATAACCCTACGATGTCTGCAGTTAATAATGATCGCTATTAATGAGGGCATCACGTCACACCCAGTCACACTACCTTCTTAATGCTAATTATCTATTTTTATGTCTTTTTATGATTAGGCCGGGATTAGAACCCTCAACCTCCCGCATCCGAGACGGACGCTCTAACCACTGGGCAACTGTAGTGGTCCAGCCGAGTTATAGCTGATTTAGTACTTTTTGCAATGAATCGGGTATATATCACGAGAGTTTGAAAAGCATGTCATGACGACCCATTTGTTTTAAAAAGTGATTGGAGTACCCATCAAAATGGTGGTATCCATTAACCTTCTTGATCACAAATTCAACAATGTAGAAGAAAGGTGCCAAATACATAGGCTAAAATAGAATTTGTATCAATTATGCTTTTATCTTATGAAATAAAACTTATCAGAATATTATTACCATGATCTTCATATATATATATATATATATATATATATATATATATATATATATATATATATATATATATATATATATATATATATATATATATATATATGCCTATATTGAAATTTTCAGAAATGTTCACTCCAGAGTTGCATGAGCACCTCATTATAAGGCATGGTTTAGTTCATGATAATACTCATATGATAGCTGAGTGATAGAAACCCAAATTACAAGTTTGATAAAGATTGGATCAAAAAATTCGCCTCCAGAAACATAATAATGTTGCAATCTTTAGGCATACAGTAATTTGTCGCAAACATAATTTGAATACTGAGACAGATGTGAATGTTACACAGCTTCAAAACTGTTAACACTGTTAATGCTTACAGTGCCACCAGCAAGGGATACCCATGTCTTTTACTGGCTGAACCAAAACCATTGAGCCAAAAAGCTGACAAAATGGGGGAAAAATAAACTGTAATGAAATTTAAGGTTACACCCTTGTTCCCAAAGTCTAGTGATATGGAAAATGGTGGTGGTGATGTGAAATAAACAAAAATATTTAAAATAGATGGATTTTATTGATATATAATCAGTATAAATATATTCAAGTAGCAACTTTGACATCATTTTTAACAAGTATTTTAATATATGTTTATGGTAAACAAGATTATATGTACATCTACTAATAAAATTAACTTAATTTTAAAATTTCCATTTAACATATAATTTACTGTCGCACTGCTTTGTTAAGGACTATACCTTCTCTTTTTGAAGTGGAAAAAAATAAAAGTTATAAGTAATTTGTAAATTCATAGTTATTTTTAAAATGTTGGCACAAACTTATCTGCAGTACCTAAGCCAAAAGATACATGAATGTGAACTTTATTATAAACTGGTACACATTAAATATGACCACAAATATATACAAACACATTTTAAATTTGTTTACTGTCCAGCACAGGTATTTTTTTTTCAAGTTAACACCTCACAAGGTTATATTATAAATACAACTCATACATTCGACTTTCATACCTAATATGCATGTAAATTTCACTGCAAAGTCATACATCACAAATTTGCTTACTGTCATCCACAAGTAAAGATTTATGAAATTAACATCTCCAAAGGTTACATTACAAAGGTACATATGAACTTTACAGCATACAGAATGCAAGAGCTTCTGAGCACATCCCCCACTGGGCTCCTACCAAGTGATCCTCCCCACCGACCCCTCTCCAACTTGTTTACGCATCTGTCTTGACGATATCAAACCATATTTGTCTATCCAATTATGATATTTGATTTGCAACCTTGCTATTATATGGCCTTTTGTATACATATATTGGCAAATGATTAGCGGCTAAGTGAGAGGTAATGCATATAACTTTATACAGTGAGGCAAGCATAGTCGTTTATGCCGTACCCTTAAGACTTGAATTGCTGATATGGAAGTATCGTAAAGACAGGGTCGGGGTGGGGGTCGGTACCATATCGGTAAGAGTCAAAATCTACCTCCATCTTTGGCTTTGTGCAGCATTAGAGCAATCTAATTGGTGTCAATATCATTTGGTTCATGACGTGTGTATATTGTTCAGCATATACAAAAGATTATAATTTGGTTACTTTTGACCGATCATCTGTCCATCTGTCTATCGACCTATGTTAGAGACATCCGATCTTTATTTTGATTTCTGTGCCTGTTTGGCTATATATGATGTTTTACATTGTATAAGATGCTTATTATCTCTTACGATTCAACATCTACAGCGGAGTGAAACAAGGCTGTGTCCTTGCCCCCACGCTCTTTGGCATCTTCTTCGATGTCCTGCTTAAGTACGCCTTTGACGTTCATAGAGGGGATCAACCTGCACACGCGTTCAGACGGCAGGCTGTTCAACCTGGCACGACTGAAGGCAATGAGCAAAGTAAGGAAAGCAACCATTAGGGACATGCTCTTTGCAGATGCTGCTGCTATAGTCACTCACACAGAAGCTGAACTACAGCGCCTGATGAACCGCTTTGCTAAAGCATGTGATGAATTCGGGTTGACCATCAGCCTAAAGAAAACTAACGTGATGGCTCAGGACGCAGACTCTCCCAGCATAGTCATCAACAACTACAAACTAGAAGTAGACAGTGAGTTCACTTACCTTGGCTTTACCATCACCAACAACCTCTCACTCGATTCCGAGCTCAACAAACAGATTGTAAAGGCGTCAACAACTCTCTCTAGAGTGTCGCAGAGAGTGTGGAACAACATCAAGCTGACATTGAACACTAAGATCTCCGTATACCGTGCCTGCGTGCTTAGCACTCTCCTGTACACCAGCGAAACTTGGACCCTGTATGCCTCTCAGGAGAAACGACTCAGTGTCTTTCACATGCGTTGTCTCCGTCGCATACTCGGGATCACCTGGAGCGATCGTGTGCCAAACAACGAGGTGCTTCAACAGGCCAAAATTCCTAGCATTGTTACACTCCTCCGCCAACGTCGCATCAGATGGCTGGGCCATGTGCGTTGAGTGGATGATGAACGAATCCCCAAAGACCTTCTCTACTGTAAGGTTTTCTCAGGCAGAAGATCAATCGGACGGCCATATCTTTGCTTAAAGGATGTCTGCAAGCACGATATGAAAGCTCTTGGGATCGAGGTCATCACCTGGGAAGAGCTTGCCCTCGACAAGTCCAGCTGGCGACATGCTCTGTTCACAGGTCTGAAAGCCAACGAGGAAAAGTTACGACAGCTCGCCGATGAGAAAAGATCTCAGAGTAAGAGGATGCAGTTCCAACCAAGACCTGACTCATACTTTAAGTTCAGCAACTTCAGCAAGGATTGCCACTCCCGTGTGGGGCTTTATAGCCACAGAAGACGCTGCACAACTACAAACTGGGACACCTTTTATGGGCGCATTTCCATCGTCTCTCGAGACTAACGGAAGCCAACCAACAACCATTTGCTACAGTTGCCTTTGTTACATTATTTTATGATGTCAGAAGAAATTCTAGTATTTGAGGTAGCCGTGTTGCATAGGCCTCCTTATATTGGTACCGAGAACAACAGAATAGAGCAAAACAGAACCGAACCGAACCGAACAAAATTTTTATTAAAAAAATCTCAATCCACATATAGGTGGCATATAATAATACCACAACTGTTATAATATTTTAAGTCGATATCACGAATATATATGGAGATACAAATTGCAGCATATGCAGCATTTTACCATTATAGCAAGACTATACATTTGATGAAACGTCGGACTAAGATTGCAAAACAATGAGAAATATACTATATTAAAAACAATTAGAAACTAACCAAGGATGTTTGCAGAAATCCTGCTTGTTATATTCTTATCTGGGCATTTAAAAAAAACTAATTGTACAGTTGAAAGCTTTAATATCAAACCAACACTACTCCCAAGCCTTCCAATATTTATTCATTTTTGGCATTAATGAGCTTAATTGTGAATATTTGCCTGACGAGGCGCACAATCATTTTGAGATATACGCATGATAAACATTTGCTGTTATTATTACAAATTTCAATGCTTTTAGTCATCCTTTAATCGTCTATATTTGGAAATACTTATCTTTGTAAGAGACTTACATAAATACGTAAGCAAAGGCGGTTGTTCATTTGCAGCCAAGGAGACGTTAAAACTGATTTTTTCTATTGGTAGCCGGTGTCTTAAAGTAGCGGTTTGTCTCACAATTGTGAAAGTTGGTAAATTTGAATTTCTTAAACCAACAGAATACATACATACATACATACATACATACATACATACATACATACATACATACATACATACATACATACATACATACATACATACATACATACATACATACATACATACATACATACATACATACATACATACATACATACATACATACATACATACATACATACATACATACATACATACATACTTTTGTCAATTATTATATGATAAATATTATTGAGGTGTTGTTCTTTGCTCATTATTTTTCCTTTTCCTACAGTGGAAATAGTTTAATATTACCTTTTACTGTTAGAATGCCAATTTTTAAATTAATTAAAGGCAATAGTTTAATGATAACTTGTACAGATAAACACTAAATGTTAAATGCAAATTAATAATACGTTGTGTTAAAGGAACTAGAGAATATGAATTAATAATTAAATTATGGAAAACAAATGAATTTATTCGAACTAACAAAATTGTGATTTCTGAAATAGAAGAAAGTGTGCAGTATGTGCACATGTTGAGAGCACAGGTTGTGCACGTGCACCATAAGACAAGACTTGAATGAATTACCAAGCAACTTATGCATATAGAATTAGAACAGAAACAAAAACTTCTACTGCACTTTAATAAAACTTAACAAAAACTCAAACAACTACCATTACAAAAGATAAAGGAAAGAAATCAATAATTTGAGTGGTGTACATACCCTATCTTAAAAATATAAAATTGAAATTTTGTTTATTAAAAAATGCACAGAGCATATACACTTGAATTTAAAACTAAAAACCAAAAAAAACCTTTAACATTGGCACTAGGAGGTCCCTTCAATGATGAAACTCTGAGAGGGACTTCACTAACAAATAAAGGATTACCGTGGAGAGGAACATTTGATAAGTCTATAGACCATTGTTTGAAGCCTCGCTTTGGTGAGGCCTCAAGTCAATTAAAGAAAATGTCCAATTCTAATTTCGCATTTTGGTCTCTTTCCTTCTAACCAGATTAAGATGGAGGATGATAACTGATTCTCATGGATCTGACGTTGTTTGGTTTATTAACAAATGGAGCTTATCAGGAATATTATGTTTCCTGAATAGTTTTAAACCAGAAGTAGGTTATTTATAATCCCGCATCATACTTCCATATAACCATTATGGACTAAATATGTCAAATTTTTGAATATTAAAATCAGTCAGGTGAATATTTGAAACTTACATACATATGAACTAAAATGTCCTGTGTGTGTTACAAGTGTGTGTGTGTGTGTGTGTGTGTGTGTGTGTGTTGCCTGAAAATCAAAGAATTGTAAGTATTTTAATGGTATATTCATCTGAAAGTGGCAAGATATTTTGTTGTTGTTATTGTTGGGAAACGGCGTCAGACTCGCAATATCAGTCTGAATCGGAATGAAGATAGTGTGTCTGTCTGTGTGTGTATGTGTGTGTAAATATGATATTTGATTTTTTAACATAGCTTTAACAATTGTACAGTCATATCGCTAAGATGTAAGCAGAGTGGCAGTTAAGTGATTTCTAGCACTGGGGATCCTGATACCAGGCCGACCAGTCCAAACACAACCCTCTCAATGTTGAGTGCTTGTTTGGCAGCTGTTAGTACCATTGTTAAAACTCTTTGCAAAAGAAGTGAGACTGATCACTAATTGAGTTAACTGCAATAAAAAAAAAAGTATATTATTGTCATTAGCAGCAGCAATAGTAGTGGTATAAGTAGTAGTATCATCAGTGGCAGTATTCATAGAAATTGTAATTGTTCATTAGGACGATGGCACTTTCGTCTTTATTTTGTATTCTTTCTATACGGGAACGATATAGCATGACACATTAATAAACATAGTTTCCATTTATATATAAGACCGACAATTTATAAACAATTTCTTTAGGTGCAGGAAAGTTTGACACGTACGATATAAGAAACAGATGCTTCATGACTTTTTCTTGTTTCTTTTCTCCGCGCTATAATGTGCCATGTGTCATTAAATTATCAAGGTATACATTAGCAAATAAAGACTCCATTATTCCTATTATATGAAATAGCGTACGTTAATGAAAGGTTATATAAAGGATTGCTGAAATTCGTTAGGAAGAAACATAGCGACAGCTTGTTTACTAGTTATTTGCACCGAATACAAATATAACGACTTCATTGGCAAGAATTAATATACAATGTAATTAATTGCTTTCTAATAATGAATTTCCTTCCTTAGCAATTTTATTTGAACTCGAACTTTAATAATTGTAGAAAATGTTTCAAAATCAAACATGATGAACACATAATTTTCTCAGATTTTAAATCCAATTCTTAATATGAAAGTAATGAGTACATGTCAAAAATCACCTCTCTCTCTCTCTCTCTCTCTCTCTCTCTCTCTCTCTCTCTCTCTCTCTCTCTCTCTCTCTCTCTCTCTCTCTCTCTCTCTCTGTATATATAAAGCAGATTTTACTCCTCTAATAAACATAAATATGGTGATCGTACATGGTTTACTAAGTTCAAAACGTTTATCCAATCTTTTGTAAACCCAACATGAATTTCCAATCCAAAATCCACTCTGTTAGCAACAGTATTACTCTACTATCCAATCCCAATGTCGCCATACAACTATAAGGGCGTTTGGATAATGTTAGTCTTTAATTTTAATGGATTGAAAATTATAGCGTAGTATAAAATATTTTAATCAAGCCACATGCATGCGACAAAACTGACTTCTGGATTTGGTTAATACAGTTGATATTATTCTTGTATATTTATTTTATTTTAGACTCTCAAATGAAACATTCGAATCAGAAAGCTAAAAGCTGTGCATTTATTCAACCTTTTCCCACATTTAGTACATAGTTATAGTACAGTGTATTGTGCATATCTGCAAAATAACATGCCGAGTTTGTGCAATATAAGAAGTTCTAAGAGACTGGTCAAAGTCCAATCATAAGCTACTATGTTGATAATACTAACAAATCCAGGTGGATTTTCTTTCATTTTTTTTAAGTGGATAAATTTCCCTAAAGTAAGTACTTTTCAAACGAATCTCAATGGTATTTCTTTAATAGATCTAAACAAAATATCTTTCTACGACTAGACTTGTACTATATGTTACGTAATGGAAGTTAATATATAGAGATAGTAAACCAAGTTGTCCAGTTTGCAAGACTAACATGCGAAACACAATATAAACACAAAACACAGATGAAGCTTGGTCTGTGTACTTAAGGTGACCAAGGCAAATGAACACATTAAATTTATTTCCTGAAGACCGTTACGTAAATATTTAGCAAAATAAAACCCCTTTCAGTTTTTCTTATCACGCTTATATGTTATAAATGATCTTTCCAATAGAAAATCTTTGAAACAACAATTGGCACTCATCAGTCTAAAAATATTCATTGATGGACACGAACTATCAAAAAAAAATGCAGCTCATGTTGATCTTCCTGTTTCATCATATTGTATTTGAGCAGAGACAGAAATAAAAAAAAATATATATTTGGTTCAAATCTACTACTGCAAACAAGACTTCTAAAAAAAAGTTAAATTTTGGGGTATTTTTTCCCAGTCAATCAGAGATATTCATTTCTTTAAATACGATTTTTGACTTGTTGCGTAGCTTTAAACATTAATTAGCTGCATGTTACTATTTGTGAAAATGCCACGTTGCTGTAAAACACGTTTTTATCTCCTTCAGGTGTGGGTACTCATTTAACAGCGAGAGAAACATGTACCTGAAGAGGGCAACTAGCTATCAATAATATACGTACTGGTTGTTGTTGTTTTTATAGGGTTTAACACCATTTTCAGCAAAAGATAGACTATATATGGCGGCCAGTATTAATGGTGGAGGAAGAACCCTACAAAACCCAGAGAAGAACCACCGGCCCACGAGAAGCTGCTGGCAGGCGCTCTCTCTCTCTCTCTCTCTCTCTCTCTCTCTCTCTCTCTCTCTCTCTCTCTCTCTCTCTCTCTCTCTCTCTCTCTCTCTCTCTCTCTCTCTCTCTCTCTCTCTCTCTCTCTCTCTCTCTCTCTCTCTCTCTCTCTCTATCTCTCTCTCTCTCTCTCTCACACACACACACACACACACGCATCGCACACAAATATATATATATATATATATATATATATATATATATATATATATATATATATACAAGAGAGACAGAGAGACATAGAGAGAGAGGAGAGAGAGAAAAAAGAGAGAAAAAAGACAGAGTTATTTGATAACGAAGAACATATACAAAAACTTTCTAAAGTGACTTGAAATCTTGAAATCCTTTGAAAGCAATTCCCTTTACCTTAGTATGTGTAAAAGCAGTATAATAATGTAGCATAGTATTCTATTTTGTCACAATATATATATATATATATATGAATGATACATATTTTGAATCATGAAATTTTGTTATGTGAAAATAGAAGAATGATAGTATTGGGTCGCATGTTTCAAGCAGTACATAATGTTGGATATATAATAGCTTCTTTCCTTTTAAATGGCGTATCGGAACTTATATGTTAAACAACTTAAATTTTCAGAAATAGATCTCAAGCGTTCATTTTTATAATAAATACTATTCCATCTCAGTTTATGCCGCAATGATTTTAATACTTTATTTATTGGAAAACACTTAGTATTTCAAAATATTATATTAAAATTATTAATACAATCAATTATTTATTATTATTATTATTATTATTATTATTATTATTATTATTATTATTATTATTATTATTATTATTATTATTATTATTATTATTATTATTATTATTATTATTATTATTCATTTTTAATTAATTAATTAATTTTTATGTATGTATGTATGTATGTATGTATGTATGTATGTATGTATGTATGTATGTATGTATGTATGTATGTATGTATGTATGTATGTATGTATGTATGTATGTATGTATGTATGTATGTATGTATGTATGTATGTATGTATCTATGTATGTATGTTAATTAATTACAAAATTTATTTTGCAATTTTCATATGCAAGCTTAGCCAGGTTCTGGCATTTGTAGGTATAGAATTCAGATGACCTGCCAGAAAGGGTACACCTAATAACGTCACAGTAATTAAAGACTGTAAACAAACATCTTGCCAAACATCTTTCTAGCAAGCCAATTACATTAAAAATGTTGAAAAGTTTGATAGAAAGAAAAACACGTAATAAATAATTCTCAGTATGATATCATACATGAAGCACAGCAGCACCTCTGCTGACTGTAACGATGGAAGTTAATGCATTTTTAAATTTAAACAATGGCTCTAGTGACCAACGTTCATGGAATTAAGATTTAAACACAATGAAAAATATGTGTGTACATGATTATATATATATGTATGTATGTATGTATGTATGTATGTATGTATGTATGTATGTATGTATGTATGTATGTATGTATGTATGCATGCATGCATGTATGTATGTATGTATGTATGTATGTATGTATGTATGTATGTATGTATGTATGTATGTATGTATGTATGTATGTATGTATGTATGTATGTATGTATGTATGTGTGTGTGTGTGTGTGTGTGTGTATGTATGTATGTATGTATGTATGTATGTATGTATGTATGTATGTATGTATGTTGTTGTTGTTTTGGGGGCTTAACGCCATTTTTCAGCACACGATAGGCTCTGCATGGCGGCCAGTATTAATGGTGGAGGAAGAAACCGGGAAATCCGCGGAAAGAACCACCGACCCACGAGAAGCTACTTGCAAGCTTTCTCACATATCTACATTCGCCGACTCTTAGATTCGAAACCACGCAGACAGAGGTGAGATGGCAGTGATCCGTAACGGAGAGCGCTTTAGACCACTCGGCCACTCGGGGCCCCTGTATGTATGTATGTATGTATGTATGTATGTATGTATGTATGTATGTATGTATGTATGTATGTATGTATGTATGTATCTATGTATGTATGTATGTATGTATGAATGTATGTATGTATGTATGTATGTATGTATGTATGTATGTATGTATGTATGTATGTATGTATGTATGTATGTATGTATGTATGTATGTATGTATGTATGTATGTATGTATGTATGTATGTATGTATGTATGTATGTATGTATGTATGTATGTATGTATGTATGTATGTGTATGTGTGCATTTAACATGTTGATAAAAGACAAAATAAGATAAATTTTAAAAAAAGTTTCAGGTTTCTTCCCTGTATGAAAAGGTGTTATTATTGTTTCCTATACCACCTATTGTCACCACGAGTTTGTAAAAATTCTTGTGTACTCCCTTACGTACAGACGTATCTACAGTTCCTTCCATATGGAACATTTAACAATCTAAAGTCTTACTTTATGATTATGACCTCAGAGACAGCATTACTAGTGTTAATATAAATCGTATGATTAGGTTTGGCAAGAAAATCCCAGTCCATTAATCAAAACTGCTTCGTCGGTCAATAGATTATGTTTGATATTTGGAAAAATACGAAAATAAAACTGTAGAAAACAACACCTGGTGCCAAATAGCGAAGCGACTTATTATTATTTATCCAAGTAATTAGTAATATTTTAGAAATTGGGGTCTAACGGAAATTTACTTTACGCCTTTTGCTAACATGCGGGGAACGGTATGGGATTGTACATGAATTCCAATGTTAAATTAGTCCATAGGTCTGACATGGGGTACAAAGGTTTTTACAGGGTAAAAAGAGTTTAATTGTGAAGTGTTATTTTCTCAAAGTCGCATTCTTTTCCGGTAAACAATTTGAGAATCTCTCTCTCTCTCTCTCTCTCTCTCTCTCTCTCTCTCTCTCTCTCTCTCTCTCTCTCTCTCTCTCTCTCTCTCTCTCTCTCTCTCTCTCTCTCTCTCTCTCTCTCTCTCTCTCTGTGGTGATTTTGCAAGCATGCGATATCTTGTGGGTCCAATGATGTTATACAAACTTCTTGATTTTGTTCAGACTAAAGCTTTCTCAAGACGACAGAAGATCACCACAAAAATGTATTTCATATAAGACTACAGACTACAGCTCTCGAAATAAAGGTCAATGTACCTGCAGCATATGTCTATAGAATTGCACTAGACTTGAAAATGCAAAAAAAAAAATATCAAAGAAGCAAAGAGATAAAAAGAATGATGTAAGTTACCATTGTCAGGAAAGAGTGTACTGGTCGTTAGAATATCATAAGAAAAAGACATGCGGGTGGAGGAGAATTCTTCATCATCAATCATACCCATCAAATAATGAAAGACAAATAGAAGGCAGCAATTATGTAGAATGCCAGTGCAATATTACAAAGAAAATAAATAATAAATATATAACACGTTTGGAGTGTTGTTAAATAGGGTATACTTTTCAAAACCTATATATTAACGTTAAGATTCATACAGAAACTTTAAATATTTGGATGTTGATACTGGTTTCGACTTTTAGTAGTTTGTGATTTGACTGGATTCCTAGAATAAATTAAATAAATTTAATTTCGTCAAATGCAATCGATATCATGGAATGCAAGTAGGAGGTTGTACCATACAGCGTGTACACACAGATCACCTGTAGATAGCAACACGATCTATTAGAACTACTGATTTGTTTCATTCCAACACTAATGAACTATTGGTCAACTTTAACCCATTATACAAGAGCAGGCAAACTTTGTCCATTGGAATATGAGACATGGTACTTATTTGTACTGGCTTTATAAACACTTATTATTGGTGTCTATTTTGATTGCATAATTATATTTTAGTTTGTCCCAAATCTAAGGGTAAAAGCAAGAATATTGTTTATTCAGCCAGGCGAACAAGATCTCTATCACTTTTTTCGTGATCCTTGTTACACCAGGGATCTACAATTGGTATCTGATAACAGGCAGTCTTACAGTTAATTTGATTTGCATCAATAATTAGCAATAATTAGAATACGAAACATATATACATATACACATGTTTAAAGAAGTGCAATTTTGAGGATTCAATGGTTAAAATAAGACGAAGTTACTCATGAATGTAATTTGACGGACGGTCGGAAGCATGTGTTCATTCAATTAGGCAAGAAAGAATATTTTTGCCTCAAATCATACTTTTTTAAAACGATTTTACAACCGTGTGACAACAGGCATGACAAACAAGAGTGGAGACGATAAATCGTGAGATCAGCAGTTATTTAATTTATTTCACGTATTGTTTAGTGCTATCTTTGCTAATTCAATCTTCTCAATGCCCTTAAAGATATTTTCATGGGAGCTGAATTATCTTGTTTTATCTACAAATATACGTCTTTTTTCAAAATAGCTAAATTTTTTTAAAACTGGTATACATTATATTTTAAGATATTAATAGTGTCTTATTTTTAATATGACCAATTTATAGGTGTTTCTTATCATTAATAATAATAATAATAATAATAATAATAATAATAATAATAATAATAATAATAATAATAATAATAATAATAATAATAATAATAAATAATAATAATAATAATGATACTACTACTACTACTACTACTACTACTACTACTACTAAGAAGAAGAAGAAGAAGAAGAAGAAGAAGAAGAAGAAGAAGAGAAGAAGAAGAAGAAGAAGAAGAAGAAGAAGAAGAAGAAGAAGAAGAAGAAGAAGAAGAAGAAGAAGAAGAAGAAGAAGAAGAAGAAGAAGAAGAAGAAGAAGAAGAAGAAGAAGAAGAAGAAGAAGAAGAAGAAGAAGAAGATTGTTTTTAAGTTTGTGGTGGATCAGGCATACATGCCAAGTTTTCTGGAAACAAATCAAGGAAATTGTGTTCAAAGTCAGGTAGATTGGGTCCAAATCAAGGAGATTAGCGTAACGACTTTTTTTCTCATAAGTGCAGATCGTACCAAAACTAAGTATATTAGCTATAATGAATAATAGTTACTTAATTTATTATTTGTGCTATATGTCATTTTATTAATGTCACAAAACATAATTTAATAATCTTCACAAGAATCACTTTGGTTTACAAAATAATGACACACAGGAATCTCAAAAACGCAAACAAAGTTTGTTTTCAACATGTGTTGGTTTTCTCTCAGTTTTGTAGAGGAGCTCATTTAGCAGTTTTACACAAATCATTTGAAGATCTGATCTCAAAACAGTCACACTTTGCATTTATCTTACATGATAGTGATGACACAGTTTTCCACGAAATTTCCACGGTGGTCTGTCTGAACCTTCTTTAACATGCTGACACAGCGCTCAAGGTCTGAATTACCGTGTAGCAAGCTGAGTGCTGCCATAGAGAGATTCACTAGATTTGAGAATCTGGGTTTCTTCAAGGATGTGGAAACTCTGCTCATATCTACCCATAAGACATCCAATGGTGTTTCTCCCTGAAACTGGGCAGGTCTGAGGCTGTGGAAAGCTCGAAGTCTCTGTATTTAGCTTTTAGAATACACAATGTTTGTCAGTTGCTGTTACCAGTCTATTACTCAGCTGAAGCACAGCTTCTGCTGAAATCTCTAATCTCCTCACAGGATTCATGTAACTAAGGGTCTTCAGGGTCTGGTCATTAAAGGAAAACTTGGCTAGCATCTTTGCTGTGACTTCCTCATAGAAAGACCTCACACTCCTAAAGAAGGAGCTCAGCTGGGTTGGAGAAATGTCTGGGTTGTTTTGAACGAAACGTCTGGATCCCATACCCATTGCTACCATAGAGTTGTCATGCTGGTTTTCTAGAGACATAAAGTAGGCCTCCATAATGATGCAGTGAAAACACTCGTCTTCACAAACTTTCCCATAAATTTCCGTAAAATTCATTCCATATTCACATGGAGGTATCCCACCCTAGCATCACCAGCCTGGAACATAGCGTTATATTAAGTCAGTGGTTCCATGATGTATAGAAGAAAGTGGTATCTTAGTTTTATCTCTGGGTTTTTAAGGTTTTCCACACATCTGTTCAGTCTTCTCAGTATCTTCATGGCTCTGGAAATATGACTGAAATATGACTGAAGAGCTGGCTACAGTTGAAGGAAGCTTGCAGTGCATTTCTGGATTGACAGTCAACGAGTGCTGCAATGCTTGACCAATTTGTACTCTTCAATGTTGGTAAACTCTAGGAACTCTTTATACATCTCTCTATGCTTGGAACTGTAAGTGAAGTGATAGTAGGTGTCGACCGGAAGCTCCTCAACTGGGACAGACAATTTCTTCAAACCATACTGTGTACAAGTACTGGCCAAATGGCAGATACACCCAAAGTCGATTACATTTGGTTGCTGTTCACGAATTCTGGAGAGGACGGAAGGAATCCGTTGTCACTGCAAAACCATTCACGACAATCTAATATTTTCTTTACAAAAACTTGAATCTGACACAAGGTAGTTTGAAATATTGTAATTATTGTTATATAATAATCCTATCAATAACATGTTTGACACGTTTTACTCATGCCAACGCTGTATCTAAATTGTCTGCTTGCGAAATATATTCGAAAAAATCCAACCTTCGGAAAAAAATTCAGATTAAAGGAAACAAAACAAAGCAGACTAAAAGCACTGGTCATGTTGAAGTCATTTACTAGCGTACTTCAATGTGTCAAGAAAATATACTCCTTTGTCACACAGCAAACCATTCCGCACTTTCCATGAGTTTTCTGTATAACTTTCACGAAATTTCTCTACCTATGTATTAGTATGTGTGTATTTTCTGATTGGCCCTTTCTAATACATGTTTTGCCTAAGAGTGAGCATCCCATTCAAAGTTTTCGAATCTATTACATAAACAATGTCGTTGGCAAAATGTAGGCTTCAGTATCGTTGCTTTCTATGTTGATCAATATTCTCTCTAATATCAGCACCACGTCTTTCACAGTGTCAGCTTTAGTGTCAGCTTAACCATCTCACTTTACAGCCTTTAGATGACAGCTTATACAACAATTAACATACACATAGCAAATTCATCCACTATATTGTACTGATCATTTAATTTTCGTGTTTGGTGGCTGTCAATATCTTTTAAGCTGAAGTGTTTTCGTGTGAGCCGAAATTGAAATATATACTTTTGGCACAGAATAGATGTTCTTTTTTAATAATATAATATAATATAATATAATATAATATAATATAATATAATATAATATAATATAATATAATATAATATAATATAATATAATATAATATAATATAATATAATATAATATAATATAATATAATATAATATAATATAATTGAATATAATAGAATAGAATAGAATAGAATATGAGGTCAATTTCCTTTAAATCAGAGCAAGATATTTTGCAGCTATTGACGAACCCAAACAAAACAAAAAGTGTTAGCCCCTTGCCCCAAATATTGAAATATTGAATAAATGTGCCCTAATATTACTCCTGTTAGAAATCCCGCTTAACAAATTTTTTTTGTGATATCCAGCTCATTATCACTGTATCGTTGTATATATATATATATATATATATATATATATATATATATATATATATATATATATATATATATATATATATATATATATATATATATATATATATATATATATATATCACGATTTGCATGACAAAATAATTTGCCACATATGTCATCGCTTTCTTGATTATTGAATTTTTGGGGCATTCATATTTAAATGTTTCGGCTGCCGGCTTTGTATAAATATCGCAAGGGACACGGCGAAGAAGGCCACTCAGGCAAGATGAGGTGTCTCCCGTTTGTAGCAGCTTCCCTGCTGCTTTGCCTCTTAGCGATGATCGCAAGCACCGAGGGTAAGATCATCATCATCATCATCACCTTCTTCATCACCTTCTTCTTCTTCTTCTTTTTCTTCTTCTTCTTCTTCTTCTTCTTCTTCTTCTTCTTCTTCTTCTTCTTCTTCTTCTTCTTCTTCTTCTTCTTCTTCTTCTTCTTCTTCTTCTCCTCTGTAAATGTCAAGACATTTATTGTCCTGTGTATCAGACAATCTATGCAACTTTTACTCATTTATGCCGATATAAAATATAGAATAAGGATCATCTGTAATCAATCATAAGAAAGGTATGTCCATCTTTTGATTGGTATAAAGCAAATTACCAATCAAATCAATGAGTCTTTTTCGTCGATTTTATACCTGTTCTCAAACTATAACCGGTAAACGCACTGGTTCCAAATACCTGTGCTGTGCGACATCACTATTCTCGGATACTTTTAAGCTCAGTGAAAATTTAATCGATAAATTTATATTTAAAATTCCATGTTCATATTTGGGGGTGAATGTTTGGAAATGGGACATTGATATAAGCATAAAATATAAAAGAGTAGTAACTAAATAATTAAATACCTTTACACGTATAAATAAATAGTGCAAGCCAAAATCTTGAATGTGCTGTATATAGTATTACATGTATATCCTTGAGAATACTGTAAATCGGAGATTCATTTAAATTTACATCCCCTCTAAAACAATACGATTTCATTTAAATTTACATCCCCTCTAAAACAATACGATAACGGCCAAACAAACATCTGTGATCATCATTTTGCAAGAACTCAGTGTACCAATAACCAGATACGAAAGGAACAGTAGTCAAAGTTGATTATTTCATAAAATGTTTTATTCATTTGAGAAAACGAGCTCCCTTAGGCATTTTTGGCAGTGGCTCTTGGAGACACATTGTTTGCAAAAAGGATTAACCACTGAATTAAGGAATCCAAAGAAAATCATTTAATTTACGATACAGTGCTAGGAAGAAAAAAAAAATATTCACCTGTTTGAGATTAATTCTTCTCAGTGTTTCATCAGTAAAATTCGTGGCTATTTTGAGACAAACAGCAAAAATAATTATTTTCCTCAGAACATTAATAGACTAAATAATAATGTATGGATATTAATAATACGGAGATACAAAATAATTGAAAGTTGCAGTACACACCATTGGTCAATTTAGATTGGAGGGGATCCAGTTAATTCAGTTTATCCAGTTAGGAAATGAGGCTTATCCGCTGAATGTTCGGAAAAAGGAAACAACAATTACAAACATCACAAAATATGATTTATATTATTTATGATTTTCAAATCATATGTAATGGAGCCTCATGTTTTTTTCTCTTACTATGATAGACATATGAGCGTGACTAAATAAGAGTCCAGTTTTTCACATCGTTAGATATCATGTCTGGTTTATAAATTACGTTCATTGAGTGCCAACATTAGGCCCGTCACGGTGGGGAAACATGGGGATGCCTCTGATAATTTTATTAAATTTTCTATCAAGCAAATACTGCAAATCTTAATAACTTTCAATCATTTATGGTAAACACAAACGTCAATTTTTTAATTCAGCATAATATACAAGCACATTTTAAATTAGGATCTTTAAGTATAGATTTCTTACTTGTGATTTTAAGCGAATGAAAAACATTTTAAGGTCAATATTAAACAAAACTTGTCGAAAAGTTTATTTCCAAACTCAACGCTATCATGGGTCACGCGCGAATATGCAGTGACCATGTCGAAATGATTCAAATCGTGCCCTGTATTCGCGAAGGTTGTTACTGAACATATAAATACAGATATTTAATGAAGAGTGGAACTTAGACCATGGTGCATTTGAATGTAGTATTCTCATCAAAACGTATAAGATGCAAGATGGATTGGAATTAAATTATACCAGGAAAATAGTTCATGAGTGTCTTGTGTATAACGAATTAGTATATAACCACTTAATCATTAATATACGATTCACTGACGGGCTCCAGTCCAACATATCTATCTGAACTCATCCATGCCTACACACCAGCAACATTCTTACGCTCCTCTTTTCGCTCTTGTATTCTTATTTTTCCCACTATAAAAATAAAATCGTATGGACAATGTTCTTTTGAATAACAAGGCCCAGTGACGTGGAACGAATTTCCCACTGAACTTAGACACAAAGACAAGCGATCTCATTCAAGAGCGCTCTTAAGACTCACCTATTTTAATTGCGAAAACAGACTTAATGACCTAATGTTTCCTTATTATAACTATTTACAGCATGTTGTCTGTTTTCCTATCTCGTGGTGTTTGTTTTTAGTTTGTAATCATATCATTATATATGTTTTTAAGTATTGTCAAATGTCGACAAGCGCTTAGAGCTACTAAAGATTAGGCGCTATACCAAATCCGCATTATTAACATTGTTATTGTTATAATCCAAAGTACAAGAAATCATTTTTAATCTGATAACTTATGAATTTAATTAATTGATAGTAAAGTAACTAGGAACCATCTGACAAAGTATCACTCACTAAACGTTCCCTAATCAAATAACGCAGTTCATTCCAAAATCGGTTATTTTGAAACAAGCAGTCATTCCACGCACCCACTAACTTGAGTTCATTTCTTTAAACTGTAATAGGTAACGATAAATAAATCGCTGAAACTGCTTGACGTCGCAGATAGTGTAAACGTCGCAGATAGTGTAAACACCACATGTATGTCATTTTATGTAGTCGAGAAATAGAAATTAAGACAAAATGTTAGTTGATTGACATTTAGTCTCAATATAAATTTCTAAGCGTGTAAATATAAGGTCATGTATGTAAAGTTGTGAGGACACATTCAGAAACGTTAACTCGTTTTGTTAGCGTTTCATGACAGCAATATTCCGTCCTGAAAATGGCATGCTTCCATGAGTGTCTAATTATGTTGGTTTATTAATTAGCTATAATCGATACCCATTCAAAATTCATGTATTGATCTTCAAAAAAATTTTATACAAAGAAGAAAAAAATATTAACTCAAGAGCATTTGTCTAAGAAATTCCAACCTGATGGAAATCTTGTGACAAGCAACTTTTACAATTATTTTATTTTTTATGAACCTTGTGAAAATATCCCTTATGAGCTCTCTCTCTCTCTCTCTCTCTCTCTCTCTCTCTCTCTCTCTCTCTCTCTCTCTCTCTCTCTCTCACACACACACACACACACATACACACACACACACACAACCGGCAACACCTTAGACAGCTTTAACTAGTGTAGACCACAGTTGTCCTTTTAATCTTCATTATGCCCCAATTAATGTACGTAAATTAGTCTTGTACAAACGTATACAAATTACATTCAATCTAGTTACTGTATTTTAATTATTCAGGTATATCTCACGGTTATTCACCGCAGTCGGCATCTGTAATTAAATAAATAAGACCACGATCATCAATGTATTAGTTGCAACAGCTTGAAGCATTTGTGTCAGTAAGAATGGGAAAAAAGCTACTTTTGATAAAGTCATGGGTCAAACTGTAAATAAGAAGAATGGTCGAATCTGGTATACTTTATTATAGACATAA